>JAPFFP010000008.1:6584369-6596125 GCA_026153255.1 Solanum medicagineum | reverse complement strand
GGTAAGGTCTGCGTACATTTTACCCTCCCCAGATCCCACTTGTGGGATTACACTGGGTATGTTGTTGTTGTTGTTGTACTCCTCTTACATTACGTGTCAGCAGCCCTTTTCTTTGCCCATTACAGAATATCGATTCTTCAAGAGGTAACCGTATATTATCTGTTATCATTTTGATAATTACGTCTTGAGTTCTTAATGTCTAACGAACAATTGATTATTCAAGTTCTCTAAGGCTGTCTTAACTTGTCAGATAATGGAACAAACAATTAAGGAGATATCTAACATAGTGGAAATTAATCCTTAGTTACACTAGTTTGCATATATGAAAAGGAGGGGAGGTTGTGACGTGTAATTCTATAAGCTAAGTTGGAGATTATTATTTGATTATTTTCTGTAAGTGGACTTTCAAAAATTTGTAATTCTCATAGAATTCCCAGAAGAAAGAAAAGAACACCATGGAAACTTCGCTGACTTTATCATCAACCTTAATTTCGCTACGCTCAATAAGAACCCGGAATAGCTCCATAGGTTCGTGTTCCGCTTCCAAAGTCAGTCGTCTGCAGAAAATTTTCTTTCTTCTATGTGTGATGCATGAAATATTTGTGATATTGTAAAAATGGGGTGATTGAGTGTAAATTCTGAGTTGGTGTAGTGTTGTAACACTTAAATTGAAAATGTGGCTAAGTGATGAGAATTTTGTTTGAGATATATTGTTGATGTTGTATCAAGACTATGGTATTGTGAGTTGTATTAAAATTCGTCATCTACTCATTATTGTGTAAACATGCCTATTTGCATTGACTCTTGTTACAAGTGCTATGTGAACTGAAAAAGAATAAGAATTAAAGAGGATGTACTATTTCGAGGGTCGTGTCGTACACTGTGACGGATACTATATTTCAAGGGTCGTATCATGTGCAGCGACGGATACTATATTTTGAGGGTTATGTCACACACCGCGACAGATACTATGATTCGAGGCTCGTGTCGCATGCCACGACAGATACATGGACTAAAAGTCCTCCATGGGTCTCGGATTGAGAGATAGTGGGTGTGTATCACTAGGCTAGACATGCATCATTATACTTGACATTATTATATAAGCATTACGTCTTATCCTTGCATATTCTTGTGTAGTATCACGTTATTTCTGTGATTGATTGCATTATCACTTGCCAGTTGTGACTTGTGATTTGGAATTGTGATATTGTGAAAAACTATTTCTATTGTATACTATATGTTGCTGGGCTGATTGATTTTCTATGCAGGTTGTAGTTGTAGAGGTAGTTTGGAACGAAAGGAGGTTGTGTATTCTATTGGACTTACTTTGTTTAGTTAGTTGACTTACTGGGTACCGTGTTGCTTTTGGTACTCACCCCTTGCTACTACACTTGTGTAGGTTTTGATCCCTGATAGTGAGTAGTGTTTTCCTTGGTCATCCAAGGCTTCCCAGGAGAAGTAGAGAAGTAGTTGTTGTCATCCGGCTGACTCTCTTGTTCCTGTTTCTTTTATGCTTTGTTTTATTCAAGAAGATAGTTTAGACTCGTACTTCTTTGATTTTCTGTATCGCTAGTGGCTTGTACACGTGACAATCAATCCTTGGGTAATATTTACGTTGTGAAGATTTTCAGCTCTAGTTATCTACTCTATTTAGTTACTTCCGCATGTTATTTCTATATTTCTTTGGGTTAAGCCTGACTTGTTCTGGTGGGATTGAGCAAGTTCCATCACGTCCATTTTTGGGTCGTGACAATAACAATCATATCTCTATTTAAATTCTTTTTTATTAGGAATTAAGTTCACTGCTCTAATGAAGAGTTAAGCTCATCAATGGAATTGGATTTGAGGAAACAGAGTAGTTGATCCTAAGTTGGTCTCGGAAGGCCAGCAACAATGACGCCAAGAACTATTTGAATTAAGAGATGAGATACAATAGGTTGGAATCACTTTTGACCTCTCTGGAGAAAACATGTTTAGAAATGTCATTTTAATTGGAGATCGACTCCCGGAGATCGATATTTGCACATAAAAGAAGGAGGCTGGCTTAGTGAGTAGAATGATCACAAAGTTGTAAGCTTTGCAAGAATTTATATACAAGTCTGTTACTTAACAGGTAGGATTTTGAATTTGAAGGTAAAATTCATATCAACGAATGGTGATCAAATACTGCTAAACTACATTCTCTTTCAACTATGCTTAAACTTGTGAGGATACTAAATTACATTCTCTTTCAACTTATTATTTTGATAATACGATTTCTCTTGAAACACACGCAACGCAGTGATGGCAGAAAGAACTATGGCCATTCCACCACACCTAAATCTTTCAACTGGTTGTCCCAGTAAATTACATATTATACTTTCTACTTGATTGTTATTGTCACGATTAATACTGCATCTGTATCTTGCTTCGGTAATTAAACTATCTCTAGTCCCCCTCGAATGCATAATCTCACATGGAAAAAGTTCTGATCCACTACTGGCGGAGAAAACACGACCAACTAAAAGCCTTCATTCATGCCAGAATGCTGGAAGATTCATTAGGCAATGATAAATGATTGTGGTTGTCACGCCCAAAGTCCCGTTAAGGCAGACTGGCACCTGTTGCCGATAAGGCTTGAGACAACCAACCTGTATCCATGCGCTTTCTATATATATTATAAGGGATTTTTACATTCAACATGCCTTTAAGAAAGTAAACAGAAATAACAAGCAATCGAAAATGCATATGGCTAGGCCGTCGGGGCCATGTTGTCTAAAGTATGAGACATGACCACACTTTAATTTACATATTCTATAAACCCTCTAGATAAAGAAAAGTATCTGATAAGGGTCGGGATACACCCCACCTCGACTAACTATACAATACAAAAAAATATACGCTCTAGACACACAAAGCTCTGAAGCAAACCTGGAGCTTGGTAACAGCAGCTGGATATCCGGTACTTCTACTGGGGAGAGCTACTAGAACCTATACCTGCAGCATGAAATGCAGGTCCCCCGTAAGGGACGTCAGTACGAGATAATATACTGAATATGTAAGGCAGGAAATACTGTATATGAAGTAACAACTCAAATGAAACTATGCACTGGTGTAGGATAAGAGACCACCTTTAGTTATACTATGGGATCATGTACTTTGTGTTATTTTTTTATTACTTTAACTTTACTGTATAATCTGTGCACAAAAAGTAATACAAATAACCAGCAGTGATAAATTTATATTGGGATCGGCCCTGGCTAGGCATTTTCTTTCACCCCTTGGGCTACCCCCCGTGTTAGGATCGACCCTGGCTAGGTGATTCTTCCACCCCTCGGGTTAGCAACAATCAATAAGCAATATACTTTATCTTTCAATTGCTTTTGAGATGATTCTTTTGGTGGTCATAATATTGGAATTGTAGGAGTGCAGATACAACATATGACATGTAAATAATCACAAAAGACAACACCATAATGAAAGGAGTAGGTTACACAAATAATGAAATGCATAGGAGATAGAACAACACATGAACTCTTTATTTAGTAGAACGAACTCATGTATCTTGGTATTCAAGTATGTATGCAGGTTTGCAAGTGACCATATATGGGAGCATATGAACATGTGAAAGAGTGGAGACATGGTTGTTTGTTATGTCGGAGTAGGTAAGAGCCTCTATGTATCAAGGAAGAATCTAGATTTCATGCCAAAATATACGAAATCGAGTAGCCTTACATACCTCGTTGTATGACCTCGCTATTACCTCGAGATAGCCTTCGCATCCTCCAAATATTTATCTAAAATATATTAGGTGATAAATATAGCATTAGCAGCCAATAGATACATCTTGGAAGCCCAATCTCATAAAAATAACACACGGGCAGCAAGCATATAATTATAAACTCGAGTGTATTCTTTCGACCTTTCCGCCTCTATTCATATTTTTTAATACACATTCTCATATATATATCATGTGTAGCCTATTTTAGTGCCATAATAGTCTTATAACAGCCCACAAAACACAACACATAACAATTCTACACAACATACAGATAGGCGGCATAACGTTACATCCCTTCGCTAGATTTAGATGTCGACAATTCCAAATATGTTCCAACTTTAACCAAAAAGTCCCCACCATATATACACATAAAAATAGTCCTAAAATAGTGAAAAAATAGTTCTAAAGTATATGGAGAACGTGAAACAACAATCTCTGATCATCAGCCCACAAGTTCATATTAAGAGCACAATTACGATATCATACAAGAACTCACTTTTGCGGACTGTAAAAATGGTGCATCAGCCTTTATACATCATTATAGAACCAAAAATCATTAAGAACAGTAGCCTCCCTTCATAATCAATCCAATCAAAAAGAGAAAAGCTTCCAAATACACAGGAAAAATGTAACATGCTGTCCAACAATTTCAACAAAGGTATAATCAGCTTAGCCTCTTGTTTTTCATTAGAAAACAATACTAAATACATAAATATTATTACTTACATTTACCCTCAAGGTGTAGAGCTTCTCCAAGAACCCTAAAAGTCTCCTTGTGGCTGTTTTGCAAGGTTAACAAGGTGTAGAGAGAAAGCTTTGGAAAGCTAATTTTTTTGTTTAAGTTAAATGACTTGAAGGAGCTACTTGTAAGACTTTTAGAGGATTTCTTTGGCCAACGTTTTTTTACATTTTAGGCCTTATTTTATTAAGTGGATAATATACCATTTTTCCTCTTTCACTTGGGCCTTAAGGGACTCCAAATTGATGGGCCTTTGCTGCCCATTTTTCCCTTTTTCTTAGTAGGTTTGGGCCTAAATTATCAAAGAAATTGTGATATCTTTGGGCTTTTTTATATCCTTCTTGGGCTGAAAATATAGTCCATTTATGATTCTAAAACATGGGCTAAAGTTACACCCTTAACATAGACTTTTGTTCATAATTGGACTTGGACAAATTCGACATCGGGCTCATCTCCGTCTAGCTAGCAAATTTGAGCTAAGCAAGTAGGTGAATCACCTGCTAGATTCCTAAGTCCTACAAGCACCTCACCTATCTCACTTCATTTAAGGCCGAAATCTCCTCAATTTGACTTAAAACTTGTATACACTCGACCTCTTAAGTGCTAGACGTACATATCGCCCTCTAATATGAGATTCAAGCACTTTTAAAAATAGGCGCTAATTTGACAAAGCCATATCATGTTTCATGTGCATAGGACAAGTATATTTAAGGTGTGGGGTGTTACAGTGGCACTAACACATAATCTAGTATATATTGTTGTTTCATGTCTGCGTTTTAAATTAGCGGCCATTGTACTTCCAATCACCCACCCTCTCCCCCTTTAGGACACATTACATTCACATTATTTTTTTTGTTGTGACTTTGTTTTGAACAACTCCTCGCCCATTTTATCTTTATTATGTTGTATTATAATGGTATATTCTTTTGCATATTTAGTGTTTCTTTCTTTACATGCTTAAATACAACACGCTCGATCAATTGTTATCCTATATTATTTTGTTAGTTTTTGTAATTTCTTCTCCTTCATAAGCCATTTAGATTTTAAAAAAGGAGTATTCAACATAGTATAGCAACTAAACTGATTAGAAAAAATTGCTTGGACACAAGGAACCCTATACCTACAACTCTAAAGTTGTGGTTTCAAGTTATAAAGGTTTAAAAAAGACCCTTGTACTTAGCGGGACAGAGAAAAAATTAGACTTGAACTTGAAAAAATATTGCAAACAATCAATTGTGGAAGAGATGAGATATTCTTTGTTGATGGACCTGGGGGGACTGAAAAACATACTTATACCGTGCATTGGTGGCCAACATCAGATCAAGAGGTATGATAGCCTCGATAACATCTACAACTGGTGTAGAAGCTTCAATTTTACCTGGAAGGTGTATAGCTCACTCGAGGTTTGAGATTCCCCAGCAAACAAATGACTTAACTATGACAAATATGTCAAAACAAAGTGGTGCTGCCAAATTGATTAAAAAAGCAAAACTCATTATATAGGATGAAGCGTCGATGGCCAACTGACAAACAACAAAAACAATCGACAGGAGCTTTAGAGATATAATGGACATCGAGAAATCATTTGATGAAAAAGTCATGGTGCTTGGAGGAGATTTCCAGCAGGTGTTACTAGTCGTTCCTAAATCAACAAGATCATAAACTGTTAATGCTAGCTTGGTGAAATCATTCTCTAACCTTTGATAGACAAGATCCAATTTACAAGAAATATGTGAGCAAGAACTGATCCAACATTTAGTGAGTTCTTACTCCGTGTGGGTAATGGAGAAGAACCAACAATAATAAACAATTTAATTCTTCTTACAGAACAGTTGCTTGTCAATGACTAAGTGAATGTCCTTCACTATTTTTGAATTAAATAAATAATGACAACTAAATCAGACCAAATATATTAAATATTAATTCTTAATTAATATTATTTTTCCCTTCACTATTTTTTAACTAAATAAATAATGACAACTAAATTAGACCAAACATATAGTTAAATGTTTGGACTGAGCATTTTTCATTTCTTAATAAGGCTTTTATTATTATCCTTTGAGTTTTTTCGATTAAAATTCATAGCAACGGTAGTTTGTGTCACAACCCAAGCCTAGGTCGTAGATGTGACACGGCGAATGGGGAACCCGAAGGGACTCCAATCAAGCCTCTTAACATATCATTACACATCCTAAGTCGCGGAAGCAATTAAACAACAATAAGAGAATAGAAATAAGGGAAGTCTTTCATAACACAAACTATCAAAAAGAGTCAATGCTCAAGCATAATACATAACTTGTCCAACAACACCTTTGAACTTAGAATTGAGCGGGATTCAAGACAACTTTCCGGGCTCACTCTCATAGGCGAAAGCATACCAATAGATAAAGAGAGTTTTTACATAACATAAGAACAACAAATATCATCCTCGGAGTTGAGGACTCACCAAACTTGCTTTGAGAAGATAGTACTAGCCACGGGGAGGATGAGGATGATCATGAGGAGCTCCGGTTCCTACATGGTAACATCATGTAGGCATAGAGTTTGCGTTAGTATGTTTGAATGTACTAAGTATGTAGGATTCATTGCAAGAAGAAATAGACAATATAGGCAAAATGCAATATCATAAGTAATGGATAGCATAACAGCAATATGATATGTATGAATGACGCTTGAAGTAAAACATGCTTATATAGAGCATATATTACATATGTAAGAAGATACCAACATTATGATGGATTGTCATACCCTACTATCCATGGTGATTGAGGTATCAATCCATCAATTGGTTGGTGGTTGTATCACCCTACCACCCATGGTGATTGACGTGTCAACCCCTCAACTAGGCATGGTCAACTTACAATACTATAAGTACTTTTCATGGAAACAACTCATATAAACATTCCTTTCATCATCATAAAGTCATTCAAGTCATAGGTCATACAATAGTCATTAATAGTTCAAGAATTCATAATCGGACATTTTATCAAACACTTGGCGGGTGTGTAATGCCAATATAAAATCATGCATTTCAAGAGTGAAATCATGCAAGAAAACTTAAAGTAAATCAACCCACCAACACTTGGTAATACCCTCATGCAGTATACATCAAAACCCTTCATCAAATCTCAAGATAGATCATAGATTAATAGCTATACTTAAACAGTCACACTCTTATGAAACCCCAACTTAGTTCATAGTCAAATTCATAGTAAGTAAGACCCATGAGTAAGTCAACTTAGAAACATGACATTTATGTAAGAAGGAAGCTTGGGCGCCATGGGTGAAAGGACCCAATGGTTGAAACCCATATACCTTAACTTTGGAGATTTTCTTGAAGAAGATTTGAATGGAGACTTGAAGCTTGAATGGAATCCTTAAATCTGGAATGAGATTTGTCACTTGAATTTTGACTGAAATATTTGTCCAAGTGTTTGAGAGAGTATTGGGGAATGTCTTGTATGATATAGTATTGAAATATGGCTAAGTATATGTATTTTTATGCATAGGAAGGCTTAGGCTCAAGACCCCAAAGCCTTGGACCGAGATTAGAAAACTGACAACAAAATGCACTGCTCCGCGACAGGTCCGCGTCGTGGAGCAGTCCCAGACTTCTACTAAAACTGCAAAATTGACGAAATTCGTTTTTCGCTACTGGTCCTCTAAAATTAGGGTTATACCCATTTCCTACTCAATTTTGCCCCCCGAACAAAGAATATGAAGTCGAATTTTCGATATCACGCACGAATTTTGAGATATATGAAAATTATGATTATGGGCACTTTCGAGGCACATTTTTGGACACTTTTTGGGATTATTTCAGTTTGATTCTTACGCTAAAGTTTTGAATAAGGTTAAACATGGGCATTCATAATCTTCTTAATTGCAATCCAAAAATGTTTCTAATCATAATTTGCTTAATTATTACTGGTTGTTCTAACTTTCATTTTTGGTATTAATAATTTTCTCCGTTAACCCTTTCTTATTCTTTACATTACAGTATTTTATAAAAATTCACAAGAAGCGTCTTTAATTATTATAGCCTACAATTTATAACTAATTTACTATGATTGACATCCGACTTATGTTATTGTATATTAAATAACTTAGCAAAATGTTCTTCTTCAGGTCATTTTTGGAAATGCTTCAAGTAAAAGATGATATTAATCTGAAAAATCGTGTCGGAGATCATAAATATAGTAAGTTGATACAAAAAACACCAAAAACTAAGAGGATATCAATGTCTATAGCAAGAGTATTGATTATAACAAAGAAATTGGATCATTACAATTACAAATATCATCTATAAAAAAGTATTACGAACAATATAATCATATCACAGATCTACGCCTAATAATATCACTAATGAACTCATTTTATATGGTGCATATCTAACTAAATTATATATTTACCCTTTTCAAGTTAAACTGACATCGAATAATCAACGAATCTTCAAATTGAGCATGTAACTTTTCACATTAACTTTTTTAGAAATCATTATAAATATATTTAGAATTATTTTTATCTATATTAATTTACACAAGACACAATCACTCATAAGAGATATGTTTTAATTATGTATATCATTTTTTAAAACTTATTATCAATTGAATCAGAACATATGTGCTAGCACCACCAACTTTCATAACACAGCATAAAAAGAATAAGAAAAATTTCGTTGTAATTTTTAAACCTGCACAAGGTAGTTCAAAGCTGTTCTGAATAAACACTTATTATCGAATTTTCCTTTAGGAGATCCTAAACAACAATTCCTCCATAGTATCTCAAGGAAAAAAAAAGATTAAAAACTCTACCAAAATCATTTTGTACAGATTCTGCTTTTGCCTTCATCAATTTAAGATCTGGCCCCTATAAAAACATTAGCAAAATTTCTTAGCAACAAGAATGATGCCTACAAAATTTTGGAGACGCGGTTATTTTCACTATGATACAATTAAATAATAAACTAAATGAAACAGGAAACAGAATTGAGTTTACTGAACTCAGTAATCTCCTCTCCTACTAGTGACAAGGTCGCTAGTGATATCCTCGACGTTTTCACATTGTTGCAGAAATTCTCTGTAAGAATCATCATAAGGAGTAGCCATTTGCAGATAATTAATTGCATCATTCTTGCGGCCAACATTGATCAATAATCATGTACCAGTTTTAATCGGTCTTCTTGAACTTTGCTTTCAGAATATAAACCATGTATCAGGAATTAAAATAAACCTTTACCTTGACAGTAATACTAAACCTTCATAGTAATGGGCCTTGCTCTTTGGGTCATCTGGCTCTTTCAACGTCGTTATTCGTTCCAGGTGTACAAGTCCCTCTCCCATCTTACCCTATAAGAGAAAAAGAAAGATGCAATATCACTATGTGAAACCTACTTTCAGTATATAGATACCTTGAGATATCTGCCATTGACCGAGCCCAAAAACATGGCAAGTCAAGCTCAACTCACCACAAGAAATATAGAAGAGTTGGGTCCAACTAAGTTTTGCTGAGAGTGCAACTTAGAGAGTAATCATATTTAGAGGGCATAAACATGTCTGAAATCCTCAACATGAAGATTCAACAATTAAAAAAAAAAAAAAAGAGGGGTTTTACGTCATTACATTATGTACACTTGTAAAATCATGTTAGAAATTTATTATGAGTTTCCTTAATCATGCTATTCATTATTTATAATTTTGAGTTATTATTTTATTTTACTATATCATAAATTAAAAATTTAAAGATCGATGGGACTCATGCCCCATGTCTCAAGGTTTGCGCCTCATCTCCCCCTAAGCAAAACGTCTCGTCTCACATCACTACCTTTTAAAGCACTGCACAATAGTTGTATTTTTATGTCAATTATCAAGCCAAATTCTCAAAATACCATTACTTGCCGTATATAGGCGACACCTGCCCATTGAGATGATAGAATCAGTAGATCTACATCCTCAATTTCCATTTGATTCTCCTTTAGCATAAGCTGAACTTGCAGAAATTGACTTTGATCATTAACAAATCATTCTGCTGGATTATAGCAGCCAACTTCACTTAGAAAAATGAAGTTTTCTGCAGAAAAAACTGCATACTGAAAAGGTCCCAAATATAGAAAAATAGATTTTTGACTTTCCCAAATTCAGTCACCCTTTCCATGAACTGAAAATAATAATTTTCAGGAAATTCCTAGTCCACGAAATAAAATTGACATTCTTCATCAAGAAAAACAATAAACTCAAACTAAAATGTGGGACTTCAGACTTTAACCTTAGCAATAATACGTTCCAAATATTCAGTAGCTTCTGGTAAGGAACCTGCTTGCAACAGTGTCTGGCCCAGAATAAGCAAAGCTCGAACATTCTCGGGATCCTTGGTAATAGCAAGTCTGTAACACATATATTAAAAAGTGGATGCTACAGAGAAGAAAGAATAGAAATGAGGTAGTGGGAATTGCTTTTATCAACGGAGAGAACTACCGTAGGAAGGACACAGCTTCATCTTTACGTCCTCCAACTAAGAGTTTGATCGAAAGCTGATGAGGTTTCAACAAATAAAGATTTAGAAAGCAGCAAGAAAAATTCAACATATCAAGTCTCAATATCAGGAAATGAGTAGTTACTAACATTAACGAATTCATGAGGTGATAGATTCTGGACAGATATTTTGCCCTGATTTTTTGATGGATCTATTTTGATTTCTCTAGGACTACCCAACTCTTTCTGATGCTCAGCTTCTATTGGAGGATCCTTTAGAGGTAGCCCCAGTTTCTTGCGAACATTTGGATAGCTTAGAGATAGTTGCTGTATATAAAAAAGTAAAGACTTCTAAGAAGATAATTTTTCCAATAATATTTCCAATATTCACCAGATTCATGAAGACCTGCGAAGTGCAGCCTTAAGAAGCAAAATTTTTCAACGGCTGCTATTGGACAAGTAAAAATTTACAAAAGAGAACGCCAGCTATGTACAATCTGCTATACAGACCGTGTTTAGAGAGAGTGAAAAGCGAGAAAAAGAGGAGATGATAGACATTGTCCAAGGGAAGTTTGAAGAAAATTTCTATCTTCATTATCTAGTAGGCCATCTATCATGCTCTCTTTCCATGTTAGGAGGAGGAAAAAGCTCCAGACACCCTCATAGGATCATGCAAATTTGAAACTTAATGCCTTTGATGCTATAAGACATCTTGGCATGCATAACATGAGAGGTTACAACAACTTCCTAACAATAACAAATTACTTTAACATCTATCATATGCCCA
>JAPFFP010000008.1:6557439-6575597 GCA_026153255.1 Solanum medicagineum | reverse complement strand
CTATAGCCATCTGGCCCTGGAAGCTGATTCGCAAGACCGTGCTTCCTACCAAAGAAATTTGCTTCAATTAGATTGTCCTTAATGAAGATTGTTTTACTCAGGATAACCTCAACAAGAGAAGATCTCAGCTCGCCTACAGATGCTATCTTTATTTGAAAAAATAATGAAAATTTGCTTCGATTGGATTGTCCCTGATGAAACTTGTTCAACTCAAGATAACATCAACAAGAAAAGACTTCAACTGGACAACAGATGCTACCTTTGTTTGAACAATAGAGAAATTGTCAACCAGCTGGTTTTACATTGTCCAGTGGCCACTGATCTGGAGTATGCTACGGTATTTTTCGTCTGACGTGGCTCATGCCACAGAATATGAGAGACGCACAGATGAGTTAGAGCTTGTGGAGAGTTGATAAAACCATCATAAAGATTTGGCTAATGGTCCCTTCAGTTGTCTTTAAGAGTATATGGAACGACAGAACAGAAGATGCTTTGATGCAACCTCAACTACAAACCACTCTCTCAAAGCTAATTGTTTACACAACCTTCTTTGCTGGACTAAGCTAGCTACTGCAATTAGCACTGATCAGTTTTTGGACTTCGTTAGTTCTCCCGTCTTATGACACTATTTATGGCGCAAACAACTGTTTATTTTGTATTTACCTTCTTGTAACTATGGATCTTCTTGATGCCCCCTTTTTTTTCTTTTTTATTTTTTGGATAAGGTAACATTTGTATTGATTCCAAACCATGGAGGTTGTAATTCAAGCTACATCTAGGCATGGTTAGCAGAAGTATAAAATCTATAGGGACTCTAGAAACTGTGTTTGTGTCCCTGCATCTACTATAACCATTCCATAACACCAAATATGCGAAAGTTGAATACAATTATGCTTTGTCTTCTGGATGGAGCTGCTTATGATTTCAAATCCTTTGAGATGGTCCACCATATGCATCCTGGAATCATTTTCCAAAACTTCCTTTTGGGCTCTAGCCTCCAGTTCCTCTTCTCCTGCTCCAACTGTTGAGTAACTCCAGTGTATTAGTGGGCATTGCCCAGCTCAATCCAATATTAGCTAGGAAGATGTCCCACAGTTGAGTGGCCACTCTGCAGTGCAAGAAAAGATGACTATGTTTCTGCATGGAAGGCAGATAGAGCATAGGTGTATTTCCCTTCGTTGCAACCTGTCTTGTGTCAAACAAGCCCTTTTTACCCCCAACCATAAAACGCATGCTACTTTGTATGGTTGCCTTCAATAGATGTCTCCAGGGCTTTTGCATGTGTGTTGTTATTGTAGTTTCTCCAGTGGTATGATGACCATAATGAAACATCGAGGAGGATTAGTTGTACTTTCAAATATGAGAGAATTGTGTATAAAACACCAAGAAGGATCACATCTATAACTTCAAGTACACATTACTATGGTTTCAAATGGTGTCAGTAAAGGATAATATGGAAAAGTGGAGAAATTATCTTTGTGGTTGAGAACATCAGGTAGTAAGCCAGGTCTTAAATTGTAATGTTATTTGCTTCCCATGGTTTATCTGGGAGACTACCATTGGCATTGGATGCATCTTACAAGGAATATACCATATGAAACTCAATGTGAGACAACTGAAAAAGCTAGTTGGTCCAAAAGAAATACCTACTCAAGGAAGGAGTACAATAATTTGAAGAACTGCTGCAAAGTATTGTATTAAATGTGAGTTGGACGGTAACATCGAACTGTGAATGAGAGCGTGGAACATAATCCCATTGGCGGTTATGTGGAACTGAGATCACATTGTCCAGATTAGTGGAACATTTCTGTTTTATGTGCACTTCTAGACCATACATGATATTGCAATACTGGATGCTCTTAGCAAATAATCATGTTGAAAAGCTTGTATTAAGGTTTACCCCCTTACATCAATGTAGTTTTACTTCATCAGAAAAATCTATCTCGAGTGCCTTTTAAAAGAATCCTCGTTGCAAAGTATAACCCAAGTCAAATAAAAAGTGGATGGTAATGGTTGGTTGACAACGTAATAATAATCTAATGATGACGTATCTCCTAATAAATGGTTGGAATAAACTGGAACGAATATGGAGAATATAACCGAACTAATAGTTTGGTTTAGGCATAGTTGATTGATTAAATGGTCAGGAGAGACAAAGAGGACTGTCCAAACAATAAAAATATGTTAATGATATGATTAAGATAATAACAGAGGCTTTTTGAATTTGAAAACCATTTGGAATACCTCTAAAATAACAGAAAAGCTCATTGGATGTGTGCAAAATGCACTCTTTGTTTGCAAAGGAGATGTGACGAAGGGACGAAGCGACAAGAAGAGGATTTACTCCCTCCATTTCAAAAAGAATGACCTGATTTGACTTGGCAGTTGGCACGGAGTTTAAAAAAATAAAGACGACTTTTCAATCTTGTGGTCTTAAATTAAAATTATGTCAAATGTACCAAAATTCCCTTTAATCTTGTGGCCTTAATCATGTCACGTGGAAAGTTGAAATTAAAGTTTTGCCAAAAAAGGAATAGGTCGTTCTTTTTGAAACAAACCAAAAAAGGTCTTTCTTTTTTAAACGGAGGGAGTACTATTTATGTTGCATATATTATGTGCCTCACTTACTTGAGAATTACCATATTAGTTTCACCGCTATGTTGTTCGGATCGGATGTTATATGCATCAACAATGCTTATACAGTCAGTTTATCACTAGGTGTATTAATAGAGCCTTGTAAAAGATGATGATACAAAAACAAACTGAGCAATTAAGGGGAGAAAGAAGAGACTTATGATACCAAAAAGAAAACCAGCCTTGCACAGGAATTGCATAAATGAAAAAGGGTGCTCTTACACAATCAAAGCCTTCATGATGATGCAGTGACATTCTTCTAATAGTGGTGATCCAAAGAAGAAAGCAGGACACCTAAAACTGCATAAAGATCGTCACCAAGAACACAAGATTACTCTACAACATCCTTATTTTAACAATAGAGTACCAAATTTCATGCGGAGATTTCAAAAGCTTCGAAAAAATGGGACCCAAAAAACACAACATTAATGCATCTACTTTTTTGGGCGAAGTGTTCATCAAAGACACAAATAAAGCAAACAGACAAGGAAAAAGACAACTTATTGCAGTCTAACTCCTACTCATACTACAAGGAAAAAGACAACTTATTGCTTGTACTTATTTCTCTTGAGGATGTTTTTAATTATTAATAAAAGCTCACTAGACACACTGTCTAGTGGTATAAATTAAAAAAAAAATAAAAAAATAAAAAAAAATAAGAGTAACGATTTACTCAGTGTTCTACAATGTTTAGTGAAAAGTAGTCAATGATCTACTGTATATAGAAAATCATCAAAGGAAAATAAACTTGATATAATAAATTATTATACGGGATCATCACCTGCACTTTCAAAGAGGCGAAGTACCAAAAAAATGGAGGACAGCCTGCCGCTCGTTTCTCCTTGAAAAAGATTTTATGTTGGTCCCTAAGACTCCTTCCTGACATAGGCGGAGGCAATGGAGGAGGCACTTAAAAATGCATAAAAATATCAGTTAAAAAGTAATAGCTTCTGGCATGCATACATCTCTATCAAGAGGTAAAACACTATGTCCACTGTCTCAAACAACTCATCAAAGCTAGCCTCTTCACTCTTTCTTTTTCATCTATTATTTTAAGGGTGGACATAGATTCTTCACAGAACAAAGAAAATAGAAGCATCAGCAAAGTTATCCTAGTTCTTTTTTTCTTGTCTTTTTTAATCAGTAGTGTGTGGGCTAGCTTGAGAGCACCTCCGCAACTGATCTGCTGGGCAACTTGGCCGGATCACAAGCATAGGTTTCCCAATTAATGCCCATCAAGGCTGAAGCAGATGGGACACACCAAGTATTTTAGCTGGATTCAAACCTGGCACGTCCACAATGTTGCTCCCATGCCTCAACCACTAC
Source organism: Solanum medicagineum (assembly GCA_026153255.1). Lineage (NCBI taxonomy): Eukaryota > Viridiplantae > Streptophyta > Magnoliopsida > Solanales > Solanaceae > Solanum > Solanum medicagineum. The sequence continues at coordinate 6,571,637 of JAPFFP010000008.1, read as the reverse complement.
GCCATCCTCTTGGGAACATTGTGTAAGTTTCGTTCAAAGAAGAGCACCTCAAGAAACATCAAATGATTAAATGAAGCTATAGCCAACTCGTACAACTGAAGATAAAAATAAACTTTATATAGTTTTGTGAATCTTGGGGCAGAAATGATAGGGCAAGGAACAGAATCTTGTTTGTCATCTTCTAGCGACAAAATCACTTAGCATCCTACCAAGTTAATTTTTTTAAATAGAAAGACCGAAAAAACTGTCTAATCCAAGTATCTTTGAAGATCTGAATACTCTAGATAGGCGTGTGGACAATATTTGGTTGAGGTTGAAAGATAAAGAGTACAAAAGTTGAAATTGAAAAGAGTATTTGGAAGTTAGTTGTGTTTGGACACATATCACTTGGTAACAAAGTTGAACTTGAGAGAGTAAAAACAATTGTTTCAGTTGAGATACTCGTCAAACCAGTTTTTGACTTCAAATTCTGTATTTCAAGTTGAAGTTAAAATAATGGACCAAATTGTAAGAAACACATTTATGGGCAATTAACATCTCAAATTGAAGTTGAGATAATGACATGATTTGTATAGACAACAGGCCTCAAATATCTTTGTTCTGAAATTCCAACAAAAGGAAAAAGAGTCCCCTCTTTCACTCCATCCTACTTTTTGAGTTCCAAAATTAGCATCAGATAAAGGGAAATTAGTGGTGCTGAAAACAAAGCCTCACATAAATATTACAAACGGGAATAACATAAGCCTCAAAGCCACTGTTGAAGAAGCTATGACGATCCACCAGCAATCAAAGTGCGTCCAGTGTATCATTTAAAATCAAGGGACCATATGCTAGCATTGGATAAGAATTAGAAAAAGCAAATACTAAATTAAGACATTACAGACTATTCTATGGGCTTCTGAAAGGAACTTTCTCAATAAAAATGTTCCTCTGTGGTTGAAAAACTTGCCAATCCTTATGGGTAATTTAGTGAAGTGAAGGGAGTGTGTCTAAAACAGTAAACTACAGAATGTTTTTTGATTGGTATCACTGTTGAACATAATTGAGCTGCTTCACCATTCTTTTTAAACACAAAAATACCAACAACGTTATGATTACTGTTAACTGCATAGCTTTTGCAGAAAATACAAACCTGGCATATTCTAAGGCACAAAGTTCACACTGAATTACAGACAATGGAAAATATGCATGATCTCTGAAATATCTAACATTTGGATTTTGAATGAGCCAGGACCTCTCATCCAAAAGTAGACACTACCACATTTGGCTAGATCGAGGATAATGCGACATACGTAGGCATCCATTGGTATCCATTATCATGAGTTAGAAATTCTCATTTATTTTCATCTGTTCTCCATTCTGTTCTTGTTTGTCATCTCTCTTTCTCATATTTGATCGTTTAACTCCAACTCTCTAAGTCATTCTTGTGCATCGTAAAGTTTAAGGACACAATTGGTATGATGGATAAGGGGAGATAATTCTGAGATAAACTTTTAGTACCCCTTAATCCCTTGCTTGGTTACAAAGTTCAGGATAACATATCCCATGATTAATAATTAGTATGGGGACAAGTTCGCCCTTGTCTTTGGGTGGAATAGTAATGCTGGGATAGCTTATATTAGGATAAAATAGTTAAAAATGAAAAAAGTACCCCTCAGACCCTTTTTATACATCAACAACATACCCAAGTGGAATCCTGCCAGTGGGGTCTGGGGAGGGTAAAATGTATGCAGACCTTGCACTACCTCAAAAATAGAGAGGTTATTTCCTGGGAACCCTCGTCATCCCTTTTATACATCACTAATATAAAAAGCTAAATAAGCTTTGCGATATAATCAAAGAATTTGTAACAGAAGGAAAGAAACAAAGGCCAAAACCAAGCAAGATCAACAAAAAAGGGAGCTATTTCCCGAGAATGGCCAAATGACAAAATTATAGTGGTGAATGATGAGTTATCAGATCCTAACCAGTTTCAAATTGAAACAGTATTTCTTAGAAGCAAAATAGAATTTCATTGCAGATATTTGTTGGACTCCTCAAGGAATAGTGATAGAGGTGGATTATTTTGGTCCTTGATGTATAACCCTTAATGGGAATGGTCCTTTATGTATGCAAAAAGTTACTGGTTTTAGTCCACAACTTTGAATCTAATGGTTGTTTCCTAAAAATCAACTAAATCTTATTGAGATAATGCACTCAACTTTATTTTCAATGGCAAACATAAAGAATGCAACCCCAAAACCAGCTAAAACTTCGGCAATGAAGCTCATATTGTAACCAAGAGGAGTTCCTCGCAATAACATACCAAAACCCAATAAACCAATCAAGCAAATATTTGCAGATCCAATTGTCTTCTTCTCCGAACTAATTTGAAAAAACTTGAATAGAACTCAATTAAGTTAGCTTCAAATTGGTCAAAACTTACGATTAAAATTTTGCAAAGAGTATTCAATACCCACTCGATTACGAACCACAAACTCCATATTTAAATTTCAAACCAAGCTTCCTATGAATTCTTCAATGGAAGATGAGTTCTATTCCCTAATTTGTTTCCCATGCTTCAAAGAATGATTATAATCAGTTCAACAATGAAAGTTCAATATATTTTCATAAGCAAAATCCTCTACTTAGTTTAATAACTTGTTGAAACCCGCTTCAAGCTTTCGAGTAGTTCGTTAATGGAGGCTTCTTATTTCCTACTTTAATAAGATTTCAAGAGAAACCAAACAATAAATTTTTAGGTCGTTTTCACACACAAACGCTAGAAAATTCACAAAAAGGTCAACGAATTTTAGAGCCAATTTCAGCTGATGAGTTAATTTTTTTCCCTCAATAGGATTATCATTCGCCAAAATCCATTCAAATAGGCTAACAATCACATCTCAGTTCACAATAACAATTTTAACCTGTCACTTTCCGCCAACAATAAAAATATTGAGCTCAACAGCAGTAATGAACTCGATTTTGGGATTTTTCAGAAATAATGTATTGATGTAATTTCGTCATTGCCAATTTGGCTAGTCTAAAGGAAACAACCGTTAGGTTTAAGGTTCTGAAAATCATATAAACATAAATAAAGGTGCTAAACAAAAAATTTAGAAACGAATGGAGTATGTTACCATGGGAAGCCAGTGAGCTCATGATAACCATCCAACACCGAAATCAAGGCACGAACTGGAAGAATAGACTCCTCAATACTTGTCCTAGCATTTTCGCTGATCGACAACTCCATATCCTCATACTGAGTAACCACTAAGACACTGATGTCACCAATTCGCAAGTCGCGCGTGCAAAACGAACGACAGAAGGACACACTGTGCGCAATAACAAATTGCGGCGGTGATGGTAACAACGAGTTCAGAAAGTGGACAATTCCGGCTGTACCCATAGTGGTGGCGGCTGTAGTGATCAGAAGGATTCAGGGGTTTACTATGAGAATCTGAAGAAGTGAAATTGAAGAGAAAGTGGATTCCCGGCGAATTACGGGAGTAATGGGCGGTGCTGGAAGAATCTCTGAACCCACATGATGGAGTGGTTGTTCGTGTCAACGGAGGCGGTGAATTTATTTTTAAGAACCACTTCTAAGTAGTTTTGGCAAGTTAATTAGGAGTGATCAAAACGTTTTGGAACTCAAAAAGAGTGAGAAGAGTTTTAATTATTTGAGATAGGTCATAATTTTATGGTTAATAATTAATGTGTTATGATTATTTTTTTAATAAATTTTCAAGTTTTTTTTTTTAACACTTTGACCAAATTTTTATAATTCTAATATATTAAAAAATAAAAAAAGTTGTGCATCATAAATTTCTGCCTTCAATGACTATTTTGTGCCATTTCTTTTTTCTTCTTCATCCTCCTCCTTATGTTATTATTATTATTTCTTGTGGCTATTATATTGGAAAGAAGAAAGGAGAGAGCATAGCATTTTTTTTCTTGAAAATCTTTTGAATTTGAGAAAAAAATCAAATTTTCGTCGATTTGATACTAAATTTCGTTGTTGTAACACTGGGCATTGCTTGTGAGGTGATTTTCGACCATTTTGGTTAGTTAATATTGTTATTTTATTTGTACTGCTCATCTGAATTTTTTGGTTTTCTACTATTTCGGTTGAATTCGTTTTAACAATTGTTAAAATATACTTCTAACAACTATTGCACGTGTTCTAGTCGTCGTTTTAACAATTGTTAAATATTGTTGAACAATTGTTAAAATGCATTTTAACAACTGTTGAAATATAATTCAGCAATTGTAAAAACTGATGATGCACGTGCTCTAGCTGCTGTTTTAACAATTGTTGAATATTGCTTAACAATTATTGAAACACATTGAGTAACTCATGCAATAATTATTCAATAATTGTTAAAACCACTGGCGTGCACTAGCTGCTTTTTTAATAACCGTTGAATATTGTTTAACAATTGTTGAAACACGTTAACTAACTCTTGCAATAATTATTCAACAATTGTTAAAATTGCTGGAGTGCATTAGTTGTTGTTTTAACAATTGTTGACTGTTGTTTAACAATTGTTAAAACTATTGCACGTGCTTTAACTATTAATTTAACAATTGTTGAATACATTTTAACAATTGTTGCATGAGTCCCTGAGTGTGTTTCAACAATTGGTAAACACTATTCAATAATTGTTAAATCAACTACAGGCAAAATCAAAGCAAAATCATGATTAGTTTTCTTTTAAATCATAATATAGGTACAGGCATCCATACTATCAATGGGGGATAAAATAATAATAGGAGTGGATTGCAATAGTGAATGGGTTGAGTCCAACAATCGTTATATTTTGTGTTGGAAAAATAAAGAAATGATAGAGACAATAGCAATGATGGTGGACCGAGATGTCATGTATGAAGATTTTGCAAAATCAATCATTTCCTATTGGGAACTAGATTGTGAATTGAAAGATCTTGTCATCACCTACATGCATAATTGCGGTACAAAGCAAAGGGCCGCTCCATTTAGGATAAAAAAATCAAATAAATTTGCGTACTTATTTGGAAGATAAAGATAGACCCATTTTAAGGGTATATGTGGTTGAAAGATTGACTGAATATTGTCAAAATCAACAAATATTAAATGATGAATATGATTCGGCGGAAATGAATATTCTAGACGAAGAAAGTGCTGGTGTACAAAATACTCCTCAGACTCTTCTACTCCTACCCCTACTCCTAAAGTTGCCAGCAATATACTGGGAACCACACAATCATCACAGTCTAGTCATGCTTAAGATGATGAAATTAGTTTTCACATTGGTATGTCATTCAAGAATAAGCAAAAGTTAGATATTGACTTGAAAATTGCATGTGTGAAGAAAGATTTTCGAATGAAGAAGGTGATTCATTTGCGTGATGTGTATTGTGTGAAATGTGTTCATCCCGAATGTAAATGGTGGGAGAGCTGTAAAGCTTCAGAGTTCTGATAGGTTTTACATTAGGAAATATGAAAAAATGCATACATGTGGTTCACAACATCTCACGAGCCATAATTCCCACGTCACAACAAAAGCCATTGGTGCATACTTCAAGGATAAGTTCCCAAAAGGTAAAGGTCCTTCAAGAAAAGATATTGAGAATTCAATCAGTGTTGAATTGGGCTGCAAGGTTAGCTATTGGAAGGTTTGGAAGGGGCTTTGGTAAGGGGAACACATGAGCACGGTTATGCAGTGTTTGATGCTTACCATTATATACTTACGACGATAAATTCAGAAAGTAAGACAGATTTGCAGCTTGATAAAAATGGTAGGTTCAAGTATTTCTTTTTTGTTGCCTATGGAGTTTGCATTCGTGATTTTCGTCATCTTCGAAAAGTCTTAATTGTGGATGAAAAATATAAATACGGAGGTGTGTTATCTGCAGTAGCACAAGATGCAGAAGATCATATTTTTTTGGTGGCATTTTATGTAGCCGACACTGAGTGTGATGCCTCCTATCGATACTTTTTTGAGCAGATGAGCAGTTTTGTAGATGATACCCCTGAATTATTTATTATTTCTGAAAGACATCCAAGTATTAGAAAGATGGTTGAGTTGTATTTCCTTCGGCTCATTATGATTGGTGCATGAGGCACCCCAGAGAAAATATCCAAAATAACTTTCACAATGAAAAAATCATCTTCTACTTTTATAAAGCAGTAAAAGCATATAATGTAGATGAATTTAGTGATCACTTCAATCAAATAAGAGATATGGTTCCAGAAGCTATCGCACACTTGGAACATATTGGATTTCACATATGGAGCAGGGCATTCTTTCTAGGAAACAGGTAAAATCTCATGTGTTGAATTTTTTTGCACATTTTTATTCACTGCTTCTGTCATAGTTTTCAGTAATATTGATAGTTTTACTTGTCTTTTATAGGTACAAAATCATGACATCAAATATTGTTGAATCGATTAACGCAATGCTTCTTGATAAAAGAGAATATCCAATTTTGCTACTTCTTTTAATGAAATAAATCGGATATACGAAGAAAAGTTTCATGAGAGGCACAATATGTTCATCAAGCATCAACCGTCTTTGTTCCAAGAATATAACAAAAAATCACTGAAAATGTTAATTTGGGGAATAAGCTATTGGTTCATCAAATTGCGAACTACAAGTATCTTGTCACTGGTCATAATGCAGTTGCAACGGTTAATTTCAATGTAAATATTGTACCTGTGGAGTCTTTAACCTTGACAAATACCATGTCATCATGCTATGGCAGCGCTCCGATGTGAATATGGTGATTATTATGGACGGCGCATTTATGAATACTCATCTCTGTATTACAAGGTAGAGACGTACCTTTTTGCATACTTAAAAGAAATTAAACTTATACCGCCCAAAGATACTTGGGAAATTCCTAAGGAATTTTTAGAGAGATGAATACATTCTTTGCATGTTGAGCCAGGCAAGGTGGGAAGAAGCGCTAAGAAAAGACGAAAAGGAATCAAAGAATCATTTCCAATAAAGAAAAAAAATGTTCTATATGCAAAAAGAGTGGACATAAAAGAACAATATGCTCAGAGCGAAGTGCTCCACAGGTGTAGATTTTGATTAGTATTTGTTATTTGTAAACATTTTTTAAACTAATTTTTTAATATTGAGGTTGAACAAATATTGTTGTTGAATGCTTTAGTTCTTAAGAAAAAATTTGGCAGTATTATTGTTGACAGTCGCTTCAACAATTGTTTAAATTGTTGAGAAAATTTTCTTAGCATGTCGCAGTAGCTTCAACAATTGTTGAAATTGTTGAGAAATTATTTAGCAAGTGGGTTAGCTAATTTAACAATTGTTGAAGTTGTTGAGAAAATTCTTAGATAGTGAGTTTTTGATTTAACAATTGTTGAACTTGTTGAAAAAAAATTTTAGTGAGGGTTGTCTGATTTAACAATTGTTGAAGTTGTTGAAAATTTCTTAGCAACTGATTTAACAATTATTGAAGTTGTTGAGAAAAATTTTAGCAAGAGGGTTGTTTGATTTAACAATTATTGAAGTTGATGAGAAAAAAATTTAGCAAGTGGGTTATCTGATTTAACAATTATTGAAGTTGTTGAGGAAAAATGTTAGCAAGTGGGTTGTCTGATTTAACAATTGTTGAACTTGTTGAGGAAAAAACTTAGCAAGTGGGTTGTCTGATTTAACAATTGTTGAAGTTGTTAAGAAAATTCTTAGCAAGTGAGTGTCTGATTTAACAATTGTTGAAGTTGTTGAGAAATATTTTCACCAAAAAACTCAAGTCTAAGTACCATTACACATATAAATTACTTTATTTATCAATTAATATGATTTATATAATCAATTAACAATCAAATTGTTCGATTAAGGTTGACTACGGGTTCAACCACTTGAGTCTAAGTACTATAATACGTATAAATTACTTTATTTGTCAATTAATATGATTTATATAATCAATTAACAATCAAATTGCTCGATTAATGTTGATCACGCATTCAATTAATCGATTAATTATACGTTATGAACAAATTACCATGTAATTGCATGCAATCGCTAATAAACTCAAGTCTAAGTACTATAATGCGTATAAATTACTTTATTTATCAATTAATATGATTAATAATCAAATTATTCAATAATTTGTCAAAACATTTCTCAACAATTGTTTAACATGCTGAAAAATTCCTCAACATGTCGTAACAACTTCAACAAATTGTTGAAATTGTTGAGAAAATTCTTTAGCAAGTGAGTGGTCTGATTTAACAATTGTTGAAATTATTGAGAAATTTTTTAGCAAGTGAGTGTCCAATTTAACAATTGTTGAAGTTGTTAAGAAAAAATTTTAGCAAGTGGGTTGTCTGATTTAACAATTGTTGAAGTTGTTGAGAAAAGTTTTAGCAAGTGAGTCAGCTGATTTGACAATTGTTGAAGTTGTTGAGAAAATCCTTAGCAAGTGAGTGTCCGATTTAACAATTGTTGAAGTTGTTAAGAAAAAATTTTAGCAAGTGGGTTGTCTGATTTAACAATTATTGAAGTTGTTGAGCATTCGCTTAGCATGTCAGTCGTCTGATTTAACAATTGTTGAAGTTGTTGAGAAAATTGTCTCAACAATTTCAACAATTGCTAAATCCAACAACATACTTACTAAGATTTTTTAGCAGTTGCCAAAGCAACCTACTTGTTAATTTTTTTAAGCAAAAAGAAGCAATTGTCGAAAAAGTCTCTTCTATGCTCCAAAATTTCTTGACAACAGAACCATTTAATACATACGACTGTTCAACAACATCTTTACAACATAACCATTCAAACCAAAAGGCATAAAAGAAAAATAAAAATATTGTTTGTCAATAAAAAATACACATTAAATATTGTCTAAAGTCATAAATAACCAACAAACATGAACACTAGGGTATCAGATCCTTTTCAATTATGCTTTCCATCCATCTATGCTGCATTCTACTAACTGTGTTATCATTCATAAGTGTCATGGCAGTGTTGGTAATCAGGTGCTCAATATACCCAAGTGAATACTAATCACAAGCTACAGCTGACTCATTTTTTATAGCATTGGCCTACCTCTCGAAGTCCCATTCACTATGCAAGAGTTTCTTAGGCAAGTGGTCAAACATTTTACTGTTCTTCAAGAATCAAGGAAGCAACTCCACTATTGGCATCACGTCTACGACGAAATCCTCATCGAAATAAATAGGCCTGTTGCAATCATACACATTAATCTTTCCCTCCTCGAGGAGAATTTCAAGTGCAACAAAATACTTTGATTCAAGTTTCAAGACAGTAAAAAGTCTCTTAGCACCACACGACACCGCCAAGAAATGGCTTGGTCCCTTTACAATAATCCAAATAATAATCTTCAAACTCACACGTGTCAATCAGATCCTTCAACGAGACACTTCCCAGTGTCGAACTCCTCGAGATCAATATTTCATACACATTCTTGAAGTAATTACAAAAATCAAGATCAAGAATTATATGTCTTGGATCATACTGTAGAGGGAACTCAATGTACCTTATATGCATCAAGCATAATATTTCATCTATATGCCGCAACAATAAAAGAATTAATGAGACAACTTAAGATGATTATTGTATCTGTTGCAATTACTACAGCAAGTGTTGCATCTGATGACACACCATAATAATAAAATAAAAATTAAAGTTTAGAACTTACCCGACTCTCAAACCACTTTTGCATGTCGTTCATAATCTCCAAGTCTTCATAATTAAATTCATGCTTTGTGTAGGCCTTTTTCCTCCCATCTTTAGTCTTGAAGATATTTTTGTTTTTCTTTTATGAGTCACGCTTTGCATGCTTGTAGATATCCACCGGTTGTCGCTCGGTCGTCTCAATAGTAGGAGACCTATCCCTCCTTCCACTCCTTCCCCTGGCACTCTCAAGTGCCTTTGAAATTTGCCTTCTTATCCACTTGCTAGCCGATGTATAAGGACTTGAAATGTTTTTAGATGGTCTAACACCTCTCTTGCTGATAAAACTCTTGAGAGTGTTCTCGAGAGACTCAAGTCTCTCAAGTGTCGATTTTGAAGTTTTGGAGCATGTGCCGTACTTACATGCACAAAGAGGCATAAGAATCTGATCTCGAGTATCATCACCGACTGTATAAGACCTATGTCCTGTGAATGGAGTGGTTGGATTTACTCCAACATTCTCACAAGTGGGAGAAACTCCTCTACCACCACCAAAATCACTGGGAACAAAAGGAGAAAATCCACCTCTTCTATCAGCACTACCGCCACTACCAATATCAAGTGGCCTTTCTCTTTCCTTATCACGCATATCAATGGCCACTAAAGGATCTCTTTTAATGGCCACACAACCATCCAAATCTTTTTCCAGTTTTTCAATTTTCTCATCCGCAGTCAAATTCAATGGTACAAATCCAGTAAGATACCTCATCTCCTTCTCATTGGCTGTAGGTACTAACCATGGATAAACAATTTACTTGTCATGATCCAAGCCTAGGGCCTAGACGTGACATAACGCATGGGGAAACCCGAAGGGACCCCAAGCAAGCCTCTTAACATATATTATACATCCTTGGTCACGGAAGCAATACAATAACCATAAGAGATGGAAATAAGGATGAACGGGGCTAAGGGATATATTTTATAGCATAAAACATCAGAGAGTAAAGATAGAGTCAAAGCTCATAGCATTATACATAACATGTCCAACAACACCTCTAACCATAGAACTTAACGGGGGCCAAGACAAGCAGTCGGGCTCACACCTCATAGTCAACATACAATAAATAGGAAAGATAGTCTTTATACATAGCATAAGATCAAGTCATTGTCCTTGAAGTTGAGGACTCACCACTTGCTTTGTAGAGAAGTCGTACTAGCCACGTGAAAGAGGAGGATGATCAAATGGGGCTCCGATACCTATATGGTAACATCATGTAGGCATAGAGTATGTGTTAGTACTTTTGAATGTACTAAGTATATAGGATGCAATGCAACAATAGATGGAAACATAGTCAAAATGCATAATAATAATCAATAGATAGCTTAGTAGCAATATGACATGTATGAAGAATGCTTGAAGTAAACATGCTTATATAGAAAATATTACGTAGATAAGAAGAGACCATCATCATAGACCAAGTAACTAGTACTCGGAATCCAAGGCTTAGCACCTCCTTGGTAGTGATCTAGGTACCAACCCCTCAACAAGGTTAATAGACTTAACACTCTCCATCAAAGTGGTCAAGGTACCAACCCCTCAACAAGGTTAATGGACTTAACATCCTCCATCAAAGTGGTCAAGGTACCAACCCCTCAACAAGGTTCACGGACTTACCACCCTCTATCAAAGTGGTCAAGGTACTAACCCCTCAACAAGGTTACACGTGGCGGGTGTGTAGTGTTAGTGTAAAACCATGATAATCAAGAGTGAAATCATCCTAGAAAATTGAATGTAAAACCATCCATAGATACTTGGTAACACCCTTAAGCAATATACATCAAAACCTTTCATCAAAGCTCTCAATAGATCGTGGTTTCATAGATCAAAACATGTTAAAATAGTCACAATTTCATAAACCCCAACATAGTTGTGCAGTGAAATCCATAATAGATAAGACACATGAATAAATCAACTTTAAATCATGCAATTTTGAGTAAAAGAGAGCTTGGGTATCATGGGTAAAAAGAACCCATGAAAGAAACCACATACCTTATCTCTTGGATAATCCTTAAAGAAGATTAGAGATGGAACTTGAAGCTTGATGGAGAGCGTTAGAATCCGGATGAGTTTGAGACTTGAATTTAGGAGGTGAAATATTGTCTAAGTGTTTGGGAGCGTATTTGGGAATGTCTTAGATGATATGAGGGTGAAATAAGGCTAAGTATAGGAATTTTCATGCATGGGAAGGCTTAGGCCCAAGATCCAAAAGTCTTGGACCGAACTTGAAAAATTGGACAGAAAATGTACTGAGGCGTGTCGCACCTGTAATGCGGATTCCTCGCTGGAATTCGACGCTTTGAAATTTGAAATTGTGAATCGATCACTCTAAAATTGGGGTTGGACCCCCTTTCCACTCAATTTGACCCCCTGAACAAGAATATGAAGTTGGATTTTTGAAATAATGCTTGAATTTTGAGATATATGAAAATTACGATTCCGGACATTTCCGAGGCACATTTTTGGGTACTTTTTGGGGTCATTTAAATATATCCCCCTTGGGAACATTCATCCCCAAATGTCAAATAAATGTACAAGAAAAGAGTAATCATAAAGAAGTCAGCCCTAACAATAATTGCAATAATACACTTTAAAACACCATTTCAAAATCTCAATATAATTGTACAATCACCATGAACCTTTTCAATGTAAACATGAATGCATGCAAATGACTTAGGGGATGGAACATGAGACATGAAATCATCAAAATGAGCTTGACATGTTATCATAAGCTTGAATAAAATGAAAGAGGTACGGATATCGATTTTTCATGTTCGCTCCGGCTCCTTGAAAGACACTCTAGATTTGACGATTCTTCCAATGGGCCTTGACGAGCACCACACTCTTTTTTTATCAAATTTCCACCCTTCCTTCTAATACCTCCACCGGGACTTCTCCTATGCCAGCTATCCCCCACAACACCCACAACCTCAAGGAGTTCTTTGACACTAGAGCCACCAAAACATCCCCCCCAAACCTAAAAGCATGAAGAACCGGGAAAAACACAACCCTATCCTTAGGTCATTCCACCCTTATGCAACTATACCAACCTCCCTTTACATTCTATAAGGACTCACAACCCTAAACTCATTTATCAACCTTAATCACACATAGCCCACTTGGTATCATAAACGACCATCTCCCCTTTGGGAGACAACCTCCACCTTACCCTCTTTCACCTAACATCTCCAACTCTAATAAGGCGGAATCAAGGCTTGCTTCAACTAGACCTCAGCCTCCGGCGATGAGTTAGAGATAGAGTCCTCCGTCGCACTTCGGGCTCACCATCCCACCAGATGCTCTTACTAGTTGGTGGTGTGTCGAAGGCATATAGGACATTAATATGGAGGATTTGCAGACTACAGAGTGGAGCAAGCCAGCCCACTCCATTTATGAGGAGCCCCAAGTCATCTCAGACAGACTCGACACTGTCTTTGGTCTCCAGGATACCATGATCAAATACGAGCTCCAGTGGCTGACTAGATCACTTGGGTGGTACTCCCCGATCATGTTGAGGGAGTTCTATGCATCATATGCAACCACCACTTGCAGTACTCTTCTCAAGGAGAAGAATCCCCTTGCTCAACCCAATCTAACCAAGACCAGAGTGAGGGGCCAGGGGGTGGATATCTCAAAGACCACTATTCGCCGTATGTTATTTAGGCCAAAGTTCACTAACCCCTGATCTACAGGTGAGTTTGATTACAGAGTGGGGCAGACAAGGGACATATCAATGATGAGAGATCCATAGTGCAGAGCTAGCTTGATGAGATCGGTAGCTGGTTTGATTGTTGAACAGGATCTAGAACATGCGTGGGTCACCACTCACTCGGAGTCTATTGTAAAGGCTTTTCTCAGTTTCCCCACAAAATTTTGGTGGGCGATTTTCAGATCACGCATCCGACCGACACTTATTGATAACACCTTTATGTCCGAGCATGCAGTACTAGTTGCCAGCATCTTTGTTGCTACGAGATTGATTGAGCCCACTTTATTACCGAGCTGATACATGAGCCGCCCTGAAAAGGTCCACCTCCATCCCTTTCCCTTGCTTGATTTACAGACTTTGACTATAGTCTAGGATGGAGATTCTACACCAATTGGACTTGCTGGTCCAGGCCCAGCGCACTTTGGATGCCAACCTGATTAAGGCTGAGGAGAACCCGATGGCACTTTAACGAGCATAGCACCAACCTACTCCTGTGCTAGAGATATTTGCCCCAATGCCACCGCCTGAGGTTCCCCACACCACCACCACTACTGCTGCTACTAAGGATAGGCCCCCATAGCGTCGAGGCAAATGAGGAGAAGGGGCCCACTACTTTCGTCCCTGCACCACAGGCCACTTCATCATAGGCTACTCCCGGGGGCATGGTTTACGTGTCTGTCGTATTTATACAGGCCATGGTGCAAATGTCACACCCCAAAGTTCGGTTAGGGCGAACCGGCACCCGTTGCCGATAAGGCTCGGGAGAACCAATCTATATCTATACGCTTTGCATACATATTATAAGTAATAT
>JAPFFP010000008.1:6510955-6523238 GCA_026153255.1 Solanum medicagineum | reverse complement strand
AAGAATGTTTTCGTCATGTTGTTTATGATAAAAAAAGATATCTTTGATCGATTAGCTGCTCCATTTCTTATTTTGTTAGAAAACTGATGATTTACAGTGCACTTGCCTATTAAGAGTCTTCATAAGTCAAATGCAATAAGAAATACAGCAAGAATTATGCAAAAGTCTATTGCCCGACATTTTTGGCCATTACTTCTCTCCATATTAAGGATAGTATCAGAGGAGTCTCAAAAAAAATATTAAGGACAGTATCAGAGGAGTCTCAAAAAAAATATTAAGGACAGTATCAGAGGAATCCCCAAAAAAAATAACAAAAAAAAGAATTGCAAATTTGAGTATATAATTATAACTTATCCACTGTCCTACATTCCTTTCTACACGATAAATATTCTCCATTGTCTCTGCTGCTTATCACTATAAATATGCAGATGGAGACTCCTATTACTCATAAATTTATAAAAATGAAACAAGACGGAGGCGTTAGAAAGCAACATTGGCACATACACTCAGGAAAGGACCACAAAACAAGAGGGAAATGTGTACTACCAAAAAGTTAAAAGGATTCACAATAGAAAGGCTAGAAAGGAAAACAAAAAGCAAACACATAATGTAGAATAATACATTTGAAAAAGCTGGTATATACTTACCTATCCTTCAGGTACTCTAAATTTTCATGAATGGCTTGCACTATCCCTTCAAGTTTCACCAACTCAAGTTCGACACCCTACAAGGAGAAAACATATGATGAAAGAATGCAACGTCCGGAGTTAGCATACACTAACTAATCCCCTCCCAATCTGGACTTGGAGGGAATTGGCACGGATAGAAATATATACTTGTCAACTTACTTCTATCTTTTCCTTCCTTGCAACTGATTCCCAATCCTTTGCACTGATTCCTGTTTTCCAGTCAATACCGATAGTAACAGCTTTAGCCCCAGGGGCATGGTTGTCCATCCAAAAACAAGCCAAGTAGTTACCAGCCTCAGTGGTTGTGAAGGCAAATTGACCATGTGTTACATTCTCTTTATGGTAAAGATTGTTTCCAAACGGTGATGTGACCTAAAAGGAATGTTGCAATCATCTAGCTCATTAAAACTAAACCATTAAAAATGGCAAAAAGTGCAAACGGAAACTACTTTTCTCAACGTTAATTAACAAGTTATACTGCTTATCTGACTCGAGATGATAATTCAAGCACTTCTTCGGGAAAAACACATTTCTTTTAGGATAACACCTAAAATTCATCTAAGACACTGACTCTCTCCCCGTGCCTTCTCAATTTGGACAAGAGACCTCCCTTGTTTATATATGTTTTGATCAGTAAGGGGTTGGTTGGTACGAGGGATGAGGGATAATAACCCTAAGCTAAAATGCAGGATTATTTGTTTTGGAATTATTATCTCATAAATATGGTGGAATAACTAATCCAATGAGATATAACAATCCATATGATGACTGTCTCTCTCATTCCCCATACCAAACAACCCCTAATACATCCAATTAATTGTCAAATATCACTGTTGAACTACAATGTTTTCTTCTACCCGATAAAGCAATGTTGAACTATACAGTTAGCATGAAATATTTCATCCCTAGTTAACCTCGGAAAAACCTAACAATTTGTCTACACATATCATGCATGTAATTTAAGAAACTGTAAATAACTGTTAAAAATATAGTTTGGTAGATAAAAATTTACACTAAAGATTTATTTTGATTAGCTAAATTACTTTATGTTGTTGAAATTTGTGAAAATTGAATGGAGTATTATTACTTTTGGTAAAATATGTAATACTTTGGAATATCTTAAAATAATAAGGATGTACATCAATTGGCACAAACAAATAACAACTATGTCTCCCTCTCAAACAAGTCCTGGTTGGCTATATGAATCATTATGGTTCATGTTTCTCCATTTAAATTCATTTCAAGCCAAAATTATTCATAAATTGGTAAAAGTTGAGTAATAAATAAATAAAAGATGATTTAAATGATACAAGAATATAAATCATAGAGACATCATTTACTTTTTATAATGTAATCATACAAACATCATTAAACACTATTAAATGCACCTTACCATCTATCACCATAGATTAACAAGCTCATTGCCATGTGAATGTCTGTGGTCACAATATTGGCTAGTGCATCATTAACTGAGTCACCAAAAGAATACCGATTAAGTCACTGAAGCACTTGAATATTTTATTCTGTATCTTTGTAGCTCTCCAAGGAACAATTATTTTGTAATAGATCTCTACTGTTAATCACAAAACAATTATTTAGATCTATTGCTGAATCCATGAAATGTCTCGGAGAATTTGATTTCAGAATGACAAGAAAGCATTACAGTTTAAAAGACACCAGGTATGGGATAAATTGATTGAGGGCTGGTTGGGTGGGTTTTTGACTTATTTTTACTTAAAAAGACAGTCTTAAAAGCACCTAAAACAAATCAATCCAACTAGGCTCCAAAGTAACATCTGGACAGGTGAGGCTGCTAAAAGTAGAGCTATAATGAGCTTCTGTTCTCTAAACAAAAGACTTAGAATGTAAGGTAGCAGAACTTTTTTTCACAAATTCAAAATATACAACTTACAAGCATGACCTTCCTCAAAGAAACCAACTTGCAACTTGTCTTTGTACAAGTATACTAGAGTAAGAGCAAAAACAGATGATCCTTTTCTTTTTTCAGAAAAAAGTTGATGCCATCTTTACTGGAGTACGTAGTTGATGATATAGTTCAGCTAACTTTATGATTTCTGACAGAACCAAGTGTTGGGATATATACTATTAACCGTGAGTTTAGATAGAGCATTCATTATACAATAATTGTTTATGCAATCGTAATAAAAGTTTTAATAGATCATAAATTCGTTTATGTGTCCATTTACTTATATAGTAGATAAAGTTTTATCTTATACACAGAGGATTAAATCATTGGTTTTTATAAGTATAAAGTTTATTGTTCACAATCTAAGATGGAAATTGGACAAGTCATCGGTATGATTGTAGCACAAGATTATATGTAATTTGCCTTAATTATGGGAACGGTGTAGTTCCGACTTCTTGTGCTGGTGCATATTGCATCTTTTGAAAGGGACTGAGTAGACAGAGTTGTTTTAGACTTATTCTCAATCCTGCTATAACTATTATGATTTGTACATGTTAATTATCATTTTGATTTATTAAAAGGTGAGGATTATTAGATGGATCAATATACCTGGTAGATTGGATGAGAATAATATACTGGTGAAATAATAAGTTAGCTGATAGAATTCATGTTTTGATATAGAGATTGATAATACGCCTTTTTGAGAAACTTGTAAGTTTTCATCGTGTTAAATTCTTCAGTAAATAATTTATTGAATTAGTGTTTATAATCTTAACATGGGGAATCACATAAGTGTTTAACGATGAATATTGAAATATAAATAGAGGGATGCAATTATAAATTTTTAGTGAAATAATTTACAATTTATTATTATTTAAATTATTTCCATAATAGGGAGCCTCACTAATTAATTTCGTGGTACCTTTAGTGCCCATATTTAGCTAGAATTCAGAATCCTATTCCTGCGAGAGAAAAGGAGAATAAATGTTTTCAGTTCCAGATTTGGACTGGGAAAGAGGTCAGCCAAGAGTTCAGATGTGAACTTGGGATCAAGACCACAGAACTGCAATCTAACTTGTGGATTTGCTTGAAGTTATTTGCTCATGCTTCAAGAGCTATTTATCGAATTAAATTTCAAAAACTTTATGTGTTCAAGCAATGATTATATGTGTCTAGCATAAACATGTGTTATCAATTATTCATGTAACAACTACAATTCCGATATGCTTCCACTGTGCATATGGTTTTGTAATACCAAGTACTTTCCAACATAAGAAAAAACTTAACTATAGAATACACAAGTCAATCTTAATTCTTAAGAACTAAAGTGGCTCCACAAATGCCACTACAGATTAACAATGCAACAGTCTCGCCATGACAAAGAGTAGATGTAAGTATTGGAGTGTCGAAGGATAAAGTTACTATGTCAGTGTCCAGCTAATCTTATTTCTTTTTTGATATGGATTAAAGTCTATTCGTCCATCTCTATTTATGTAATATTATTTTACAATCAAACTTAGGACTCTACCAGATGAGTCCTGTTAGCATTTCTTGGAAGCTACTCAACCCTAAACTCTAATTCATGCCTATATAAAGGGTACCTCAAAATATCCATAGGAAGATTAAAATAGTCAAAATCGTCCTATGTTCGAGAAATATACCATTAACTTACGAGATAAGAGAAGAATCAGGGAGTAACAGATTTGTACTCACACGCTTATTAATAAAATCTGTTTCTTCATATTTTATTTGTTATCACTTTAAAATTTGTTGCAAATAATAGTGGCATAAATTTGCAAAAACAATTATTCTCTTAGATATAATTGACAACATTGATTTCAATAATTGACCTAGTTCATCTCAAAAAAGAAAAGAAATCTAACAAATAAGACGGAGAAGAGCAAGTATTTTATTAATGAAGACCTCATCGAAGCTTGTACAGATAAATGGCTCCTTTAACAACCTTTTATATCTTCTATCGTCTCAGATTAAATGTATTAAGCTGATGAAAATTACGAGATTTGACAATTAAAATATTCATCATGTGCTTAGCATTTTGCAATTAATAGATCCAATTATCCTAGTTGATTATTGTAGGAACACAAAATCAAGAGATTCAAAGTTGGTCAATTGGATCTGCGAATACCAAAAGTTTCTTAGCTAAAATTCGGAGCTCACCTTGACGGATATGGTGGGGACAACATTAGCTTGTGCGTGTTCTTCATCACCGATTACACTGTAATCAGCTAAAACGACGACGTTATTATGGATATCCTCCGACAAACACTTGGTTCCCGAAGTCGGCAATTCCATCCATATCGCTTCTGCCAGCGTCATCACCGTCAACAACACCACAACAAGTTTACACAACTCCATACTTTGTTTCAGATTTGAGATTTTCTTCTTATTTTCACACAAGACAAGACTTTTTGAAATGTTAAATGTGACTTTTCAGATTGTATGAACGTGCATAGCACGCACTACTTCAATGATACAGCGCGTGCTTGACTAGATTCGCGCCACGCAATTTCTTCAACCATCTCCAATAGGAATGCGTTATTAGAGGCTTAGACTTTCCACTTAGGACGCTAATGTTACCTGGACGGGGGACCTCTACACGCGCCTTTATTTTTTTAAAAAAATCAAATTATTTCAAAGAGTGTGGTAGGATTTCGCGCCTTTATTTTTTTACAAAAGTCAAATTATTTGAAAGTGAGGTTTGAAGTTGACTGTGATAGAATTTCTATTTAAAAGTGGAGATCGAGTTTAAATTTGGAAGCCAAATTTTAGGTCAGAAGTAGAGTTAAGCCCCGTATTAGGTGTTGGAGTCATGTCCCGAATCGATTATTGAGGTTGATTTTTTTGTTCGAAACTATTTTTCTAAAAAGTATTTTATATTTTCTAGCAAAAAATTATTAACCAAACATAATAAAAAATATTTTTCAAAAAAAATTTTTACTTACCAATTAAACATAAAAAAATATGTTAAAAATCAATTTATTTTTCAAAAATATATTTTCTAGAAAAACATTTTCCAGAGAAGACATTTTTCTTCGTATCAACACACACTCAAAGACAATTCATTTCTTTTTGACTAAATTGTCGTCTTCCTTTTCCCCCCTCGCATGAGTGAATCATTTTTATTGTTGCGTGTGATTAATAAATGAATCACATCGAATCAAAATTAACAACAATTAAATCAATAAATTGTATATTATATCTGATTTATTTTTACTAACTTTAAAATTATTTAAATTGATTTGATTTTAATTTTGACCAATAACCAATCTATAAACACTCCCTGCTCTTAATGAATAAGTTTTTCATCCAGTGACATGTAACCATAATGGAGTTAACTAACTTAAATTTTGAGTAGCATTTATTCAGAGGTAAAAATATTTTTTCATAGCGAGAACTCAAAACTGACACATTTGACTATGGAGCAACAACTATATATGTTACCCCATATTCATTAGTGGTCATTTGATTAATAATTGTATTAAACTGAAATAGATAAGTGGATTGAATAAGAAGAATATATTTTGTTGAACTTGAAGCTATTCAAATAAATAGAGGAGCAGCATAACTGAAATAGAGAATGGAATGCTAAAACAGGCTTAAAAAAATTCAACTAAGAACTGAAAAAAATAATCTGCTAAAGACTTTGATCCACTCCAAATAAATTCTGAAATATGTAACAACATCTCCTTCTGGATCAAGGACTGGCTCTGAGAAGTTTGAATATGTTAACATAAATTTACGTGTCTGCTACTTAATGTTCTAATTTGCAATAGAGTAAAACCACTTCGCCATTAATTTGCACTTGTCTTAAAAAATAAAACTTGTATTTGGTCCTTCCATGAAATACGACATCTTTGAATATGGTTGAGTATGTACAAAGATGTCAGTGCTTTCGTCTTGCTCCAACATCAAAAAATTTTGAAGTTATATTAACAGTAGTTGTTGCTGTGATGAATTCTGCTTCAACTATTACTTTTGCTACTATTTCCGACTTCTTTGAGCACAGTGAGAAACACCCTGAGCAATAACTAAAAGTTGACCCACCCCAAATCTGACTGTTAAAGGTCAAAGCTCCTTACAGACACCTAATCACTCTTTTCAGAAACATCAGGTGCAACTCACTTGTATAATTTAAAAATATGGATAAAATCTCATAGAAAATAACATGTCAATCCTTCTTGTGAGATATATCAAGTATTCAAATAAATTGCGATATACTCCTCCATCAACTAGTTCAACGTCATCATCTTTTTTCAGCTTTTCTCATTCAAGTACTGCATTCTTTCATTCTAAATCTTTTTAGGATCTCCTTTGTATATTCTTTTGACTGCTTATGAGGTTTTATTTATTTATTTATTTTGGTAAAGAGCTTAAGGTTGAACATGCCAAAAGATTTTTTCATTTTCTAACACCTCAAAATTCTACTCTTCCATCTCAAGTAGATAACCTGGAACCAGTGATGTCAGTTTAAGGTTCATTTGTGGGTGTGACAAGTGTATTGGAAGCATTTTAGGGCCATAAAATACTCAAATACTTATCTAAGTTTAATACCGACTATGTTTTTTGCATTTGTACAATAAATACATCATAGTATAAGTACTTAGAAAGATATCATAAACTCATGGGTTTTTCGTAACTTGAAACTAAGTAAAATGATGAAAATACTTGAGCTTAGTGGGTGAAAGGAACTCACAAATAAAACCCACATACCTTGATAGGAAACCTATAGGAGAAACTTTAGATTGAAGAAGGAACCTTGAAACCCTAGTTCCTTGCCTTCTGTGAGTCCTGAGAGTTGAGAGCCTTAGGAGATTTTGGAGAAAATAGAGTTGGAAGAGAATGGGTGTTATAGTAGGGTTGGGGACTGATATGAGTAGAATTAGGCATTAAACGACATAATATTGGACTTAGGGTGTGGGGAAATGTTGAAATTTCCCTACATTAATAATTATCAAGGGCTATCTATGAGCTTGATCTATGGGTCATAAATTAGTCTATGACTCATAGGTCAGGGGTTTTGTCTGGTTACACTTTGTGAGCTTAAAAGACTGGCCTCTGATCCTCAGCTATGAACACCCTTTTACAACCCATAGTTCTAACTATAGGTTGTAAACACCCCTTGTAGGTCCACCCAACACTTAGAAAATTCCACCCTTTCAGAAACCAAATCACAAAGCTTTTACGTTTCGTCAACTGGACTATAGTTCGTGATACGCCCCAAATCTACAATCCAAAAGGAATAGTAAAGCAGTCCTAGATCAAATATAGAACTCAACAAATGTTGAGGTCGATCCCACAGGAAGTACGTGAGAATAAATCTATTATCACCCTTTTTCAGATGTAATATCTATTCCCAAAATAAACATGCATAAAGTAAATTGGGGGGGGGTTGATTTTCACAAACTAAATTGTTAAAGTAAAGTAACAAAAAAGTACAAAGACTACTAGATTTCAAACAGTTAAAGCGAAGCTAGGATTGTGTTCCCCATGACGACTAATACGATAGCCGAATCTATGTGGTGAACTCATTCATGATTGCATATACAAGGTCAAACAAGTTATGTAACACCTAATTC
The DNA here is from genome assembly GCA_026153255.1 of Solanum medicagineum. Lineage (NCBI taxonomy): Eukaryota > Viridiplantae > Streptophyta > Magnoliopsida > Solanales > Solanaceae > Solanum > Solanum medicagineum. The sequence continues at coordinate 6,515,025 of JAPFFP010000008.1, read as the reverse complement.
ACCTTTCGGTCCTTCTTAGATGCATTTCATTCATCACCTTTCGGTCTCAGAACGTATACCTATTAACCCTTCTTATGGACCCCATAATACTCTCACCTTTCGGTCTCAAGTACTTAGACTAGGTTAAAAACCCCGAATCTCTATCGCAGAACTCTTTTCCTAATCACTACATCCCTTTTGGGCATGTAACAAATCATGCTTACCCTAATGCGTCAACTCATTAAAAAAGACGTTAAAGTGAAGAATACTACGATATATAGGATAATCAATCCCATGATTTACCCCAAATTCGTCTATCTTATTGATTTATCATTGTTCCCACAACTCTAGTTGTGGATTTACCCTAGCATATTCGAGAAAGATAGCCCACAACAATACGAAAAATTCATAATAAAGAACTTACTATTGAAGAAGTAATGAATCCACGAATTACAATCTCAAGTAAGATAATTCAAATGCAAGAGTTCAATGAAATTGAAAGCAAAATAGTGTTCTTGTCGTGTTCTCTGTCTCCAATAGTCTAAGATTCAAGTAAAAACTAAATAAAAATAATATATATATACAAGAAAAACCTAATCCCACTTAAAATAGGAAATATAACGTTGGCATGGATACGGGCCACTAGACGGCCCGTGAGACACTAGATGGACTGCGAACCAGTCCGTGAGTCAACACTTGTCTTCAAAATTGATCTTCATTGTGTCACAGCCTCACATGCATCGACACGGTCCATATGAGGGTTCACGGACAGTGAACAGGCCCGTCTCTCTCAACTTGCAATTCTTGCAATTTTTGACGATAATGGCCCACTTTCATGTCATATTAACGACATGTGGCACGGACTATGTCAGTTCCCACGACCCGTGAAGGGTATCGTGGGACGTGCCTTAGACGATCTTTCTCCAGCTTTTTTCCTCATCTTCAAGCCATGCCGTGCCGTGCCAAGTGTGAGGCCACGGTGGACCTCATGTTCTGTGTAGTGGTACACGAGCCGTGAAGGTACCCATGGTCCTTCACCTGGTTCCATTTTTGCTTCACTCGCCAAGGTCAAGTCCACGTGGCCTTTCACGATTTGTGTGATGCTACATGGGCCGTGGAGGCCTCCATATGCCGACACTTGAGCTCATTTTGTTAATTTTCTCATACTTCAACCATTACTCCAAGCCTTAATCATTTTCCTGAAAAATAATAAAAACACACATCAAACCAACAAATTTTCTTAAGAACGTGAAAAAGTTCCTCCGTTTAAAGCGTTACAAGAGTCGTATTTGTACGACTTATCAACACCCTCAACTTAGAATGATTGCTTGTCCTCAAGCAATAACAACTCATACAAACAAAGCATAAATACAAGTGCTCAATCAGAACTATGGATAACCCCACAATTTTAACACATATGCCCTGAAAACATACTTAAGAATGTGCTCACACCCCAAATGCCAAAATCATAATTCATGGTCATAATACTCATGCATAGGAATAACCCATTCATATACAAGATGGTGCAAGCACCCAAGATGCTCAAAGAGCCATAATCATGATATGTATGTGATCACATTCTTGTCATAATCATAATCTCATCATAATCATATCATAGAACATAGTTGGGCTTAACCCACTTCATAGTTTCCATAAATTTCAATGTCATGAATGCAAATACCATAAATGATGTGAGGAAAATATGGGTAATTAAGATTCGATCTAAAATCGATAATATAATATGAAATTCAAATGAAACATAATTAAATCCACATTTAAAAAAATTGTAATATAATCACCCATGCATAAACAAACCTTGAAAAGGGACATGCATATTCATAATTTCATAAAACCATTGTAATTCATCATATTATAGAATAAATCAACTTAAATTTATCATATAAGTATAACCCATGCATTAATTGAATTTCATAAGCATGACAATTGAAAACCCAACTTTGAAGTGAGTAAAATTCATGAAAAGTGCTAGAGAAGTTTTGGGTCTCTTTGGGTGAAAGGAATCAAAGATCAGACCCACAAACCTAGACCCAATTAAGAAGACCCAAGAGAAATTTGAAGAAGAATAGTGTTTATCTTGAACCCCAAGCTTGAATCCCACAAGTGTTCTTGAGAGGAGTTTTTGAATGAGTGTAGAATGATAGAATGAATTTGAATAGGGCTTTAGGTTAGGAAACCTTAAGATGGCATAGGAAGTCCCAAACAGTCATTAGAATAAATTAAATTTACGAAAGTGCCATTAATGAAATGGATGGAAAATTTCTCGTAGCCACTACACTTGAGGGTACACCGCCCGTGTGGTACTACACGGTCCATGTACCTGGCCGTATACCCGTACTTAAACAAAATTCCAAAGGTTTGAACCATGTCTTGACACTTAGAAGTTTTTAGCACAAAGTTCATGTCACGCCCCAAAGTCCCGTTAGGGCGGACTAGCACCCGTTGCCGATAAGGCTCGGGAGAACCAACCTGTATCTATGCGCTTTCTATATATATTATAAGAGATTTCTACCTTTGACATACCTTTAAGAAGATAAACAGTGATAATAAGACAAAAGAAAATGTATATGACTGGGTCATTGGGGCCACGGTGTTTGAAGTGTGAGACATGACCACACTTTGATTTACATAGTTTACAAAGCCTCTAGATAAGAGAAAGTTTCTGACAAGGGTCGGGACAGGCCCTGCCTCAACTAACTGCACAATGTAAACATATAAGTTCTAGACACTCAAAAAGCCCCGAAGCAACCTGGAGCTTGGTATCAGCAACTGGATGTCCTGTACTCCTACTGGGGAGATCTATTAGCACCTGTACCTGCAACATGAAATGCAGGTCCCCCGTAAGGGCCGTCAGTACGAGATAATGTACTAAATATGTAAGGCATGATATACTGTATGTGAAGTAATATCTCAAATAAGACAATGCACTGGTGCAAGATTAGAGACCACCTTTGGTTATACTTTGGAATCATGTACTGTATGTTCTTTATGTTACTTTACCTTTACTATATAATCTATGCACAGCTTTAATACAAATGACCAACTGATCAGTGGTAAGTTGTATCGGGATCGTCCCTGGCTAGGTTCTTCTTTAACCCCTCGGGCTACCACCCGTGATAGGATCGTCCCTGGCTAGGTGATTCTTCCACCACTCGGGCTACCACCCATCAATAAACAATATACTTTACCTTTCAATTACCTTTGAGATAGTTCTTTTGGTGGTCACAATATTGGAGCGATAGGACTATATATGTAGCATGTGACATGTAGATAATCATACAAGAAAATATGACAATGAAAAGAGTACGTTACACAAGTAATGAAGTGCGTATGAAATGGAACAACTCGTGAACTTTATTTAGTAACAAGAACTCATGTAACTTGGTATCCATGTATGTATGCAGATTTGAAGGTGACCATGTATAGAAACATGTGAACATGTCAAAGAGTGGAGACACGGTTAATAGTTATGTCGAAGTTAGCAAGTGCCTTTATGTGCCAATGAAGAATCTAGCCTTACATACCTCGTTGTATGACCTCGTTACTACCTCGAGATAACCTTCCTTTCCTCTAAATATTTATCTACAACATAGTAGGTGATAAAACCAGCATTAAATATCCAATAGATACACCTTGGCAGCCCAATCACATAACAGGACAATACACGGACAGCAAGCGGGTATTTATAAACCCGAGCGTATTCTTTCAACCTTTACGCCCCTAATCGTATTTTCTAACACATATTCACATGTACATATCATGTGCAGCCTGGTTTAGTGCCATAACAGTCTTACAACATCCCACAAAGCACAACGCGTAGCAATTCCCCACAACCTACAAACGAACAACATAACTTTACCTCCCTTCGCTACATTTCGACGTCGGCAACTCCAAACCTATTCTAAATCTAACCAAACTATTCCAGAAACATTTACACATAAAAATAGACCTAAAACAGTCTAATAACAACACTTAAGAATTCATGAAGGACATGATCCAATAACCTTCCATCCAACAGCCCACAAGTTCCAATCAACATTACACTTAAGATAGTACAATAAAACGCGTTTGTT
>JAPFFP010000008.1:6486757-6510855 GCA_026153255.1 Solanum medicagineum | reverse complement strand
CTTAGCCTATTGATCAATTAGGTCCCAAACTTTTCTATTTTGATCCAATCGAGGACTTTCGACTCAAACTTAATTATGCACACCAAATTTATTTGATACTCTAATCATGCACCGAAAAATATACTTAAGTTTAAATTACACGATATCCACACAAAATTTCCAATTGGATAATTATCTTTAATTTAAAGAAATACGGGGTCTAACAAGATGGGTATAAAAATGGCCCTTGTGTTTCATCCCACAACCGTGATGCCGAGCTAAATACTTTGAGTATTGAAGAGATGTTTGACAAGTTGTTGAAATGAGCCGACCAATAAGATGAGTCCTTGAAAGGGATGAAATCAGACATTTCAAGCATAAACCAAAAGACAGAGTCTCACCTGGTAGATATTAAACAATTAGAACAACAGTTTGGGCAAGTTTCTTCGCAATTGAACCAGCGCCCAAAGGGCACCTTACCAAGCAATTCAGTTCAAAATCCAAAGAATGATGGGCATTTCATGACAAAGAGTGGTAAAAGCACCATAGATCCCCCTACGCCGTGGTTTAGGATGAAGCTTGTGAGAAGGGTATTGATGGTGAAGTTGTGGTTAAGGGAGAAGATTTAGAGAGTGTTGGGATGCAAAGAGAAGAAGTGAGAGAGCAAGAAAAAGTTAAGATGATTCCAAAACCTCCTCCCCCTTCCCTCAAAGGCTTAAGAAAAAGGAAGAGGATAGAAAATTCAAACACTTCCTTTCGATGTTAAAGCAATTATCCATCAACATTCCCCTTCTAGAAGCTTTGGAAATGATGCCCGGGTATGCCAAGTATATGAAGGATTTAGTGACAAGGAAGCACACTTTGAGCCAAGAGTTTTCACAAGAGCTCCAATACTGTAGTGTCATCATGACCAAATGTCTTGTCTAGAAGCGAGAGGATCCCAGTGCATTCACCATTCGTTGCACCATTGGTGATGTGGAATTCGCAAGAGCATTGTATGACTTAGGAGCAAGTATCAATATAATGCCTCTTGCCATATTCAAAAAGCTTTGCCTTGACACTCCTACTCCATCAAGAATGCGCTTGCTCATGGCCGATAGAACCATAAAGAAGCCAGAAGGGACACTTTTTGATGTGTTTGTAAAGGTTGATAAATTTATCTTTCCCGTGAACTTCGTGATCCTTGACTATAAGGTTGATTTTGAGGTGCCCATTATATTGGGAAGACCATTTCTGGCCACCGGGAGAGCCTTGGTGGATATCGATTTGGGTCAACTTCAATTTAGGGTCAATGATGCAGAAGTTGTGTTTGCCATCCGCTAGTCAATGAAACATCTGAATGAGTTCAAGAGTGAGGTTAGGGCCATTGAAGACTTTTGATGATGGATGATGACAAAGTTAAGCCACGATATTAAACAAGGAGCTTCGTGGGAGGCAACCTAAGTATCTTTTATGTTTTTGGCTTGTTTATAAGTTTAATTTGGATATTTGAATTGTTAGTAGTAGTTTGATGCTGTTTTTGATATGTTGAGATATTGGATCAGTCGTATTGTCTGGACCTTGGTGTATTTTAAAGTGTGATTTGTAGGTATAGACCAAAAACTTAAGAGTTGAAGAAAATTGCATGTGATCCACCTCTACGAGCAAGACTACGAGTTGTAGTGTACACTACATCTCGTAGTCATGTATCGTAGAGGGAAACAATAAGGATTTAAAGTTGGCATGCATATTACGAGCCAACCTTATGATTCGTAGGGTCTCTTACAAAGTCGTAAGTGGGGTTTGTAGTGCCCAGGTCTGAATTCTTATTTCTCTAAGTGTTGGGGTCTGATATGAGACCACGACCTACGAGTCGTAGGAGGCCCTATGACCGTAGTCAAGGTTCTGTAGCCTCGACATGCAGATTTTTAAATAAAGACCCGATTTGTCATACATGTTATTTTGATCCCTAAACCCTCATTTCATGTCCTAATCAAAGAATATTTCTCCCAATCCCTTTCCCTTCACAATTCCGATCACCTTCCCGACCATCCACGTCACTTTTCGGTAGGTACAGTACACTAGGACTTCGAATTCTTCTTCTTCTTCCCAATTTTCTCATTGCATCTTTTTTCTCTCCATTCTCTCAAGTGGTCCCATGGCTCCGAAAAGTAGAAAAGAGGCTATCAAAGCCTTAGGAAGATGATTGGTGGATGAGGCCTTTGAAACTGAATTGTTAGGGGGGTCTATAGAGGTCCACAGAATCAGAATCGACCTAGAGGCAAATGTGCCTCAAACTCGAGCCCGCAGTATACAAGCCCTAGTAGAAGTTGATAGTCCCTCGTAGTCTGAGGAGGAGTTCAATGGTGATGGGTCTCTCAGTAGTTCTCCACAAATGACTCCTACTCACACAGAGACAAATTCAGAGGACGCATCATAGGCAGAACAGGAGGAAGTAGAGTCACAGCCTTCGGTCGACCTAAGATGGGGCATCCCAGGCATGAAGGCTATATATAACAAAGGATTTGAGCTGAAAGGATAGGGAAAGCCTATCAGGCAGTTCCACAAGGAGTCGAGGTTGAATGACTCTGGATTGGACAGGGTGCCGGGTTTAGATGCTGAGATTGATAGACATAGACTACGGCGGAATTCACAGTGGTTTGGCAAGTATGCCCCTTATTTAGTCCGGGAGTTCTACGCAGCCAATTATGCCACTCTTCTCTGAGATTTGCCCAAGAACAAGAAGGCTATTGGGCATCCTAGGTTATGAGAAGTTTTGGTCTGGGGTTAGGTTTTTAACATTTCAGAGGGGACTATTAGACAGGTTCAGTTTAGGCCGAGCTATAGGGTACCTTGTTCCACCATAGAGTACGATAATAGAATTGCAAAGATGAGGAAAGTAGTGAACGAGAAGGATGTTGGGGTAAAAACTGAGATACTCTGATGGATAGCTAGCCAAATATGTGAGGAGTATTTTGAACCTACATGGGTAACAAACCACGCTAATCAAATCGTGAAATCCCACCTCTCATACCGAGCAAAATTTTGGTGGTCTATTATCAGGTGGCGCATCAGGCCGACTTTCACAGATAATGTGATCACCTTGGAGTGAGCTGTACTATTAGCCAACATTCTAGCTGGCTATGAGATTGATTGGGCTCGAGTTATGGCTGAGCAGATACACAAGTTTGCGATCAGGACTAGCACTTCGCTGTCATTCCCTATTTTGATTCATCGCTTGTGTAGTGAGGCCGGTGTTCATGTCGGTCCCCACCGTGACCCATATATAGAGGCCCTGCGCACCATGGATCCCAGCCTGATTAAGGCTGATGAAAACCCGGTTTCCCTACAGAGAGCAACTTCTCCTCCTATCCCAGATCCTTTTTCGCAAGTGCCGACTCCAGCTACCACCAGTTCTACTCCAATTGTTTCAGAGCTGCCTCGAGCTGTTGATACTGAGGCGATACTATCCTCGGACATACCTGCACCAGCATTTCCCACTACTCAAGTTGATTCCGCAGACTATCCTCTTATATCTACTTTTGCTTTTTAGACTTTGGTGTGCAGGTTAGCAAAGACGGAGCTGCAGCTGAGTAGGATGACAAGCTAGCTCAAAACCATGGGTCCACCAGACAGTCCATGACTCAGAGGAGAGGGCCAAAGCATACACTCATGAGGTGATATATCAGAGAGTTAGAGAAGTGGATTCCCGAGTAAATGCCTTTGAGGATAGGGTCCAGAAGAGACTCGAGGATGCACAACCCACTAACATGGTTGCTGTGATGGATGAGTTGGCCAGGCTCAAGGATGACTTGTTGAAGTTGTTAGCGGCTCTGATAGCAGCCCCAGAGGAGGCACCGACGGGCGATGATATGTTTGATTTATTTGATGACCGCCCGCATGCCCACGGGACGAGGCCCCTCGAGAGTGATGATGCAACCATGAGCCAGAAGAGACCCAGGATTGATGATGAGGTTGCAGCACTGGAGGAGCAGATTACTGATGCGGTGGTGCAGGATTCGTTAGCTATGGCACCTATACAGAGAGACTGGGAGCAGCAGATAGCACGAGAAGTCGGGAGCTCAGGTACATCTGCAGCCCAGACCATCAAGGAGGAGAGTAGACCACAAGAGCCCTAGGACCAGATAGATGCCGATGCTTGAGTACCATGTGTTTGATATTTTTGACCCTCTGACCTTATTGTTGTTTTTGGATACTTTGTTCTCTTTATGTTTTTCTTTAGACAATTTGTTTTGTTATTGCTTTATGGATGTTTTATTTTGGATATTGGGTTTTCGCCTAACTTATTGGATAATTGTTTCCCATTTTGGATTTTTAAAAGTTTCTCTCTCTCTCTCTCTCTCTCTCTATATATATATATATATATATATATATATGTATGTATGTATGTATATATGTATGTATGTATGTATGTATGTATGTATGTTTACTTTGAGGACAAAGTAATTTCTTTTGGTGGGGCGTGGGGAGTTAAGGATTAAGGTGAAGTCTGAGTAGCTTCGAGTCCATAACTTCCCCCGTTTTTGATCCCAACGTTTTCTTGCCGTGTTTCCTTTTTCTTATGGATGCTTTTAATTTCTATTGAACCAGCATGTTTAGGTAGTGTAGATAATTTGTAGATATATGTAGTTACTATCTTTTGGCATATATACAATTTTGAAATACATTTTGGAATGTTTTGAAAATTCGATACCTCAAAATTTTTGAGATTGTTGGTTATTTTTGCAATCATGCATGTGATTATCTGGAAATGTTTGTTCTGATAAAGAGAAGGCAAGTTGATGCTTGAAGCATGACATGTGATTTTATACTTGATTGTGTATGTGATGCCATGTCTATGTGAGCTTATTTTGCCGCATTCATGTATTATGTATGGACTCAAAACTTGCCTTATTACTCTAAGATTGGACTGATGATGGATGACTAGGAAATGATCTTAGGCCATTGCTTTTTTAGTGAGCTCACTTTTGCCTAAATGACCTACCAAATGCGATAGTTGATCCCTTGTTCCCAATGTTTGAGCTTTCCATTGTATATGTTCTTTCTTGACACCTAGCTAGCCTAACCTTTTTTGGTGAAATACCTTGATATTTGGCCCTGGTCTATCCTTGAACATCTGAACTTCGATTGAGGCTAAATGCCTAAGTTGAGGGTGGTTACAAATAGTGGCCCTAGTTTGCGGAATAGATATTGTATACTTCACCTCAAGCAAAAATCTTAAGTTGAGGGTGACCTTTCTTGCGGTAGAGTAATGAAAATAGGGCGGTTAGTTGAGAAAGAAATAAAGAAAAGAAAAGTTAGGTGCGGGGTGAGAAAAAAAAGAAAAGTCACCTTAGATTGAAGAGAATAGGAAAAATGAGTTGAAAAATAAGGCACAGTTAAAAGAGAAGGAAAACACCCGGGAAAAGCTAAAGGAAGAATAAGGGTGGATTTAATGAAAATGGTTGAGTTATGGAGGTAAGAGTATTGAAAAACATAGATCAAGGATAGCTTTTAGTCACTACTTACCTAAAATGACATACCAAAGCCCCATGAGCTTATGTACAAGCCTATTAAGTCCTAAAGTGATCCAAATCCACTTTGTCATTAGTCTGGAGTTGAGTATAGAGGCAAGCCTATGGTGTTAGTCATTATGCATGAATTTCATTTGTGAGAGTGAGAATGCTTGCACAGTCCCTAAATTTTGAATGCTTTTTTAATAAGATTGAGGGACTTTTTTTCTGTGAGGGCATTTGCACTACATGATTGGCATATGACTAGTCTAGTGATTGTGGATTGTTGATACTCCTTCACTTGTCACAGTTGGATTGTCAGATACATCTTTGTGTCTTGGTCTTCTTAGTAGCTCTGCAATCGGGTTTCGAAAATGAGAGTTGGGTACCTGAATTTGAGTTAAATGATGTATATGCCATTAGAGCAGCTGCTATGTGTTTCTCATTGTCCGCTTAGATTGAGTTGTCACTTGAGGACAAGCAACAATTCTAAGTTGAGGATGTTGATGTGCTATCAAAATACAACACATTTGGTGCCTAAAACAAGGGATTTTGCAAGTTCTTGATGTGACTTTTTATGAATTTTATGTGTTTTTATGTTGTTACTGCAGAAAAGATAGGTTGGCATGATTTTGGGAGAAAATTGCAGATTTTGCTGAAGTGCAGGACATACGAGCCATCCTACAAGTTGTAGCCCTAGCTACGAGTCATAGGGTGCTCTTGCAGCTAGAATCAGTGAGCAAAATCAAGAATCTACTAAGTGGAGGTCAGCCCTACGAGGCCACTTTATGAGTCATAGGTCTCACTACGACTCGTGTAGGTGGGATCGTAGCAAGGAACAATGAGCTAAAAGTTTGGAACAAGAACTGAAGGCCTAGACTACGAGAGGAGCATACGAGTCATAGCCTAACAACAACTCATAAAAATGGGTCGTAACAGTCATGTCATATCCAAAATGCCAAGTGCTGACTACGAGAATCGATTATGACTCGTAGCTCACCCTACGAGTTGAACCTGAGTGACGTATCTGCTACCAGCTGTCTTTTCTATTTAATTTGTAGGGTGAAATTGTAAATAGTATAAATACTTAATGATAGGGTTTTAGAAGGAGACTTTTGAAGACTTTAGACCTTGAATATTTTGTTCTACACTTTGAATATTTCCTCTTGAATATTCTAAGGGTTTTTCTAGGGTTTAGGGTAGATTCCTATTTTCAATTTGAAGACCCACTTTTGGGGATTGAAAAATCATATTGTAATCATTTGCCATTAATCCAAGCTTGTGGTTTTCAACTTGAAGGTGTTCTTGTTCTTCATTATTTTGGGTAAACTCTCAACTATGTCTTCTCCAAACCCCACTTGTGGGATTCCACTGGGTATGTTGTTGTTGTTATCTCAACTATGTCTTCTATATTCATTGTTGTTGAATTTTCCTTAGCCATGAGTAGCTAAGCACCCACAACTTGGGGTTGTGGGAACTATGAGTAGTTGACTTGAAATAACTTAGACTTTGTGCATTTCTTTGGTTGGGGTTTTGCATGTATTGTTTGTTTCCCTACATTTTGATTGTTGTTTGGTGGTGACCAACACCAAACCTCACCTACTATCACGATCCCGACCAAGGTAGTGACAAATAGAAAAAAGGAAGCAAATGACAAGATTCGATTGATGTGCTCTCGTCTAATCAATCAAACTTGACTAATGGGAGGTTGACTGGGACAATGTGTAATAGCTAGTTGGCACACCATGGTTGCCAACTAAGCACCATGGTGAAATTCAACCTTCACCCTAGTAAGAGGGCTGGAAGAACCTAAGTTACCATCCAACATGTGAATTCCAAAGTAGAGTTATATTGTCTAGGAAAATTAAGTCAACGCATCATGGGGAACACAATTCCCAAGTTGTCCCTAATTTGAGTGTCTTATCGCATAATTAGTGTATTGTTTATTTTATAATCACAAACCCCCTCCTCCCCTATTTTAGAGACTTTGATAATCGATACTTGAAATGATTGATAATGGATCTATATCGTCAAGCCCCGTATTACCTATAGATTCGATCCTAACCTTTGGTTAGGTTTATCGCTGACTACGACCGCTTTGTTATTGGAGCATGAACATCAAGTTCCTTCATTATATGATTCATGTTCTTTTTTATACGGATATATTATTTCAAAGAATTCAGCATTATTTTATTCAATTACCGTATTAACATGAATGTCAGAATTTTCTGATCTATGCACCAGAAATCGATATGCTTTACTATTCAAGGCATATTCTATGAACAAACAATCAACTGTCTTGGGTCCTATTTTTTTCCGTTTAGGTTTATGAATATGGACCTTAGCCAAACACCCCGATACTTTCAAGTATTCAAGGTTAAGCTTTCTCCCTTTCTATTTTTCGGATGGAGTAGATTGTGTTTTACTATGGGAAACTCAATTGAGTATTCGATTAGCCGTAAGGATAGCTTCCCTCCATAAGTTTTGGGGCAAACCAAAACTAATTAACATGACATTTATCATCTCCATAAGTGTTCGATTTTTTCTTTTAGCAATTCCATTGGATTGTGGTGTGTAAGGGGCTGTCGTTTGATGAATAATGACATCTTTCAAACATATTTCCTCAAAAGGAGATTCACATTCTCCGCCCCTATCACTATTGATCATTTTGATCTTTTTTTAAAGTTGTGTTTCAACTTCACTTTTGTACTATTTGAATGCTTCAATTGCCTCATCCTTACTACTAATTAAATAAACATAGCAGTATTGTGTACAATCGTCAATAAAAGTTATGAAATATTTCTTTCCATCGCGAAATGGTATTGACTTCATGTCACAAATATCTGCGTGAACTAAGTTTAAGGGATTTGAATTCCTTTCAACAGACTTATAAGGATGCTTGACATACTTAGATTCTCCACATACTTGACATTTTGACTGTTTATTAGCAAACTTAGGTAAAAGATTCAAATTACTTATTTTTCGCAAGGTTTTATAATTTGCATGTCGTAAACGTGAATGCCATAGATCATTTGACTCAAGTAAATAAGAAGAAACCTGAACTTTATTACTTTCAACAACCATTACATTCAGTTTGAAAAGGCCTTCAATAAGATAGCCTTTTCCTACATACATCTCATTTTTGCTAATTACAACTTTATCAGAAACTAGAACACATTTGAATCCATTCTTGATCAAGAGACTAACAGAAACAAAGTTTTTCCTAATTTTTGGAAGATGACAAACTCTATTTAGAGTCACCACCTAGCTGGATGTAATCTTTAATCATACTTTTCCATAACCTTCAACTTTTGCTATGGAAGAATTGTCCATGTAAATGATCTCATCAGGTGCAACAAGGGTATATGCTGCAAAGGCTTCTTTTACAACACAAATATGTGAAGTGGCTCCAGAATCAAGCCACCACTCCTTGGGGTTTCCTACCAAGTTGCATTGAGTCAACATGACACATACGTTTTCCACTTCTTCGTTCTTCTCAATCACATTTGTTTGATTCTTTTTCTTTTGCTTCTTTGAAGAACTGCAATCAATAGTTTTATGTCCAACCATCCTACAGTTATGACAATTACCCTTGAACCTCCTTTAGACGGATTGCCTTTTGATCCAAATGACTTCTTTCTATTTTGACATTTGGTCCTTCTTCAACAATATTTGCCCTCGCTATTGTTGAACTTGTCAGTGACCTCTTCTCCGCTGCTTTTGTGTCCTATTCAATTCTCAATCGTTTGATGAGATCTTCAACATATATCTCCTTGTGTTTAGACTTTAAGTAGTTCTTGAATTCTTTCCAAAGTGGGGGTAACTTCTCAATGTAGGCTGTCACTTGAAAAACATAATTCACAATCAATCTTACATTAAAAACTGTGTGAGTATTGAGAACAAATTGAATATGTTCAAAACAAGTTTTAAATAAACTTATACCTTCAACAAGGAGATCATAAATTATAACCTACAACTCTGAACTTGGGTAACAACCACTTTACTGTCTACCATCTTGTAGTTTAGGAACTTTGCCACAATGAACTTTTTCATTCCGGTATCTTTAGTTTTGTACTTCTTTTCCAAAGCCTCCTAGAGTTCCTTGGATGTCTTCATGTTACTGTACACACTGTACAGATCATCTTGCAAGCCACTCAGAGTATAGTTTTTGCATAGGAAATTAGAGTGCTTCCAAGTATTAGTCACCAATATCCGTTCATCATCCGGAGTTCCTTCAGGCAGTAGAGGAACACTCTCGTTAATGAACCTTTGCAGACTCAGGGTAGTCAGGTAGATGAACATCTTCTATTGCCACCTCTTAAAATTAACACCAAAAAATTTTGCAAGTTTTCCTGCCAGTGGAACTGCAGGTGCAATATTTGAACGATTGAAGAAGATATTGATGCAACATTCATCATTCTAGCATTAACTTCACTCGGATTTGACATTGTTTTTGTCACAAGTAGACAAACAATTTAGTATACAAAGACTAATCAATAAGACCGAACTAGAATGTTCCTGATTTCTGTCACAAACAGACAAAAGCCTCAAATCTCAAAACTCAGAGATTCCAGAAAGTAAAAATACAAGGGAAAAAGAAAAAAATTAAATTCCTTAAGCTTGTTATCCCCTTTGTATTCAAACAACAACAGAAGCAGTAAACAAAAAAAAATTAAATGAAATATAAACCAATCTGAGTCCACAGAATACACTGTATGTCATTAAGAAATTTAATCCCCTCACTGTACCCGAGGTTATAGATTATTTCCTCCCAGGATAAAACAGATTAACAACTACAGAATAACGGTACCTCAACTTTTTGTAGTTTTAGCAAACTCAAGAACAACAATGGCTTTCACACAAACTCGAATTTTACTTTGTAAGAAAATTAATGTAGAAGAAGAAGAATTTTCGATGCCTGAGAAAATGCAGAAGGGTCTCTATTTATAGGGAACATCGGGTGCGAATCCACCTATTCAAAACAGACATGGTACTGTTTGGGAATGATTGTGTCTGTTAAAAGGAAATTTACGCGCGAAAATTAAAGTTTGTTGAACTAACTAATTCCGCGTATTAACTTAATTAAATAATTCGTAAATTAATTTAATTAATAAATAATTTACTAATTAATTAATTAATCAAAAATATTGGAAAAGAAAATTTTTGAGATTGGTTAAATAAATTTTGTCCAAAAGATTTATCAATTAACAATCACATCATTTGCCGAAGCCGAAGCCGTAGCGAGCGATGATGACGACGACATGAGTGGGTCCCCTTTACTTGACTCTTTAGAGTAAGTGTTTCCTAATATAAGAACAACACTTTTCCTTCTATTTTATAGATGACGGAGAAATGACTCTTCATTTCCCTTTACTTGACTCTTTAGAGTAAGTGTTTCCTAATATAAGAACAATACTTTTCCTTCTATTTATAGATGACGGAGAAATGACTCTTCATTTCCCTTTACTTGATTACCCCTACATTTTCTTTATTCTTCCAACGTTCATTTTCTTTAAATCTTCATTTTCCTATTCACACTTATTACTTAAATCCAATAGCGGTAGTGTCAAATGTGGCTAAATTTTACAATTGGTTAGTGAAGGGCATTTCCATCTTGGAATTTTTTAGGAAGTCTATATATATACGGCTCAAATATGATTTTTCAGCGATCATCAAAATTTGTACGCAGAAGGAAGAACAATATTATTTTTGTACGACTGACGAAACACTTTAAATTCTAGGCTTGTGGTGTTTTCATGAAGGTGTTTATAATGATTTTCCATTTTTGAGTTTCTTACTTATTTCAAGTTTAATTATTTAATTTTCTGGCCAATTACCGAATAATGTTTGTTCCTCATAAATTGGACTTGAAAAAGATTATTTGCAAGCGTAATAAGAAAAAGTAGAGTTTGTAAACTTTATAGGAAAAATGTAGCGATTTGCTAACGATAATCAACTGATAATCATAGAAATATAGGTGTTAGGAATATTCGAATAGTCTTAGAGTTATCGGCATGATGTTTAATAATAAGGAACATCAACCTGCAATTTGTAAACTCAGGAAAATAATTAAGCTTGTGATCGAATTGTTAAACTGCCATAACCCTGGATCCTTTTCTCATTTGAATTACGAACGGTTCTTTACCTTACTATAGACTTGTTAAACTTAGGGCAGTAAAACATATATAATTTTCAAAATTGTGTTACTTATCACATAGTTGAAGTAATAACTCAAATAGGTGATTAATCGGACAAGTTTGTGGGTACGTACTATATGTAGACTTACATTCTATATTACTTGTATGGTCACATACACTTGCGTGTGGGTCTGGATGCCATGCTGGTTATACAATGTATGACTTCTATGATAAGAAGACTGATTACAAAATATTTGAGAACCTTGACGGCACAAAATTGTTATTAGGCCGAAGAGACATGGTACAAAACAAAATTATGCTGAAGCTTCTACTTTTTGTTGGCTTGCCATGGACATGAGGTAGATACTCCACACATAAGAAAATGTGTTGGCCGCAAGTGGCTGTCAAAACAAATAACAAAATGGATGTAGTTATATATCTTGTCAAAAATTAAAAGACATATATACGTAGACATATGTACCTGTAAATGAACGGGTACAAATTTGAATGTGATAAAATCACATATAGGCCAGTACATAAGACCATTGATAGCCGTAGGAAGCAAGTCACGTTTCAGTCTTGCCACAATTTCAGAACTACTTTCACCTACGTACGTAGCAAAATGAGAGATACGCAAATAAATTGTTGAAGGTGATGACTAGCATTATATACAGACCTTGTGCTGCAGCGTTGATGGAGAATAAGATAGCATTCATGGTCGGTCCATATAGGACCTGCCCTAATGCTATCTTTTTCAATATTGTGACGACGTCACGCTTTGGAAGGAATTTTGAGAGTGAGTTGTACCAAATATGAAGTGAAGGCCCTAAAATTAACATTGCAAACCCAGCTACCCGCAATGTTCTTGTTACATCATACGGACCTGAAAATGACCCAGCAGCAATTGTCTGTCCGGGGTCATATATAAGATATTCCTTCACCAAAATAACTAACTAATAATGAGGGGGTATGTACCTGTGCAGTCAATTCAGCAGCAGAGACAATAAGAGTGCAAGTAATGGCCTTGGTGAGTATGGGGCGAGAATCGAGCATTTTTAAATACCACCCAATGAATCCTACCTCGCTTCCAACAGATGATGAGAAATGCCTACATTTTGGCATGACCTCCCTGCTAGTCTTACCAATCTTTTTGGAATGTTGAAGTTGCTGACATGATATAGGATATTTGGGGGCCTGCTTGAAGCTATTTCTGAGCAAACAAACAGACATCTCTGGGGTTTCTTTTGAATGGCTTTAACGTGAAAGAGAGAGGTCTTCAAACAAGCTCTTATGTTGGTTTTATATATGACATAATGACCAGTCCAACAAGTAGGATGGGGAACTATAGGACAGCTGCATGCCTAATTTCTTGTGCAAAGTTTGGCTCCCCTACCTATGCATTCACCTTATCAAAGAACAAAATTACTAGTTGTAGGGACATTTTGGGACCATATTATAAATTGAGGGTTTTCTAAAATTAAATTTTACATAATTTAACTATTATTCTATATACTAGTTGGTTCAATATATCCTAAGGAATTAAGTGTGCTACCGATTAGGATTAGAATTGATGCTAATCCCTCTAATAGATGATCTTGTAGTATTTTAGAATTAGTTATTACATAATGCTAATAAACTCGTTTTCCACTTAATCTGCTTCTTAAAAAAAATTCTTCTTATTGTAAGTGGGAGTTTCAAGTGCTCAAGCAGGCAATAGGACAACTTGCCTGCTTGAGCAGAGATTTATATAATTTTTTAAGGCTTCTTTTATTTTAATTTATTTATCTTTTTTTTTAGTTATATATATTTAAAAATTACATTAAAAGGGTCAAAAATGTTCTTAAACTATATGAAATGAACAAAAGTGTCCTTTATTTATAATTTGGTCCAAAAATGCCCTTACCGTCAATACTTTGGTCCAAAGTATCCTTATTGTTATTTAATGGGTAAAAGATGCCCTTTTTCAAATAAATTTATTATTTATTTTATTTATGAAAATATTATTGTTCTAATAGTATCTTTTTAATTAAAAAATATTTATTCTACTTCAATTCGATAAAAAAATTAAAACTTTTTTTCCTTTATTATAATTACTATTTTTATCGCCATCTAAGTAAAGATTAATATTGGTTTTGCTAATATCTTATATTTATGGCATATATTATATGTTACAGGGATACGATGTTCTATTTTAATTGATAAAATGGGATTCTAAAAAAATTATTTTGTTACATCTTATTAGTTTATATGATTTAAAAAAAAAGAAAAGAATTCTTTTAAATTAATATTTTATTAGAAACATAATATGTTTAAAAAGAAAACAAAATTATATATTTATTTATAGAAGGACATTTGTTACCCATTTGGTAACAACAAGGACATTTTTTGGCCAAAGTATGAATGACAAGAGTAAGTTGGACCAAAGTAAAAATCAATGGCATTTGTTATCTTTTTCTCAAAAATGTATTATAAATCACAATAATTAATAACTTAAATATTTAAAAGACATATATAAAAATTGATTGACCCTTGAAACAATGCCACATAAATAGGGATAGATAAGTAACATATATCGTTTTAAAATGAAGTAAAGAAATATGGATTATAATAATTAAAAAATTAAAAATTTAAAACTATAATAAGTTGATTCTCAAAATTTTATCAATGCCACAAAAATTGAGATAAAAAGAGTAATATATATTATTCCAAACCTATGTAAGAAGACTATAAAATATCTAAAAATTATATTAAAACTTAATTTACTTTCTAAATAATATCTATGTCGCATAAATTAAATAAAAAAGCAAATATTGAGTTCATGCTAGCACTAGCACCAGCACTGCGCATGTCTAGTAGTAATATAAAGTAATATAAAGGCTGGGCAAAACTAAAGATTTCCATAGGTTTAGTTAATTACATGAATGTAGTGTGATTAAAATTTTGACTAAATTACCTATATTCATGAGAATATTACAATTAGTTAGCAGCCACAATCACTTATTGAAGTTTCCCTGAAAAATTAATTCTTAAGGGAGTTTATGAATATTAGTTACATAAGTAATTAATTTAATTAGATCAGTATTAGAGAATATAACCATCAAAGAGTTGTTTGCAGAGGTAGAAAACGAATTATTTGAAAATTTCATGACTGCTATAGTAAAATATTATTATAAATGTTAATGGATTTGGTTCATCTCTATTACACCATTTCCTCAAGTGCATAGTTAAATGAATGACACTTGTCATGTTAAAAATTTAAAGGTCTAATTTAATAATAGTCAAAGAACAAATGAAGAAAAACTCATCAACTATGGTAAGAAAATCTTATCTTCCATTAATTTTGACTCTTCTTTAATATCATCACTTTAAAATTTTAATTATACTTTCTGATTTACTTTTGATTAGTGATTTGATTTTAATTTTATTTAAAAATTAATCAAATAAAATCATAAATATCCTTAGTAAAATAATACATAAAAGATACAAAATACACAAAAATAACTCAAGATATCTCTAGAAATTTAGTATTAAAAAATAAATAAATTTGAGATGATGCTTTCTAAATTACTTTAACGTATAATATTATATTTTTCATTTATTTTTTGTTGAAATCTTATAAATTACCTTTGACAGAGTTTTTTTTTAAACAAATCTGATTTTTATTGAGATAAAAGATAAGTGTTTGGCAAATAAAATTATGCCAGGAATGAAAGTGTCACGATCCAAGCTTAGGGTCTAGACGTGACACGGCGAATGGAGAACCCGAAGGAACCCCAAACAAGCCTTTAGCATATCATTCGCACATCCTTGGTCGCAGAAGCAAAACAAACAACAACAAATGACATTAATAAGAAGGGAAGCAAGTCTAAGGGAAATCTTTCATAATAGCATAAGCATAGTAGGAGTCGAGCTCGGAAATATAAACCAACATAATATCCAACAACACCTCTACTAGTAGATGGGGTGGGGGCCAAGATATCTCCCGAGCTCACCCTCATAGGTAAGTATTCAAAATATACATAGTAAAGTCTTATCAAACATGAAGGAAAAATAGATATTGTCCTTGGAGTTGAGGACTCACCAAAAGCTTTCTTCAAATGAACCGAACTAGCCATATGGAGGGGGATGATCAATGGGAGCTCCGGTCCCTACATGGTGATATCATAGAGGCTTAGAGTATGCATTAGTACTTGGAATGTACTAAGTATGTGGGTGCAATGCAACAAAGACATATGCCATAATATACAAAATGCATAAATATAGACAATGGATATAATCTCAATATGGCATGTATGATCAATGCTTGTAATAAAACATGCATGTAAAACATTCAACTTGCATAATGTAACACACATATGTAGGAGGAGACCTTAACGGACATATATGACCAAGCGAGCTACTACTTGAAATTTCGAAGCATGACACCTCCTCGGAAAGGTGTGGTCTACTTGCCAAGGTAAACCATACTTGGCCCCACTTGAGGGGAAAACATGAACTAGATGGATCCACTAGTAAAGCCTTTTTAGGATACAATCCTATGGTGGCACATAGTTTAGAGCCTAAAGACTTTATATAAGGACCCCTTGAGTCGAGCCCCCACCTTAAGCTTCAATCGGTGCTAAGTCTAATCCCACGGAATACTTGAAATAAATATAAGTTTAATCATAATACAAATAACTTGTAAAAGACATAATAACATGGCATGAGTAGCTCATTCACATACTTGACCCCTACATGTGCATATACCTTATACTAGAGGGTAGAAAACAATACATGGACTTGACCCCTTCTAGTAGGTATTGCATTTCACATGAGGGTAGAAACTTGTACATGCTTGACCCCTACTAGTGAGCTTAACTTGAACATGAGGGTAAAATACTAATCATGCTTGACCCCTCAATTAGACATAATTGTCTCATAAAAGGGTAGATTTATAGAATAAGGGCTCGACTTGTCACTTGTAAGTCGTAGATACTTTTCATGGATTTAATACATGCTTGGGAGTCCATAATTATCATGAAATCACTTGACTTGCAACTCATGCAATAATTCACCTTTAACTTGTAAATCCTTGACATGTAATTTTTTTTAGTCAAACATGGTGGGTATTTCAAAACATGTACAACCCATGCAATTTATAGAGTAATATCCATAAGAGAGTAAATCATCCAATTTAGAGTCATGCAAATCAACCCACCAATATTATAGTAAAACCCTTAATTTGGTATCATGAAAACCATCTCAAAGGTTCCCAATATTTTATAGTTCTCATAGCTCATATCATTCATAGTCTCAATAAACATATATCAACTCATGGAATTGGATTAAAACGGATATTCACACATAATTAATCAATGCTTGCTAAGCCCCAACATATTTCACATTTATAATGCATAATAAGAGATACCCATAATGAATGCTACTTGAAATCATGAAGTTTTCATCAAAAGAGAGGGTTGAGCTCCATGGGTGAAAGGACCCATGGATGAAGACCCACATACCTTAAACCTTAAATTTCTTGAAATTGAATTGAAGAAGACATAAGACTTGATTTGAGTTCTTGAAATCCAAAGCTTGTTCTTGAAATTATTGAATTTGAATGGGGATTTTGATAATGTTTTGGAGAGGTTTTGAGAGGGTTTTGTGAATTCTAGAGTTGAAAAAATGGTAAAGAATGAAGGATTTCACGTTTAAATGGGAATAACCTACCCAAATGCCTTTGTCCAAAATAGGAAAATGAGGGAAACAATTGCAGTGGTCTGCGCCTTAGGCGCCACGCGGACTAGGCGCGAAAGGGACAATTGCACTATTGTGCGCCCCAGGCACGTCGCGGCCTGGGTGCGCATGCTCTCTAGAATTGTTCCCGTTGTGAAAATTATTTTCTGCAATAGGTCTTTTAAAATCCGAGGGTTACCCATTACCCACTCAATTTTTTTCCTTTAACAAGTATATGAAGTCGGATTTCCGAAATCATGCGCGATTTTTGAGATATTTGAAAAATACAATTATGGGTCATTTCGAAGCACATGAGGGGTGTTTCAATATCTCCCCCTTGGAACTATTCGTCCACAAATATCAAAGAAACATATGTAAGAGATGAAATCATGAGACTTTCAGCCCGACATGAATGCAACAAATGCACTTAAACATCATTCTTAAAAAGTTTCACACATATGCATCAAAATCATCACAACTTGTCAACATGAACATGTATGTATGTGAAAATGGCATGAGGGTTGGAACTTAAGACTTGAAATCAAATATAGGACTTAAATCATTACCTTTGGCTTGAGTAAAGTAGAAGAGATATAGATATCGTTTCTTTATGTCTGCTTCGGTTTCCCATGTGGCACTTTCAACTTGTTGATTCCTCCAGAGGACTTTAATGGATGCCACATCTTTGTTTCTCAACCTTTTCACTTGCCTATCCAATATCTCTACCGGGACCTCCTCATAGGTCAAGTTATCATCCACTACACCCACAACTTCTAAGGGCACTATAACACTTGGGTCACCAAAATATTTCCTCAACATAGACACATGGAAGACCCGATGAACCATGTTCATATCTATAGGCAACTCTAATTCGTAGGCAACCTTACCAATTCTCCTCAAAATTCTATACGTTGCCACAAACCTTAGGCTCAGTTTCCCTTTCTTGCCAAACAGGATTACATCCTTCACAGGTGAGACCTTCAAGTAAACCTAATCATTCAATATTAAACTCAATGTCCCTTCTCCTCAAATCGGAATAAGACTTTTATCTACTTTGGGCCATCTTAAATCTCTCCCTTATCAACCTCACCTTATCGAAAAACTCCATAACGAAATTGAGCCTAACAAAGCCATCTCCCCCACATCAAACCACCCATTCGGGGATCTACAATGCCTACCATATAAAGCTTCAAAGGGAGCCATACCAATACTAGAGTGGTAGCTATTGTTGTTACCAAACTCAATAAGTGGAAGATGTTCATCCCAACTTCTCTTAAACTCCAAAACACAAGCCCTAGGAACATCCTCAAGAGTTTGAATTGTTCTTTCATCTTGACTATCCGTTTGAGCATGAAAACTCGTGCTAAGCTTGACCTTGGTACCAAGACCCTTTTGGAAGAACCTCCAAAAATGAGAAGTGAATTGAGCACCACGATCCGAAATAATACACAATGTTACCATATGCAATCTAACCAACTCATGAATATATAGCTTGGCGTAATTTTCGGCACCATAAGTTGTTTTAACTGGTGAAAAGTGATCCGACTTTGTCATCATATCAATAGTAACCCAAATAGAATCAAAGTGTTTCCTAATCTTTGGCAAACCAATCACAAAATACATGTTGATTTGTTCCCACTTCCAAGTAGGAATGTCTTGGGCTAGGCACCTGATCTTTGATGTTCGATTTTCGCTTGTTGACAATTGTGACAACCAGCTACAAACTTGGCAATATCCCTCTCCATACCACCCAACCAATACACTCCATCAAGTCTCTATACATTTTTGTGGAACAAGGGTGAATAAAATAAAATGAATTATGGGCCTCCTTCAAAATCAGCTCCCTCAAGTCATCAACATTAGGCACACATAGCCTACCTTGGTACCTAAGAATACCATTGCCCCCTTGGGAGAAAACCTCTACTTTACCATCGTTCACCCAAGCTTTCAACTCTAGCAAGGCGAGATCAAGGTCTTGTTTTGACTTGACTTCTTTAATCAAAGAAGAATTGGAGCCATCAACAACCACTGCACCACCATATTCAATTTCATTCAACCTAATCCCCAACCTAGCTAATCAGTGAACTTCTCTAGCCACCTCCTTGTTACCATCATCAATATGTGCTAGACTATCCATGGACACTCTACTTAGAGCATTGACCACAACATTAGCTTTGCCGAGACGATAGTGCACACTTATGTTATAATCCTTAAGGAGTTTCTAACCACCTTGTTTGCCTCAAGTTAAGAGCTTCTTGTATTAACACATATTGGAGACTCATGTGGTCGGTAAATACATCTACACGAACCCCATACAAATAATGACGCCATGGTTTCATATCAAACACCACGACTGCCAATTCAAGATCATGGGTGGGATAATTTCACTCATCACCTTTAGTTGCCTAGAGGCATAAGCTATCACCTTGCCATTTTTCATCAAAACACACCCAATCCAAAATAGGAGCGTAGATAAGCTTGTCCTTTGAAGTTTGAAAACTCTTTTCACATTCATCGATCAAAACAAATTTTGCTTTCTTTTGTGTCAACTTTGTCATAGGGGAAGCAATAGAAGAGAAACTATTCACAAGCCTCTAGTAGTACCCCACTAAACCCAAGAAACACCTAATATTTGTTAGAGTCAAGGGCCTAGGTCAATTCCTTATCTCTTTCGTCTTCTTAGGTTCCACTTAGATTCCATCACCCTACACCACATGTCCTAGGAATGCAACATCTTTCAACCAAAATTCACACTTATCATATTTAACAAACAACCTCTCATTCCTCAAAATTTGCAACACCATCGTCAAATAATTCACATGCTCTTCTTCACTCTAGAAGTAAATCAATATATCATCTATGAAGACCACTACAACCATATCAAGGTAGTGTTTTAAAGACCGTATTCATGAGATCCATAAATATTTTCGGTGCATTAGTCAAGCCAAAAGATAGTAGCACAAATTCAAAGTGCCCATACCTAGTCCGCAAAGCCGTCTTGGGAATTTCACACTCCCTCACCCTTACTTGATGGTACCCGGACCAAAGATCATTCTTAGAAAAGTGACTAGCCCCTTGTAGTTGATCAAAAAGGTAATCTATCCTTGGTAGAGGATACTTGTTCTTTATGGTGACTCTATTGAGTTGCCAGTAACCTATGCACATTCTAAGTGAGCCATCTTTCTTTCTTACAAATAACACTGGTGCACCCCAAGGTGACTTGCTAGGCCTTATGAAACCCTTTTCCAACAAATCTTTCATTTGATTCTTCAACTCCTTCAACTCCGCTGGGGCGATACGGTAAGGAGGAATGGAAATGGGTTGTGTATCGGGTAGGAGGTATGTGCCAAAATCTATTTTCCTTTTGGGAGGAACACCGGGATGTTCATCAGGAAAGACATCAAGAAATTCATTGATCACCGGAACCGACTCAATAGGAAGGACTTTAGACTCAACATCCCTAACCCTTACAAGATGGTAAATGCAACCCTTAGAGATCAATTTTTGGGCTTTAAGACAAGAAATGAACCTACCCTTAACCACCACATTACAAATTTTCCACTAAAGGATGGGCTCATTAGGGAATTGAATCTAACTTTACGGGTTCTACAATCAATAGAAGCATGATATGCATGTAGCCAATCCATCCCAAGAATAATATCAAAATCCACCATGTCAAGTTTAACAAAATCACAAGGCAAGACTTTGTGTAATATGGACAAGGGGCAATCCCTATAGACTCTTCTAGCAATAATGTACTCATCGACGGGAGTAGACACTTCATAGGGTTCATACAACAATTAGGAACACACATGAAGCTTATTGGAAACAAAAGGATTAATGAAAGAAAGAGTGGCACCCAGATCTATCAATGCATACACATCATAATCAAAAACCTTTAATATACCGGTAACAACATCGGCACCTCATCTACTCATTGCCTCCCTTGAAGAGCATAGAATCAATTTTGCCTGGAGCACCCCCTTATTGGCCTCCCTTTCCCCTTTGACCCACATTAGCACCTTGACCTTGAGGACAACCATCTATACCCTTATTTTGAGCATGAGGGTAATCAACAATCTTATGACCCACTTTAACACAACCATAGTTGGCATTAGAATCCCTCAAGCATGGATCACCATGATTTCTCCAACACTTTTGGCACCTAGGATTACTCATCCCACCATTGCCACCTTGAAACCTTGGGTTAGACACCCCATTATTAGCAAACCTCTTATTTGGAGCATTAGAGGACCCTTTCGCCTTGGAATTTATGACCTTGTTGGAAACAGCCACCCTTGGCACCTTGGAAACCACCATCAAACCCAGCCCTCTTGGACTCCCCACTTCTCCTCTTCCTGAGCTTCTCCCTCTAAAGTTGTTTGGCATATTTCATGAGTTGAGACAAATCCATATCACCCACAAGCGTAGTGGTATGGCACTCTTCATTCACCAAGTCGGACACCCCCAACACAAACTTGTTCATTCTTGCCCTAGGATTTGCAACCAGGTGTAATGATCCGAGTGTTGTACGATGTCATTGAACCTAGCAAAAATCGTTGCGGACAAAATTTAGACCAAGTTTTATCCCAATGAGGGCTACACGAGTCGTGTACCTTGTCATTGGCTGTGTGACCCTCAGAGGCACAACACCTGGCCTTGATTTTTATGTTTTGGAATTTGTTAGGGCCAAGAATAAAGGGAACGACCAGTGCCACGGGTCGGGTGGCTTGCCACTGAACGTGACACTGACCGTATGGCCTTGTACACAACATGGAAAAGCCTCTTTAGGCTAAGTACCATGTCACGTCCAAGTCACAAGGATCGTGTGGCATGGTACGGGCCGTGAGGCTCTCGGTGAAACTTTTGAAACAAAACTTCTTCTAAGTATGAATCACTATCTCGTAACTCTTTCATGGAAATTCTCTAAGTGTCGGCTCACAGGTGTGTCACATGGATCGTACGGCTTTTCACGGCCCGTGAAGCCGTTCGTATGGGAGACTTAGGTTCAAAATTCTAAGTGTTTAGTCAAGAATCCAATTTCTAAAAAACTTGTTAAGTGTTGGTTCACAGGCACTCGACATGAACCATGGAGTACCACACGAGCCGTATGGCATCAAGTGAAGTGATTCGATCAAAATTTCTATCCGATTCATTAATGGTTTTTTCATAAATTCGGTTATTTCTATTAGTCTTTTGGAGACAACTATACTATCTAATGACCATCTAAAGCTCTAAACCCCATTTCAAACATTTAAACTCACTCCTCATATTTTTAACATTCTCAAAGACTACTTTCAAAGGAACTCTTGTGAAATTTCAACTTGAGAGCAAGGGGACTCAATTCTTCTTCAAATTCTTTAGGGTTTTCTCCATCTTGGTGAAGGTATGTGGTTTTTGATCCTTGGTTACTTCCAATCAAGGAGGCCCAAAATAATTTAAAGAAATTTACATGAATTTTGCTTACTTTAATTTGGGATTTTAAGTATTATGATTTCTAAAATTCTAATAATGAATGGGTTATATTTATCTATTGACTTTAAGATGATTTAAGCTTTCAAATATTGAATTTCATTATTTCTAGGAACCTATGAACATGCATGGTCCCTTTAAGTCTTTGATCTAAGTATGAGTGATTTATATTATAGTTTAAATGTGGATTTGGATATGGTTTTTCTTTAATTCCATATTATATTATTGGTTTTAGATTGAATCTCAATTACACATCCCATTCTAACAACTTTGCATAAGCATATGCATTTCATGAGCAAGGATTTATGAGATTTTCGGTGGGTTAATCTCTCTCTCTCTCTCTCTCACACACACACACACACACACACACACACACACACACATATATATATATATATATATATATATATATAAATGTTTTCGATGAGTTAAGCTTATATATTGGTTATGACAAGAATTTGGTCACATATATATCTATTGATTATGGATCTTTGATATTCATGGGTGTTTGCACCATATTGTTATAAGAATGAGCTAATCCTAAGCATAAATATTATGAATATAAGTTATGTTTTTTCTTTTAAGCCTAAATTTACAAGGACATGAATTGAATAACTTACTCTTGAAATCTTGTATGTGTATATGTATTCTTGTGAGATGTTTGACTTAGCACTGACGGATTGGAGGTCCCCTTCCTTTCCTCGAACTATGTGCCTAACACAGGTCCTTCTGAAATGGGAGTGCCCATAAGGAAGTTGTTTCTTACAAAATAGTAGGCCTATAAGGTGAAGCGTAATATGATATGTTTATGTTATGAAAATCCTATCTCAAATGGGAGGCCCGTAAGGAAGGTTGCTTCATACAAAATGGGAGGCCCATAAGGTGAAGTATGGTTTACCTTGGGCAAGTAGATCACCTTTTTACCGATGAGGGGTAATCATCGCGATTCCAAGTAATAGCTCACTTGGTCTTACTTATGTCCATTGAGGTCACACCCCCACTCTATATGAGCATTGCATTTCATACATCATTGATTTTAAAGCATATTGTATACTACTCTCTCGATATATGGTCTTTTCTATATTACATACCCTTGTCATTTAACATTGAATGCAGGTTTGGTAAGTTACATGCACTGCATCATGCATACTTTGTACATTCAAATGTACTACCACATATTTTTCCTACATGATTTCACATGTAGGAACCGATGAGCCCTTTCATCCACCGTATGACATCTAGCTTGGATTTCAAGTAATACTTACTGTAGTGAGTCCTATTTTCCAAGGACAAGACACCGATC
>JAPFFP010000008.1:6465630-6482951 GCA_026153255.1 Solanum medicagineum | reverse complement strand
ATAAAGGAATCCTAATCAGATACTACAAAGGAATCCTAATCAGATAAGGAAATATATTCAAGGCATAAATCTAACACCCATGGCCCCACATGCAATTTAAAGTAGAGAATCTACTTTCCAACACATCCATTCAAGTTTTTACAATGGATCCAGGTAAATCTAGATTCTTCGAAGGATATGTTGATTATCAAACTTCAAGATACTATAAATTGCTGGAATGCGATAGTAATGTAGGCCAAGGCCCAACTGTACCCAAAGGGTCAGTATCACAAAACGAGCTACTACACAACATGGTTAAAGTTGAGGTGGAATAAGTCTTTGTTTGGCATCACCTCGTTATGAAATTTGGTGGTTCATGTGAGACGGCGACTGCAAAATCCTAAAAGTAGTATTAGCGCGTATATCTCTCTATACTAGTTCACAAGTTGTGAACCAGGGAGCTGGTGGAGGAGCTAGTTGAAGTCACATATTAGATGGAAGGAGAGAAGCAATGGAAACACTCCTAATTTAGTGTGAATTGTCAGTTCAGTTCCTACAAATACATTCACAATTTTGCAATATAAGCAAAATGCACCCCTAAATTCTTACCAAATTTAGAGGTATTTTCAACACTTTTTTTGATTTTTTATTAACATCTCCATGCTCCTACTGTTGCAGATCAAATGTGTATTTAAGTTCATAGATGAAGTAATAACACCCCATCAGTAATAAGTTTGATATGATATTGCAAAGGCAGCATTCATTTGTAGCAGTATGCTGTGTATGGTGCCTACCTAAGGTGAAATACTCCACTAGTTTAGTATCAGTTAATTAAGTTATGATTTGGAAGATTACTTGAATGGTTGAAATAGTTGTCATTTCGATTTTTTCAAAGAGCAAAAATCCAAAACAGAAAATCATTGGTAAAGGGATTTCCCAGATTATGTGAGGTATCGAAATGTTGGGGCGAAACATTAGTAGTGGTCATAGAGTTAAAACATTAGTAGTCTCTTCACTCATTCGGAAAGAGTTAGTGACAGAATCTGTTCTTCTTGGGAGCAGTTTTTCAGGAGGAAAGAAGTTGATTTTGTAAAATTGATCTTTTGGCTACAAGTGTTAGAGAATGTGATAAGGATGACAATAATGGCACAACAACTAGAACATTTGACGCTAGACAAGAGGATTATATCATCTGCATGAGGGAATTGCGTTTTTGGACTTGAATTTCATTTGATTTTGTAACAAATTCTGTTTGTTTACAAAATCACAATCTTGTTTGTCTCTCTCAAATATTGGGGTATCTGCAGCTTTGGAGAACATAGCAAACCTCCTTCATTGATGGCCTACCAGATGGTGATGTTCCAGTACACATCACTCCTAGTTTAAAAACACTTCTCATTTGTTCCAAATTACTTGTTTCCATGACTTCTTCATCGAGGACCTCGTGAATGGAATGCCCCTCTCTGTAACACTGTTAACTGTAATATACCTGGTGCAATGTAACCAAATGTTCCAGCGATTGAAGAAGCTGTCTCAAGATCATCATCCCACCTGGCTAGTATTTTTGCTAGTCCAAAATCTGCTATTTTTGCATTGAATTCTGAGTCCAGAAGGATATTGCTGGACTTGATGTCTCTGTGAATGATGGGTCGAGTGCAATGATGGTGCATATAGCATAGTCCTTGAGCTGCACCAATGGCTATATTTAATCTCTTTCGCCAATCCAGGGCCGGGGTACTACTTTGACCTGGTAATGCTGTTCTTTTCTTTCCGTGAAGCCATTTGTCAAGGCTTTGTTTATCAAAGTATTCATAGACGAGAAGCTTTCTGTCTGCACTTGAGATGCAACACATGAGCTTGACAATGTTGTTATGTGGAATGCTACCAAGTGTTCTAACTTCTGCCAGGAACTCCTTTTGGGCTCTTCCACTTGATTTTTTGCCATGCCCTATGCTTTTAACAGCGTAAGTATCACCTGTTTGGTTGATCACAACTCGATAGACCTTCCCTGATCCTCCACTTCCAATTATGTTTTCGTTTTGCAAGCTAGAAAAAATGTCCTCTGTCGTTGCCTTCAACTTTTGAAATGAAATGAACTTCATTTCGTCATTGCCACTCTGCTTCTTTGTTTTCGCCAATGCTTTCTCACCATGTAAAAGATCCATGTTAACTGTATAGCTACCCCAACTCCTACAATGAGAATAATGATAGTTAAGTGTTTTGATGACGGAGATTTTTTAACCTCATCACCAGAGTAGCAGCTTGGTAGGCCAGTGAAGGATAAGTTCTTGGCTGTAGAACAAAGATTGGACTCATCAAAGCAATTCTCTTCGTATATTAACTTCACAAAATTCAGCAGAAATTCTTCCTGAGAATTTGTTTGAAAAAAGCCTAAAGTACTTCTAGGCCTAAGATGTTCTGTACTTTGTGAAATGTCACCTGATAACTGATTATAAGACAAATCCAGAGCATGTAGTCCAGGTAAATCCCAAAATCTATTTGGTATAGAACCAGTCAATTGGTTATGAGAAAGATCCATATCGTACAAACTAAACAAGTCCATTTCATCAGGTATCACACTGGACAAGTAGTTGGAACTTAGTGACAGGTGACGCAAATGATGCAACTGAAACAACTGATTTGTAATTGAACCACTTAGAGAATTATGCGACAAATCCAATTTCACAACATTTTTCAAGTTTCCAATATCTTCTGGTATCGAACCATTCAAGAAGTTCTCAGATAAATTAAGATTTTTCAGTTGAGATACTTGTATTTGTTTTGGCATCTCACCAGATGACTTGTTACCATTAAGATACAAATTAAGCAATTGTTTCATCCCGAACAACTCACCTGGAATCCGGTCGCTCAAAAAATTCTTGGACAAGTCCAAATGTTGTAACGTTGAGCAATCTTTCAGGCTTACTGGTATAGTTCCTGATATGTTGTTGTTGGAGAGATCAATCAAAGTAAGGTTCTTGAGCTTACATATTGTCGATGGAATTGTTCTGGTAATTTTCTTTCCTCCAAGATGTAGCTCTGTCACTACCTCGTCATTGATGCATGAAACTCCTGACCAATTACATGCTGAAGAATTCAAATTCCATGATTGGAGAAACTCTGAATCGCTCCAGTGCTGTTTCAATTTTAGCAACACGGACTGTTCCAAATGTAAATTTTCTTGGAATGACCGGTAAATTAGGAAGAAGAAAATGAGGAAGAACATTTGCATTTTATTGATCCTTCCCGTCGTGTTTATTTTCATGTGGCAGTTAACGTGAAATTAATAGAGCTTATACTTGAACAATAAATAAAGGTGATTCAAGTCAACGTATTTATTTCTCTTTCAAGTAACTTCAATTTTGCGTTATTTAGGGTGGAAGCTGCACTGTGCTTTCGTAATAAATTAGTTTGAGAGACTATGAAGCAACAATCATTGACCAGTTGTATCCTTCTGACAACTCCACCTGCCAATTAACATTCACTACTTCACAACTTTCTTACAATAATTTCCCTAAATAATAATTCTAAGTAAAACATGCACAAAACAAAACAAGACTTTTCAGAAAGAAATTCTAACTTTGGATCTTCTTTCTTCTAAAGTACTATTCGATGATTGCTCTTTGCCTTTGCCGCTAGACTGCCAATGTTTGCTAGGTGAAAAAAGCTGCTCTTCTAGGGTTTTATTAATCTTTATATAGTTCACACTAGAAGAGTCTTGTTCGAAGTGCTATTCTTGAATAGAACCCTCATAGGAGTCTGCTGACGTCACATAAGGTTTTCTTCTGTTCTCTCTCTTTCCTCTCACTTTACCTTTTGCCTGGTGAACCTAGTTCACTGTATCTGACTCACTTCTTGTTTGGAATGTGTTCATAGCATTCTTCAACCTCTCGTTCTACCATCTGAACTTGATTCTCTTTGTCATTATCAAAATCCACATCTTTCAGCATGCCAACAAACTTTGAACCTTGTTTACTTTGTCATTATCAAAACATCTCATACTTTTCAGCGAGCCAATAAACTTCCCCTTGTAGAAGAATGACAAACCCATGCTATTCCACATATCTTTCAGACCTACATTCAGAAAGGTACACAATATATCTTCCCTCTTTTGACATAACAAAAAGAAGAAAAGAACCAGGTTAACAATGAGGAAAAAACACACCCATAGCCTAAAAGGTAGCATGCACTCACATAGATAACCAAGACACAATCAATCAAAGGATATAAGACATCCTAACCAAACAGACAATAGAAATATGAAGCACAAAATAACAAGCCATTCAAATTCAAGCATGCACTACAATCAAACCTCAAGGGGGGCACCAATAAGTCAATTCTATTAGCAAAACATCCGACAACCAAAAATGTTGTCCGTAACACCCATAAGAGAATGTTGTGGAGTGCAGAAAGAAGAGGGGAGTAGCAGGGAAATGATAAGGGATTAAGGAAGTGAAGAGGATGAGGATGATGCTATGAGCTTCAATAGCTTATCCATACGGGCAACCACAGCTTGAGAAGCCATCAACTGCCCTTTTAACATATTTACTTCAGCCCATGTTGAGCCTGCTGGTTCTTGGTGGCTTGAAAATCTACTATCAATTGAGAAACTGGTCTTATCACTTTGGAACCTATGGGCCTGGTCATTTGTGCTACATCTGGCAACATTCACATTCAGCTAGTCTAGTCTTATTATTCATGTCTTTCTTAGTGGTTTGGCATCCATCGTCCAGAGAAATAAAAAAAGGCTCCAAAATTGATGGTGAGTAGATTTTCATACTCCAGCTGGTAATTAAGGACCAAGCAGTGGATCAGCCACCCTTGCCATGCATTTGATTATTAAGTAATAGAGGTGTTAGGGAAGGACGTTGGCGAGGCAGTAAAGGTAGTCATTCCCCCTGAAAAAGACGCCTTATGTGGGAAGTAGGGGGTGTCACATTCTCTTTTAAGGAGATTTCTTGGGAGAAGTAAATGGTATATATTGGAGGTGGGCAAATGGTGGAAATTTTAAAAAATACTTTCTGCGTAACCTTAAGAGTTTAAGGTGAAGGGTGCAGAAGGGGGAACTAGGTTCTCTTATAGCATTACCACAATGTTGTAACACATGTAGATTTAGCACATAAGGAATGACCTAAAGGCTGAGTGCATACCTGAAAATAAAGAACGTGGTCCTTGCATGTATCTGAATTTGCATAGCTCAATTGTAGGACACTAAGGGTAGTATATCGGACCTTGTGCATGCAAACATTTCTTAATGTGTGCATAATGACCTGAAACAGTATAAAGATAGTGAGTTTGAACCAAATTGCAACTACTGTTCAAATCATACTTTCTGATTTGTCTAGGAACTGAGAAACGAGAATATTATTGATGTATCAACCCAAGTGCTGGTCAATTTTGCTCAAATTGTTCCCTTCCTAGTGCCTTGGTAAATATATTTGCCACCTGGTCCTCCATTTTGCAAAATGTGATAATGATGTAACCCTTGTCCACATTGTCTCTCTACACTAAAATCAAGAAGCTACTATTTGATCCACAAGAGTTGAGCACAATAATATGCAACAATCGCATACTCTGCTTCAGTGATAAATAATTCAACATATTTCTGCTTACGAGTAGTCCACGACACTAGACATAGATAAAAGTTTCCCATCCCGGAGATGCTTTTTTGCAATCTACAAGGTATTTAACATAATCTGCATCTGCGAATACAGTAAAGACAAATGAGTCTCTTGAAGGATATCAGAGAACTAGGTCCATGGTTCCTTTGATATAGCACAAATTTCTCTTGATTTCTTTCATGTGCGATTTATTTGGACATTATTGAAATCACACACAAATCCCAATGCTGAAAAATATGTCAAGCCTACTATAATCCATAAAGAGCCTTTGTCAAATTGATATACATAATCTGGATCGATGATCAAGATTCTCAAAAACCTGGTGGCTATTTGGCATATACTTTCTTTTGCAGGTACCCATTTAGGAATGCATTCTTCAGGTCCGTCTGGTATAACTTAAATTCCATATGATCAACAAAGTTCTATTAGCATCCTAATGGCCTCCATCCTAGCTATCAGTCCAAAGGTTTTATCCTGATCAATTCCTTCTTCTTGATTGTAGCCTTGTACCACTAGTATCATTTTATTCTTGGTGACAGTTCCTTGATCATCGAGCTTGTTCATGAATACCCATTTTGTCCCTATGATAGTGTAATAAAGGGGCTTGGGAATCAGGTTCCATACCTTACCTCATTTAAACTGATTCAGTTCCTCTTACATTGTAATTATCCACTCATCATGCTACAGGGCCTTCTTGATACTCTTAGGTTCAATTAAGGAGGCATAGGCCGGAAAGCACACATATTTTATAGCTTGGATCTAGTGTGAATGCCTAATCAAGTGGTGACAAAAGATTCTGCATTGGATGAGAACTCCTGTCTTTCTTGTTGTGTATATGACCAGATTACATAGTAGCTTGAGTAGACAACCTGGGTTCAGCACTGCTGCTGACAAGTAGTGAGGATGGACTAGGTTCATCCTGACCATTGTTTGTCCTTTATGCAAGAGTGTTACTGGACTCTCCACTTTCAGTTGTTGAATCAAGAACACTTCTTTATCCTTTTTCCACCTCAAATTTGAATGCATATTGGTCCTTTTTATTTCCAAAGCCACACTTTCGCCATGGAAACTACTCAATAGAAGGAAGTTATTTTGTCACCTGTCATGTGTTCAGAACATGCGCTATCTTTATACCATTGCCTCTATTTTCCTTTACCAGTTCCTGCACATGCAATTAGAGGTTTGTCTTGGGTACTCAAATTCACTTGGTCCCTGTTTGTGAGAAAAAGGATGAATTAAATCTCTTATGGCCCATCTTGATAGGTTCTTATTTAAGGGAACCAATTTCTTCTCTTTCCATAAGTCCTTTTTAGATAGGTTAAGTTATTCTTGTGACTTCATTGTTCTTTTTACATGACCTGATTGACCATAATGTATACACAACACAATAGAGGCATTCTCATCTGGTTTAGACACACTTTTCTTGAAGCCTACTCCATACTTAGTAGTGGATTAAACCTGCTGCAGATCATCAAGCAACAAGGAGGATTTGGTCCACCTCATCAAGTACTCTGATTTAACTTTGATCAGCTCCTATTCCTTAAGGATAGATTCATTTCTAGTAGTCAAACAATTCAATTCATCACTTAAGGTTCTTTTTTACACATTCCTTCAATGACATGTGCACATGATTTTTGATATTTTTCTCTTTTCTGGAGGAATTCAAGTTACTTACTTTCGTTTGAATATTTTAATTAATGAGTTCTAGACTCTCATTTTCAATTCTGAGGGATGCATATTCTTCTTATGTTCATAAGTGTATAAATATGCATCAATAAGGATGTGGGATAAGGATTCTATTTTTCTTTGAATAAACAAGCAAATTTTCTTTAACATTCTCGAAACTTACCTTATCTTTCTCATTGTCATCTTCATCATGCCCTGAGTCAGTTCCAGCCATTAGTGCCACAATATCTCCTTTTGTACCCTTGCTCCTTTTCTCTTTAGCCTCTGAACTATTTCCACACATTTGAGCTTTAGTGGTGTCCTTGATTTGACAATTGTTCACTGAAGGGTTATGACTTTTCTAAAGGGTCATAACTTTTTCTAAGAGTGGTGACCTTTCTAAAAGATTATGTCTTTTCCAAACGGGTGTGACCTTTCTAATAATGCACAATAAGCACCCTTTCTTGGCTATAAATAGAGAGGTCTTCTATCATTTTTGAAAAGAACATTTTCTTCATCTTCATACATTGCTTTCAAATAAAAGTAGAGTCTTAGTGTGATTTCGTTGCTTCCTTTTGGGTTCACTGAAGTTATTGAAGTTTGACGTACCGCTACTTCTTTAACAGGTATATCCATTTTATCCTGAGAGGAAATAATCCACAACCTCGGGTACAGTGATAGAATTAAATTCCTTAAGGACACATAATGAATTCTGTGGATGAGGATACTTTTTTGTTTTCATCTTTTTATTACTTCTCATTTACTGGTTTAAAAAAAAAAACTTGTTTAGAATCTTTATGGTTATTGTTTTCACAAAGTTTTGTTCTACAAAAGTTTTATTTTATAAATTTTTTTTCTACAAAAGTTTTGTTTACTATAACATAAAAGTTTTGTTTATTGCAAATTTTTTTTAAAAAAATATTTTTGTTCTAAGTATTTTAGTTATACATAGAGAACAACAATCTTAAGGAATTTAAAATTTTATTTTTCCCTTTCTATATTTCTAATTTTAAAATTTCTGAATCTTCTGAGAGTTGAGTATTTGCTGTTTGTGATAGAAAAAATAACTAACTCAAATGAAGTGAATGTTGGAACAACGACTATTACAATATCATCTACTGCATCTTCAAGTCATTCAAATGCCTGCCCTACTATTCCACCGGCAGAAAAACTTGCAAAATTTTTCAGTGGAAATTTCAAGAGGTGGCAATAGAAGATGTTCTTCTACTTGACTACCCTAACCCTACAGAGATACATTAATAAGAATGTTCATATACTGGTTGAAGGAACACTGGATGATGAAAAACTTTTGTTGACTGAAGCTTGGAGGCACTCAGATTTTCTATGTAGGAATTACATTCTGAGTGGCTTGCAAGATGACTTGTACAATGTGTACAGTCACATGAAGACGTCCAAGGAATTGAACTCTGGGATGCCTTGAAAAAGAAGTATAAAATTGAAGATGCTGGAATGAAAAAGTTTATTGTGGCAAAATTCCTGGATTACAAAATGGTAGACAATAAACTTGTAGTTAGCCAAGTTCAGGAATTGCAAGTTATAATTCATGATCTCCTTGCAGAAGGTATAAATTTATTTAATACCTAGTTTAAACATATTAAATTTATTCTTAATACTCACACAATCTTTAATGTAGGATTGGTTGTGAATGATGCTTTCCAAGTGGCAGCCATCATTGAGAAGTTACCCCCACTTTGGAAGGAGTTCAAGAATTACTTGAAACACAAACACAAGGAGATGACTGTGGAAGATATTATTATTCGCTTGAGAATTGAAAAGGATAATAAGGCGGCAGAAAAGAGGTCACAAACAAGTTCAACAATAGCTGGGGAAAATATTGTTGAAGAAGGACCAAGTATCAAAAAGAGAAAGAAACTGTTTGGACCAAAAAGCAATCCACCTAAAAAGAAGTTCAAGGGTAATTGTCATAATTGTG
The DNA here is from genome assembly GCA_026153255.1 of Solanum medicagineum. Classification (NCBI taxonomy): domain Eukaryota; kingdom Viridiplantae; phylum Streptophyta; class Magnoliopsida; order Solanales; family Solanaceae; genus Solanum; species Solanum medicagineum. The sequence continues at coordinate 6,473,732 of JAPFFP010000008.1, read as the reverse complement.
GGAAGGATGGACATAAAGCTGTTGATTGTTGTTCTTCAAAGAAGCAAAAGAACAAGAATCAAGCAAATATAATTGAGAAGAATGACGAAGTGGAGAACTTATGTGCCATGTTGACTCAACGCAACTTGGTAGAAAACCCCAAGGAGTGGTGGCTTGATTCTGGAGCCACTATACATATTTGTGCTGAAAAAGAAGCCTTTGCAACATATGGACCTGCTGCACCTGATGAGACCATTTACATGGGAAATTCTTCTACAACAAGTTATGGCAAAGTATGTTTAAAGATGACATCCGACAAAGTGGCTACTCTAAACAAAGTTTGTCATGTTCCAAAAACGAGGAAGAACTTAGTTTCTATTGTATCTTGGTCAAGAATGGATTCAAATTTTGTTTTTGTTTCTGATAAAGTTGTAATAGCAAAAATGATATGTTTGTAGGAAAAAGCTACCTTACTGAAGGCCTTTTCAAACTGAATGTAATGATTGTTGAAAATACTAAAGTTGAGGCTTCTTCTTATTTAGTTGTGTCAAATGATCTATTGAATTCATGTTTAGGACATGTAAATTATAAAACCTTGCGAAAAATGAGTAATTTGAATGTGTTGCCAAAGTTTGAAACCAAACAGTCAAAATGTCAAGTATGTGTGGAATCAGTATGTTAAGCATCCTTATAAGTCTGTCGAAAGGAATTCAAGTCCCTTAGATTTAATTCACACAGATATTTGTGACATGAAGTCAATATCTTCTGATAGTGGAAAGAAATATTTCATCATATTTATTGACGTCTGTACGCGATACTGCTATGTTTATTTATTTAGTAGTCAAGATGAGGCAATTGAAGCATTCAAACAGTACAAAAGTGAAGCTGAAACACAACTTAATAAAAAGGTCAAAATGATCAGGAGTGATATGGGCGGAGAATATGAATCTCCTTTTGAGGAAATATGTTTGAAACATGACATTATTCATCAAACAACAATCCCTCACACCCCACAATCCAATGGAATTGTAGAAAGAAAAAATCGAATACTTAAAGAAATAATGAATGCCATGCTAATTAGTTCTGGTTTGCCCAGAACTTGTGGGGGGACGCTATTCTTACAGATAATCAAATACTCAACCGAGTTCCCATAGTAAAACACAATCTATTCCATGTGAAAAATGGAAAAGGAGAAAGCCTAACTTTGAATACTTGAAAGTGTAGGGGTATTTGGCTAAGGTCCAGATTCCTAAACCTAAAAGGACAAAAATAGGACCTAAGACTGTTGATTGTGTATTCATAGGATATGCCTTGAATAGTAAAGCATATCGATTTCTGGTGCATCAATCAAAAAATCTTGACATTCATGTTAATACGGTAATTGAATTAGATAATGCTGAATTCTTTGAAATAATATATCTGTATAAGAAAGAATATAAATCATCTAATGAAGGAATTAAACGACCTCGAGAAGAAGCAAAGGAGAGTGATCATAATGAGGAAAATTCAAGGCGTAGCAAATGTCAAGAGACCTCTACTTCCTTTGGACCTGATTTTGTAACATTTTTGCTAGAAAATGAGCCTCGAACTTTCAAAGAAGCTATGACTTCTTCAGAAGCACAATATTGGAAAGAGGCAGTCAATAGTGAGATTGAATCCATAATGAATAATCATACATGAGAGTTGATTGATCTTCCTTCTGGAAATACACTCCTTGGGTCTAAATAGATTTTCAAAAGGAAAATTAAAGCTGATGGCACTATTGACAAATATAAAGCGAGGCTTCTTGTTAAAGGATTTAGACAATTCTTAAATGGAGATTTGGAGGAAGAAATCTATATGGAGTGACCAGAAGGGTTCATATTTCCTGGAAATGAAAAGAAGGTGTGCAAACTTGTTAAGTCTTTGTATGGATTCAAATAAGCACCCAAACAATGACATCAAAATTTGACCAAATAATGTTATCAAATGGTTTCAAAATTAATGAGTGTGACAAATGTGTTTACACTAAGAACACTCCAAATAAAATTGTCATTGTTTCCCTGTATGTGGATGATATGTTAATAATGAGGAACGACATTGCTGACATAAATGGTATTAAGTGTATGCTTGCTAGTAAGTTTGATATGAAAGACCTAAGAGTTGTTGACTTGATATTAGGAATTAAGATTCACGATACTTCTCAAGGTCTAGCATTGTCTCAATCTCATTATATCAAAATGGTACTAGAAAAATTTAAGTACCTAAACTACAAAAATGCAAGAACCCCAATTGATTTGAACCTTGATCTGGCTAAGAATATAGGTGAAAGTCAGTCTCAATTGGATTATACCAGAGTATTGGGAAGTTTGATGTACATCATGAACTGTACGCGACTAGACATAGCTTGTGCTCTAAGTAAATTGAGTCGGTACACGAGTAATCCCAACCAAACTCATTGGTATTACTTAGAATTATTTTTTAGGGACAATTATTGTAAGTGTAAATGTGTTTTGAGAGAGTCATAATAGGAAGTGAATTTGACTTCTTGGAGAGTAGAATAAGCAACTGGAATAGATCGTTAGAGGTATGAAGCGATCGGAGTAGATCGTTAGAGTTGCGAAGTGAGTGAATGATTACTGCGTTGTAATCTTGACGTTGCTCTTTAAAGTTAGTGAAGTTGGTGAAATCCTACACATTGTAAGTTATGGTTGTTTCTCCCTTGAGCAAGAAGTTTTTCCACTATAACTCTTGGTGTCGAATCTGTTTAGTATTTTCTACAGGCTGTCAAACAAGAACCTGGTTCTTGTTCGCGTTGAGTGACGAACGTCTTTTCACGAAGATCTTTCGAAAACAACTTCTTTATGTCCATGAGGTAATGGTAAAGATCCTACTCTATCAGATTTCACTAGATATATTATTATAGCAGCAATGTGAAAAATGGGTATAATTTTTTATGGTAAATAAATTTGGATGGATTTTCCCCAATAAAATTTTAGGCATCTACAATAGGTCCACCACTCTAAAATATGACGAGTGAACAAAAATTTGGATGGAGGGTATATAATTTGTGCTTCATATTTTGCTATTGTACTGGTTTCTTTGTAGACTTAACTCAAAATTTGTGTGAAGTTGACCCAATAAAAAGTGTCTGCAGCAAGTTCACCACTAGTACAATTAATCAATTACAATTTAAAGAAAATGCAGAGTGGACAACAATTTAGAGGAAGGAGCTTTTTAGCTTCCCAAGTTTCTGGATTCTGAATTGATCTGCACATTTATTAAACTAATAGTAATAGACTAATATCGAGAAAAATAAGTTACAAATAACATTTCATTTTTTATTTTATATTTAAATGCTGCTTCTAGGAACATCCCACCCCATAAGTATTCCAAAATTTATTTAGAATATTTAGAATCGCTAATATTATATTTGTTGAAAGGTGAAGGACAATTTAAACATAAAAATCACAGCTGTAGTTGGGAAATAGACAGGTTACTATGTAACAAAAATTGTTATACAAAGAGAGAGGAAAAGGAGGAGGCCTTCTAAGGATGTATAATTCTGAAAACAAACTTCTAAAAGAAAAACAAGTGATAGAATAATTTTTTTTTAACTTTTTGTCTTTCTTTGGTTTTTGATAAAGGCGAAAATTACAAAATGAAGAATCAAATATTTATAATCAAGATAAAAATTTTAAACAATCAACTAATTAAGCTGCTAAAATTCTTGAGACAAAAATAAGATAATGTTGATTTGATAAATTTCAATTAGAAAAAGAAAAAAAAAGGAAAATGTGATTAAAGATATACAGGTGAAAACGCGTTTACAAATAGGTACAGAAGTCTGTGGCAGTTTTGTCTTTGACAGACAAAATAAAAGTTCAAAGATATTATTACCAAATCTATCAAACCCAAGACAGTAAATTGTTGCAAGTTGATTTGTAAATTCTACCTGCCCTCCTCATAGTAAAATTAGACAAATCAGAAGTGGAGATATGGTATTCCATGTACAATCAATCCAACATTTTATTCCGTCACTTCACATATAATTCCATGTAAAAATTCACAACTAAGTGCCAAATCATATTTTTGAATCTTCAAATCATGAAATTATTGCTAAACATTATGACTAATTGGTTAACTGGTTTAATTAGAAGATCGAAAAGTGAACAAATATCAATTTGAAATAAAAGAGCATATTTGATCCAAATATAATTTCCAATTTTTGAGTATATTGGTGTTATGCGATAGTGATCAATGTGAACTAGTGAGACATGACAGAATGGTGTCTGAATAGAAAACTGAAGTATATATATATATATATATATAATGATGTTAATCAAAACTTGATCCGTAATGCCATCAACAGTTAACACTAGTATACTAAGAAATAGATTTTTCCAACTATGAATTCGTTAAAAAATTATGTTATATAAAATAAAAAAAAATTTCATTCATTTCACATCTGATTAAGAAACAAATGATGGTACACAAAATCATTGACATTTCTAAATTTTTATATGAAAACACAATTTTTTTTTTTCATTTTCTCATCCATTTAATAAAAATACTTGGTCAAAATAGCTATTGCATATTTTAGTTACTAACCTATGCACTTTAATTAAGTACATCAACACATTGTCTCAAGTCATTCCATCATGAAGAACAATTCAATTTGAATCATGCCATTGCTAGTCAAAGTCTAATCAAAACAAACCATACATAACTAAAATAAATAATTTTCCCACCATCTTTTTATTGCACTTTGAGTACACAATAAATGATACAGCATATGACACACTTGTACAAAAGAATAAATATATCTATAACAAGAATTTTCTGGGAACTCACATGGGAGAGTCCACAAATTATGATTCCTCTTCTGTATTGTCCCTATTTTTTTTTTCTTTTACCTTCTTACCTAATTAATAAAAATGAATGTAAATAAAATTAGTCTATGTCAGTGATGTTGTTCAAGAAAAAATAACTTGACATCACCTTTAAAAAATGTTCTTTTTTTTTTCAAAGAATATATGGTTAATAATTGAACTGAGATGCGGTTTTATGAGCAAAAACTCCATAAAGGAATATCTGCTGCTGATTCTTCATAATAAACATCCTCCATTGAAGGTGGATCAAAGAAAATGTTGCCGTGCAGCATGTCATTATACTTTGGTGAATCGAAGTTGTACCATTGCTCAATCATTGAGACAGTTGTTATCTCTTGATCCAAAGTGGTAGTATAATTTGGTAATTCATCTAACTGACTCAATGGAGATGATGAGGAAGAATCAGAAGGTGGCGGAGATGGAGATGATAAAATAGGGTTAGTAGTGTCATTTGACAGTAGTAATCCTATATTTTGATCATTTCCAGCACCTTGAGCGGCAGCCGCGGCCACTCTTTGTATGGCTTTAGGAGATAGTGTGGTGTGATGATCAATGTGGTGGTAGAAAGATGAGTCAAAAGGGAAGTTGAGATTCGGAGCAGCAGAGGGGCCTTTGAGGCATAAAAGTGCAGCATCATAAGCTCTAGCAGCAGCTTCAGGGGTAGAATAGGAACCTAACCAGATTCTTGTTTTCTGATTGGGTGCTCTTATTTCTGACACCCAGGATCCCCAGCTTCTCATTCTTACTCCTTTGTACTTATTCTTCTTCATCCTTGAAGGCATAAATGTCTTGTTTGGCTCTGATAAACTCTTTTGCTCTGTCTTCACCATTGGTTGAATCTTGAATTGAGATTGATTTGAGTGCTAGTGTAGTTTTTTCTTCTTTTTTGAGATGAAGTGATGTTGAAGTTAGAGGAGGGGATGATTATTTATAGATGGTATGTGCTAATATGATTTGGGGTGGGGTTTGAAGTGATGAGGAGATCCTTTTAGTCAAGACAGTAATGTCTAATGGAAACATCAGAGTGGAGGACAGACACACATTTTCCACTTTTTTAATCTAATGTACGACTTGGATAAATGTCCTAAATTACAATATTCTCCTCACCTTAACAAAAATTAGTTTTCTACTGATCGATATAACGTTCTTTAACAAGGAAATAAAAAGTTGAAATGGGGTGCTTGATGGATTACAAATTCTCTCATTAAAAATAAAATAAAAAGTTGAATATTAAATTATTTTAAATATAAATTCATTTTCAAACAAATTAAAAAAGATAAACATATCACATGAAGGACGAAGGGGGTAAGGCATTGATTCTGCATATACAATTTTGAAGCTTCTCAGCCTTGGAGGCATTTGGACATGACTGAATTGATTTTCTTTTTCTTTTTGAAGAAAAAATAGTATTTCAAGTTAGGATGAAATAAGGTTTTTGGAAATGTTTAGACATGAAAACAAACAACAATAATAATTTACCAGTAAAATCTCACAAGTGAGGTCTGGGGAAAGTAGAATGTACGTAGACCTTACCACTACCTCATAAAAGTAAAGACGTTGTTTCCTAGGAACCCTCATCTCAAAACCCATAAGCAGAAAAAATTAGATATGACAAAAAAGAAAGAAAATGAAACCGAACAGAAAGAGCGACTAATAATGAAAAACATATGACAGTATGTAAATACGATAAAACGAACACATATATGAAAGCAAAATAAATTTGTGAGTGAAAACTTGAAAAAAAAATTAAATCTGATTTTCAAACTTCAAATCTCATATTTCAAATTTAAAATAAAAGGCCTAATAAATAAATACTTAGTTTAAATTATCTAATAAATTATCTACAACTATTATTTCACATTTTTTAAACCAAATCTATATATGTTCTTCTATTTTCTAACATTAGCTCCCCCTGTCCTATTTATTTTACGCCAGTATTTATTTTTCTTATATTTAACAGACGCAGAATATTCAAATTTTTTTTTTCACATATCAATCAAGGACTATGTCAAAGTTCAAACTATCATGTGCTCCTGTCTCATTTTATACTCTGAGAGAGTTTTTTCTTTTTTTTCTTTTTCCTTTTCTAGAGAACATTTAATTTAATGCTTTAGATGATGAAATATACCCTTATCATTTTTTTGTCACGTAAATGCCGTGTGAAAGACTCTGTAGAGCTTGGAAAAATATTTTTAGTGTAATACTTGCAAATTAAATTAGGAAGAGATAACGTGAAAATTTTCTAGCAGGCATAAACAAATAAACATATCTTTTAATTTGTCAGACTAAATGTCCACATAAATAAATATTTAAATTTGTATAAAATTAAATAAGCAAATTTATATGTGTTAATGGTGTTTCACACAAATTATTATAGAAGGCATATTTACCTGTTCAATTTTGAATATCTAATTATATATAAGGAAAAGGCTCAAATATGTCATCAAACTTTAACAAAAGATTCATTTATGTCATCCGTTAAAAATTTGGCTCAAATATGTCATTGTTAAGGAAAAGGCCCATTTATGCCATTATTTTCTAACGATGATTTTGAAAAACTAATTTTTACATATGACATGTTTTAATTCGACTACGACTTCTCTTTTTTTTAAAAAAAAATCTAAATAAAATTAAGAAAATTGTGGATTTTTTTCTTAATTTTATTCATAATTTGTTTATAAATAAATTATTAATTTTGTGAATTTTTTTATTATTTAGAATTTGTTTCTAAATAAATTATAAATAAAATTTTATAAAAAAATCTTAATTTTGTGGATTTTTTTTCTTAATTTATTTAGAATTTATTTTTTTAAAAAAAGTCATGGCCGAATTAAAATATGCCAAGTGTAAAAGGTAGTTTTGCAAAATCATCTTTTACGCATGACATGTTTTAATTCGGACACGTCATTTTTTTGTTAAAAATAAATTCTAAATAAAATTCAGAAAAAAAATCTTAATTCTGTAGATTTTTTTTAAATTTTATAATAAATTCTTAATTTTGTGAATTTTTTCTTATTTAGAATTTTTTTTCTAAATAAAATTTTAAAAAAAATTCATAATTTTGTGAATTTTTTTCTTAATTTTATTTAATTAATTTTTTTTTAAAAAAAGTCGTGGCCGAATTAAAACATGTCATGTATAAAAGATAGTTTTGCAAAACCACTGTTAGAAAATAATGACATAGATGAATCTTTTCTTTAACAGTAATGACATATTTAAACCAAATTTTTAATAAATAGCATAAATAAACCT
>JAPFFP010000008.1:6449253-6460177 GCA_026153255.1 Solanum medicagineum | reverse complement strand
AATCTTCGGTCCGATTACCACCAAGTGAAAGTGAGGGAGTGTGACATTCCTAAAATGACTTTTTGGACTAGGTATGGGAATTGTGAATTTGTGGTTATGTCTTTTGGGTTGATGAAAGCACCAGCTATATTTATGGACCTCATGAATAGAATCTTTCAACCCTACCTTGATGTGTTTGTGGTGGTCTTTATTGATAATATCTTCATTTGTTCCCATAGAGGAAGAGCATGTGAATCACTTGAGGGTGGCGTTGCAAATTTTGAGGGATGAGAGGTTGTATGCTAAGTAGGAAAAATGTGAGTTTTGCTTGAAAGAGGTTGCATGTTTGGGGCATGTGGTGTCGGGTGATGGTATTAAGGTGGATCCTAAGAAGACAGAGGTGATAAGAAATTAGTCTAGACCTTTGACCCCATCAGATATTAGGAGGTTCTTAGGTTTGGCGGGTTATTACCGGAGGTTCATAAATGGATTCTCTTCTATTGCTTCCCCCATGACTAATTTGACCCAAAAGAAAGCAAAGTTTGTCTGGACCAATGAATGCGAGAAGAGTTTTCATACCTTGAAAGACAAGCTTGTCTCCACTCCTATTTTGGCCTTACCGGATACTTTAGAGGGGTTTGTGGTGTATTGTGATGCTTCAAGAATTGGTTTGGGTGTGCGTTGATGCAAAATGGTAAGGTGAGAGCATATGCCTTTAGACAACTTAAAGTGCATGAGAAGAATCATCCCACCCATGAGCTTGAATTAGCGGTCGTGGTGTTTGCTTTGAAAATTTGGCATCATTATTTGTATGGGTTCATGTTGATTTGTTTACCAATCATAAGAGTCTTCAATATGTGTTCACCCAAAAAGTTCGTAACTTGAGACAAAGAAGATGGTTAGAGCTTCTTAAGGATTATGACATGAGTGTGTACTACCATCCCGGCAAAGATAATGTTGTGGTCGATGCCCTAAGTAGAGTGTCCATGGGTAGCCTAGCTCACATTGATGATGGTGACAAAGAGGTGGCTAGATAATTTCACCAGTTGGCTATGTTGGGGGTTAGACTGAATGAAGTTGAAATTGTGGTGCGGTGGTTGTAGATGGTTCTAAATCTTCTTTGATTGAGGAGGTGAAGTCAAAACAAGACCTTGATCCCCCCTTGCTAGAGTTAAAAGCCTTGGCAAAAGATGGTAAATTAGAGGTTTTATCCCATGGGGGAGATGGTACCCTTAGGTACAAAGGTAGATTCTATATGCCTAATGTAGATGACTTGAGAAAGTTGATTTTAGATGAGGCTCATAATTCAACCTATTCTATTCACCCTGGTTCCTAAAGATGTATAGAGATTTGAGGGAGGTGTGTTTATAGGGTGGTATGAAGAGGAATATAGCAATGTTCGTGTGCGGGTGTCACAATTGTCAACAAGTGAAAGCCAAACATCAAAGGTCGGTGCCTAGCCTAAGACATAGAGATTCCCACTTGGAAGTGGGAAGTGATCGACATGGATTTTGTGGTTGGGTTGCCCAAGCCTAGAAACAACTTTGACTCTATTTGGGTGCTAGTTGATAGAATGGCAAAGTCAGCTCTCTTCTTACTGATTAAGACAACTTATGGTGCCAAGGATTATGCCAAACCGTATATTCATGAGTTGGTTAGATTACATGGGGTGCCCTTGTCTATCATTTCAGATGATGGTGCTCAATTCACTTCACATTTTTGGAGATCCTTTAAAAGGGTTCTTGGTACCAACTTTAAGCTTAGTACATCTTTTCATCCTCAAACTGATGGCCAAGCCGAAAGGAATATCCAAACTCTTGAGGAAATGCTTAGGGCTTGTGTTTGGGAGTTCCAGGGTAGTTGAGATGAACATTTTCAAACTTATTGATTTTGTTTAGAAAAATAGCTACCACTCTAGCATTGGTATGACTCCCTTTGAAGCTCTTTATGGTAGACATGGTAGATCACCGGTTGGGTGGTTTGATGTGCGGGAGATGGCTTTGTTAGGTCTGGATTTGGTTATGGAAGCTTTGGAGAAAGTGAGTTTGATAAAGGAAAGGTTGAGGATAGCTCAAAGTAGACAAAAATCATATTCCGATGCGAGGAGGAGAGATCTTGAGATCAAGGTTAGTGATTGGGTTTACTTGAAAGTCTCACCCATGAAGGGTGTGGTCCGATTTGGGAAGAAATGTAAAGTGAGCCCAAGGTTGGAGGGCCTTATAGGATTTTTAGAAGGGTTGGTAAGGTTGCTTATGAATTGGAGTTGCCTATGGAAATGAATATGGTTCATCCGGTCTTCCATGTGTCTATGTTGAGGAGATGTGTTGGTGACCCAAGTGATATAGTGGACTTAGAGGTTGTGCGTATTGTAGAAGATAATTTTACCTATGAGGAGGTCCCAATGGAGATCTTTGATGGACCAGTGAAGAGGTTAAGGAACAAAGATGTTGCTTCTGTCAAGGTCCTTTGGATTAATCAATAAGTTTAAAGTCCCACATGGGAAGCTGAAGCGGACACGAAAAAGAGATACATAACTCTTCCACACTACTCAAGCCAAAGGTAATATTTAAGTCCCCTATATGATCTCAAGTCCTAAGTTTCAGCCCTCATATCATGTTGCATGCACTCATGTTTATGGTAACAAGTTTGTGGTGATTTTTGACATCCATGTTGAGATTTTCGAAATGATATTTAAATGTATTTGTTGCATTTATGTCAGGCTGAAATCTTCGTGATTACCTCTCTTATGCACGTTTCCTTGACATTTGGAGACGAATATTTCCAAGAGGGAGATATTGAAACACCCCGAAAATGTGCTTCGAAATGCCCATAATCATAATTTCCATATATCTTAAAATCCATGCATGATTTTGAAAATATGACATCATATTCTTGATCGGGGGCAAAATTGAGTGGGAAATGGGTATAACCCAAATTTTAGAAGACCCGTAGCGAAAATTAATTTTCGCAAATTTTTCAAAAATAATAGTTGTGCGCTATGGCTCCGCGACGTGGACCTATCGCCGAAGCAGTGTTAACTTTTCCAGTTTTTCTGCTTCACCCCAAGGGCATTAGAGTCATAGCCTCATGCCCATTTACACATGAAATCTCTCATACTTAGCCATTTTTCAACTTTATGCCACTCAAACACCCTCTCTAAAACCTCTCAACCTTTTTGTCAAATTCCCATCTAAATCCAAGGATTTCAATCTCCCTTTGGATCTTAAGAACTCTACTCAAGCTTCAAATCTCCTTCAAGTCTACATCAAGAGAACCCAAGTTTAAAGTATGTGGGTTTAATCCATTGGGTCCTTTCACCCATAGAGTCCAATGTTCCTATTTTATGAAAATTGCATGTTTTCAAGATGTATTAGTTATGGGTATCTATTATAAGGAAATATAGCATGAAATATATTAGGGTTTTATCAAATGTTGTTGATTATGCATGAATATCTATTCTGAGTTTATACTACGAATCTTTGTCTATTAAGACTATACATGATTCAAGCTATTGAATCTATGAGCTATTGTCAATTTTTAATGTGATTTACATGTTACCCTTTGTCATGACCTAAGCCTAGGGCGTAGACGTGACACGACGCATGGGGAACCCGATGGGACCCCAAGCAAGCCTCTTAACATATCATTACACATCCTTGGTGGCGGAAGAAATACAATACAACAAGAGATAATAAATAGGGATAAACAGGGCTAAGACACAACTTTCATATCATAAACATCAAGAGTCAAGAGAGAGTCAAAGCTCATAGAATAATACAAACATGTCCAACAACACCTCTAAGCTTCGATACTTAGCAGAGGCCAAGACAAGCTACCAGGCTCACCCTAATAGTCAATACATGCATAAGAGAAGATAGTTTTAGTATATAATATGAAGTCATTAACATTGTCCTCGGAATGGAGGACTCACCAACTAGTTTGAGAGACAATCATACTAGCCACGTGGAGGAGGACGATGATCAAGCGGGGCTCCGATTCTTACATGGTAACAAAATTTAGGCATAGAGTATATGTTACTTTATTTAAATGTACTAAGTATGTAGGATGCAATGCAACGACAGATAGGCAACATAGGCAAAATGCAATATTATAGGTAATAGGTAGCATAATAACAATATGACATGTATGAAGGATGCTTGAAGTAAACCATGCTTATGTAGAATGAAATATATGTGTAGCAAGTGACCATCAATATAGAAAATCCAAGGCCTACCACCCCACGGGAGATGGGAATGAGGTACAAACCCCTCAATATGATGGTTAATGAGGTACCAACCCCTCAATATGGTTATACGGGTCTACTACGCCCCTCCCCCCACACTAGGCAACCAAGGTAACAACCCCTAGATATGGTTATATGGGACTACTATCCCACGTACAAGGCAACAAAGGTACTAACCCCTCGATATGGTTATAGGGCCTACTACGCCCCGTACAAGGCAACCAAGGTACCAACCCCTCGATATGGTTACCTGGGCCTACAACCCCCCGAGTTAGACTTGGTCAACTCACAACACTATGGAAGTTCACCATGAGATTAATAGATATACAACATGTTTCCATCATCATAAAGTCATATATCTCATATGCCAAGTGTTAGGCTTCAACAACTCAACAATCATAACCCGGACATTTTATCAAACACTTTGTTGAAGTACAGTGCTAGTGTAAAACCATGAATTTAAAGAGTGAAATCATGCAAGAAATCTTGAGGTAAATCATCCCGCCAATACTTTGTAAAACTATTATACAATATACATCAAAATCCTTCATCAAATCTCAAGTTAGATCTAAGATCCATAGCTCAAAACATGTTAAAACAGTCACACTTTTACAAAACCCCAACATAGTTCATAGTCAAATTCATATTAATAGACCCATGTGTAAAATCAACTTAAAAGCATGTAAAAATTAGATGAAATGGAAGCTTGGGAACCATGGGTGAAAGGACCCAATGGTTGAAACCCACATACCTTGACTTTGGAGAATCCTTAAAGAAGATTGGAAATGGAGACTTGAAGCTTGAATGAGAATCTTAAGATCCGGATGAGTTTTGGGACTTGAATTTGGTGTGAAATATTTGTCTAAGTGTTTGAGTGAGTATTGAGGAATATCTTGAATGAAATGAGGGTGAAATTTGGCCAAGTACAGGTATTTTCATGCATAAGAAGGCTTAGACCCAAGACCCAAAAGCCTTGGACCGAAGTGAAAACTGGCAACATTTTTACACTGTCGCGCGCCCTTAGCGCGTAGCACCAGGGTCGCGAAAAGCTCTCTGAAAATTGATTTTTGAGAAAATGAAATAGCAATTTGTTTGTTCTAAAATTGGGTTAGACCCATTTCCCACTCAATTTGACACCCTGAACAAGAATATGAAGTCAAATTTTTGATATTACGCACGGATTATTGAGATATATGGAAATTACGATTTTTGGACACTTTCGAGGCACAGTTTCGAGCACTTTTTGGGGTCGTTCCAATATCTCCCACTAGGGAACATTCGTACCTGAATGTTGAAGAGACGTACATGAGAAGACTAATCATAAAGAGATCAGCCCCAACAAGAATGCATCAACACACTCAAAACAACATTTTCAAATTCTCAACATAAGTATAAAATCACCATGAACTTTGTCAATATAAACTCGAATGCATGCAAATGACTTAGGGGCTGTAACATGAGACATGAGATCACTAGAAGATTTTGAATTAGTACCTTAGGCTTGAGTAGGATGGAAGAGATAAGGATATTATTTTTGCATGTCCGCTTCGGCCTTCCATGTAGCACTTTCAACTTGTTGATTCTTCCAAAGGACCTTAATGGAAGCAACATCCTTGTCCCTCAACCTCTTCACTTGTCTATCTAAGATCTCTACTGGAACCTCTTCATATGTCAAGTTGTATTCAACTACCCCATAACATCAAGAGGCACAATAGCATTACGGTCACCCATACACTTCCTCAACATAGACACATGGAAGACAGGATGGACCAATTCCATTTCACTAGGAAATTCCAACTCATAGGCAACCTTACTAATCCTTCTCATCACCCTCAAAGGACCCACATATCTTGGGCTTAACTTACCCTTGTTACCAAAATGAACCACACCCTTCGTGGGTGAAACCTTCAAATAAACCCAATAACCAACTTTGAACTCAAGCCCCGTTCTTCTCATATCGGTATAAGACTTTTGGTGACTTTGGGATCTTTTGAACCATTTTATAATCATCCTTAACTTTTTCATAGCATCCATAACCAGATCCAGAACCAACAAAGCCATTTGTCCAACTTCAAACCACCCAACCGGTGATCTACAATACCTACCATAGAGGGCCTCACAAAGAGCCATACCAATGCTAGAATGATAAATATTGTTGTAAGAAAACTCAACCAACGGAAGATGATCATCCCAACTACCCTTAAGCTCCAAAATACAAGCTCTAAGCATGTCCTCAAGGGTTTGGATAGTTCTTTTGGCTTGGCCATCCGTTCGAGGGTCGAATATCGTAATAAGTTTAACTTTGGTACCAAGACCCCTTTGGAAGGAGCTCCAAAAGTGTGAAGTGAATTATGCACCACGAGCCAATATGATAGACAAGGGCACCCCATGCAATCTCACCAACTCATGAATGTACAATTTAGTATAGTCTTCGTCCCAATAAGTGGTCTTAACCAATAAGAAATAAGCCGACTTTGTCATCCTATCAACCACAACACAAATAGAATTAAAAACCATTTCTAGTCTTGGGCAACCCAACCACAAAATCTATGTTCCATTTCTAGTCTTAGGCAACCCAACCACAAAATCTATGTTACTTTCCTCCCACTTCTAAGTAGGAATCTCTATGTCTTGGGTTAGACCACCTGGCCTTTGATGTTTGGCTTTGACTTGTTGGCAACTATGGCTACCGAAAACAAATTTGGCGATGTTCCTCTTCATACCTCCCCACCAATACACCTCTCTCAAATCTTTATACATCTTAGTAGAACTGGGGTGAATAGAATAGGAAGAACCACGAGCCTCATAAAGGATTTTCTTCCTCAAGCCATCAATACACGGTACACACAACCTACCTTGGTACCTAACGGCACCACCTCCCCCTTGGGAGAAAACCTCCACCATACCATCCTTTACCAATGCCTTCAATTCTAACAAAATGGGGTCAAGGTCTTGCTTAGCTTTCACCTCCTCTACCAATGAAGATTTAGAGCCATCAACTACCACAACACCCCTATTATCCACCTCTTCCAACCTAATGTAGTTGGTGTATCTATATGTATATCGATATGTATAGTGGATTCGTATTAAATAAAGAGTATGTTATTATTTTAGATTTACCCAACTTGATGAATTACTAACTCCCAAAATATCCAACCGGTGGACCTCCCTAGCCACCCCTTGCCACTATCATCAATATGAGATAGGCTATCCATCGACACCCTACTTAAAGCATTCGCCACCACATTAGCCTTGCCGGGATGATAGTGCACACTCATGTCATAGTCCTTAAGAATTTCTAACCACCTTCTTTGCCTCAAGTTGAGATCATTTTGAGTGAAGACATATTGGAGACTCTTATGATTAGTGAACACATCAACATGTACCCCATACAAATAATGATGCCATATCTTTAATGCAAATACCACGGCGACTAGTTCAAAATCATGGGTAGGATAGTTCTTTTCATGCACTTTGAGTTGTCTAGAAGCATAGGCTATAACCTTACCATTTCTCATCAACACAAGACCCAAACCAATTCTAGAAGCATCATGATACACCTTCTAGCCCTTCTGGTAGTGACAACATAGGAGTGGACACAAGCTTATCTTTCAATAATTGGAAGCTCATTTCACACCCATTGGTCAACACAAACTTAACCTTCTTTGGATTCAATTTAGTCATGGTAAAAGCAATAGCGGAGAACCCATTCACATATCTCTGGTAGTTACCCGCTAAACCCAAGAAGCTCCTAATGTCCGATGGGGTCAATAGTCTAGGCCAATTTCTAATCACATCCATAGTTTTAGGATCCACCTAAATACTATCCCCCGACATCATATGACCTAGGAAGGCAACCTCTTTTAACCAAAATTCACATTTTTCATACTTGGAATACAACTTTTCTTCCCTCAATCTTTGTAGCACTACCCTCAAGTGAGCCATATGCTTCTCTTCACTATGTGAATAGATCAAAATATCAACAGTGAAGACCACAACAAACGAATCGAAGTAGGGGTTGATGACCCTATTCATAGGATCCATAAAGATTGTCGGTGTAATGGTCAACCCAAAGGACATCACAACCAACTCATAATGTCCATACCTAGTCCGGAAGGCCATCTTAGGAATATCACACTCCAACACCTTTACTTGATGGTACCCGGATCGAAGATCAATCTTAGAGAAGTGGCTAGCCCCTTACAATTGGTCAAACAAATCATCAATTCTTGGAAGAAGATACCTATTTTTGATGGTGACCCTATTAAGTTATCAGTAGTCAATACACATTCTAATAGACCCATCCTTCTTCTTCACAAACAACAATGGTGCACCCTAAGGTGATTGGCTTGGCCTAATAAAACCCTTCTCCAAAAAGTCCCTCCATTGCTCCTTCAACACCTTTAACTCCACTAGGGACATACAATAAGGGCGAATAGAAATGGGTTGAGTATTAGGGAGGAGGTCTACACCAAAGACTATTTCCCTTTTGGGAGGAACACCAGGAAGATCATTAGGAAAGACATTAAGGAACTCACTTACAACTGGAACTGACTATATAGTAATGACTCTGGACTCCATATCCCTAACCCTCATAAGATAGTAAAGACACCCTTTAGAAATCAACTTATGGGCTTTAATACAAGAGATGAATCTACCCTTGACCACCACATTTTGACTCTCCCACCCAAGGACGGGTTCATTTGGGAATTGGAATTTAATCCTATGGATTGTACAATCAATAAAGGAATAGTATGCATGCAACCAATCCATCTCAAGAATGACATCAAAATCAACCATATCCAACTCAACAAGATCTCACAAGCCAATATTTTATGCAAGATGCAAATGGGACAATTTCTATAGACCCTTCTAGCAACAATAGATGCACCAATAGGAGTAGACACCTCATATGACTCACACAACAATTCAAGCTCCACATGGAACCTTTTGGCAATAAGAGGAGTAACAAAAGAAAGAGTGGCACCCGGGTCTATCAATGCATACACATTAAAATCAAAGATTTTTAACATACCAGTGACAATATCAGGCACCTCACTAACCTCTTGACTCCCATGAAAAGCATAAAACTGATTATGCCTTGGGGCACCAGCTTGTTGACCACCTGTCCCTAAAGGAACCACATTGGCACTCTAGCCTTAAGAACGAACATCCTTACCTGTGTTGCGATTTCGAGGGAAATCTATTGCCTTATGCCTCATTTCCCCAAAACCATAACATGCATCGGTATTCCTTAAGCATGGGCTAGCATGACCCTTACCACACTTGGGATATACATCAATAGGACCCACACCACCATCACCTTGGGCCCTTGGGATGTCATAGGCCACTCTCCTATAGGGAGCATGAGAAGATCCTTGGCCTTGATGAAACTAGCCACCCTTTGTGACCTTGGAATTTTCCCTTAAAATGGGCCCTTTTGGCTTCATTACTCCTCGTCTTCCTCAACTTTTCCTCCTCAATTTTTTCTACATAGGTCATCAAATGGGACAAATCCATGTCACTAATCAACATAGCAGACTGACACACCTCACTCACCAAGGCGGATACCCCCATCACAAATTTATTCATTCTTGACCTCGAATCGACAACCATATGTGGAGCGTAATTTGAGAGTTGGTTGAACTTTAGGGCATACTCCCTCACACTCATTGACCCTTGTTTCAAATTCATAAACTCCATCATCTTGTCCTCCCTAAGCTCAAGAGGGAAGAACCAATTAAGAAACGTTGCCTTGAATTCCTCCCATAGAACCACATTATTCACCCCCTTCTCCTCCTTGCATCATGTGAACCATATTTGTGCTACCCCCTTAAGTTGGTAAGCCACCAACTCTACCTTCTTCTTCGACCTAACACCCATGAAAGCCAATACCTTGTAGACCTCATCAATGAACTCTTGAGGGTCCTCATCTACCTTAGACCATTAGAATTCCAATGGGTTCATACTCATGAAGTCTTTCACCCGAGATGCCAGAGTAGGAGCATGAGGGACTTGGGCCTTTTGGTTGGCTTGATTAGCCACAACTTGTGCAAGCAAGGTGAGAGCATCCCGAAGCTCTCCATGAGTTGGTTGCTCCTCGAATATGTGGGCTCTTTTTCCTCTTGTGTTGGGAATGATTTAACATAGCAAGGATTAATCATAAAGGGGGAAAACCTTACCTTAAATTCTATTGCACGACATAAAGTAAGAATAAGGGAAACATTTCCTAAAACACCTCATAGCGTCTTACTTATAGATGTGGTACACAACACAACCATGAATAAGACTCTAATCGATGCGGTGTGTTGGATGCCGAGGACCATTAAAAACCTATGCTCTGATACCAAGTTTTTCATGACCCAAGCATAGGGCCTAGACGTGACACGACGCATGGGGAACCCGATGGGACCCCAAGCAAGCCTCGTAACATATAAATACACATCCTTGGTCGTGAATGTAATATAATACAAAAAGAGACTATAATAGGGATAAACGGGGCTAAGGGACAACTTTTATATCATAAACATCAAGAGTCAAGAGAGAGTCAAAGCTCATCGCATAATACAACCATGTCCAACAATATCTCTAAAACTTAGATACTTAGCAGGGGCCAAGACAAGCAACTGGGCTCCCCTCATCGTCAATACAAACATAAGAGAAAATAGTTTTAGTACATAGTATGAGGTCATTAACATTATC
>JAPFFP010000008.1:6380688-6443712 GCA_026153255.1 Solanum medicagineum | reverse complement strand
CTCCTCATGGGTCATCTAGAAACAGCCGCTTTATGTTTTTAAACATAGGGGTTAGGCTGCGTACATCCGACCCCCCCCCCTCACCCTGCAATGAGCGGGAGCCTTTTGAGGCACTGGGGTATGTTGTTGTTGTTGTTGTTGTTGTTGTTCCAGGTCCTTGGTATGTTGTGTTCGCGGTACTTACATGTTGCTAGTATCTTTATCATTAGCGATTCAGGGCAAGTGCTGTGAGTATTGGGTTGGCTTGCCTGTAGGTGGGATCTAAGGGGCGCCATCATGACCTGAAAGGTCAGGTCGTGACACTTAGATGGCAAATTAACTAATTAAGCATGGCCAGCTCCTAGTACTCCGTTTTTTATATAGAGATGATTACTCAATGCCACAATAACCTTCAGGCTAAGTAAGTCAACATGGGTAAGCCCTAGGAGGTTTACGATTTCAAAAAGTAATTTTGGCTTAACGGTAGCCTTCTCTTTTTAAATCGAATAGTCAGACAATAGTGAATTCTAAACCAGAAACCTATTTGCTGATATCACCAACTTGCTTTAAACAGTGACCCAAATATTTCAGTATACTGATGATATAACTCGAAATTCTCTGGAAAGTTCCGGAAAGCTAATAGGTGCACCATCATTTGAAGTATGGATGGAAACAATTGATATAACTTCCAAATCTCAGATATGCTAACTATGCATTACAAGATAGGTTAGAAAGAGATTTCTCTATGAACCTTCAGAAAAATCATAAAGCAATAGCGGAAAGATAAGCTAAGGCCTGCAAAATAACAACGAAAAGCAACTATTCACCTCATATGTCATGTTCCTCCAAGCTGGTGCCCATTGCTCTTTAATTATCTTCCTCATAAGTTCGGGGTCAGCTGTTGGGGGCATCCTAATATCAAATCCCGCCTCAGCCTCAGAGGGTTGCATGTTCATCACAAATCCCTATGCAAGAAAACAATGATAAGCACAACGACAGACTACAAGGAAACACACTCAATACACCATAAGCCAATGTTACAGGCTCATGTCGTTACCTAACATTAAAAATTATGCCCAATTGGTAGGTTTCAATCATTATTTGAATTATTAAGCGACACAAGAGTCGACTGAAAGTCACAAGAGCACAGGTGACATGTTATCAGTCTTAACAATATAAACAGTGGGAAAATGTGAAGGGAGGGAGTGAAGAATCAATTGGAAATTCTTATTTTCTGTCAATCTACCTCTTCTTCTTCTTCCTCGTCTATTCTCTTCTTTCTTATCTTCTTCTTCTTACCTTAATTCTACAGTTACTGGTCTTTGGTGCTCATGGTTATGGCGTAATTTTTTTGTTAATTAGATTCAGTTGAATCATTGAAGACTTCCATTTCGAGTCCAATTCCTTCTTCTCTGCAGTATGGTCATACTTCAATATACTTTAAGAACAACAAAAACTTTTAAGCTAAAGAAAATTTGAAAGACTAATCAGTTAAGAAAGTATAACTGGCATCACATATTTCTCAAGTTGAATAAGAAAGAGAAACAATGGCAATCCGAATGACTAAGTTGGAAAATCCCAATTACTACATTATCACTCCCCGAATGACAGTAAACGCCCCTCCAATATGATCAACTACTGCTGGAAAAAAGAATATAATAGAACTTAAAAGAGTGAGCTCAATCGAAGAACTCACATTTGGTGAAGGTGTCCCCGCCTTGAGAAACACTGGGTTCACTGAGATGACCTCAGAATTAGCAGCCAGCCCAGCCTTGACCATATCAAACATAGACTCCCTGAACTTAGTAATAACCTCAATACTTTTCATCAAGTTCTCCATAGCAGTATTATCATACAATTTAGATCCATGTCCGGGGGTTCCAACAGCCTTAATCACCATATGCCAAGGAGTCCTATCAGCATAAAACACCCTAAACTCATCACTAGGGGAAGCCTGTCCCTCATCCATCATAAACCCAACATTTAACTCTTTAAATTCTTTAGACTCGACAAACTTCTGCATCCCATCAAACCCACCAACCTCCTCTTCAGGCACATATAGAATATGAACATTTCTCAGGGGCACAAAATTTGGATCACTACTTTGAATCGCTTTGATTGCCTCCAAATACTGCATACCGATACACTTATCATCCTGGGCACCTCGCGCATAGATTCGTCCGTCGGAAGTCTTGTGAGCGGAAAAGGGTGGGTGGGTCCATTTATCTTGCTCAGCAGGGACAGAATCAAGGTGGGAGTTGAAAAGAATGGAAGGAAGTGAAGGCTTGGAACCTGGCCAGGTTAATAGGAGGAGGGGTGAAGTAGGGGTGAGGTGAACAATTTTGGAGTGGAGATTGGGGATGGAATTGGCGAAGTTGCTGAGGTAGTTAATGGCAGCAGTGTAGTTTGGGTTAGGATGGGCAGTATTGATTCTGAGATATTGTTGGAAACGGGAAATGGGTGTGTCTGATTCTTTGTTTTCTCGGAGGGATTCGGAGGCAGAGATTGAGAAGAGGAGGAAGAAGAAGAAGAAGAAGAAGAGGACTGGGAAACGTTGGAGGTGATCGAACATGGTGAAGAGACAAGTGCTCTGAGGGTGAGTGTTTCACAGTTGGACCAAATGAAAGAAAGTACTCGCAAGATAGAAGATTGACCAGCAAGCATCCATCATAATCATTATCACTGTTGGTCATTTAAAATAAAGGCATAACTCATTAGTATTACATTTTCCAAATATCTTATTTATTATATACAAAGAGTAATTTGATAAAATTATCACATCATTTACTATTTTTTAATCATATAATAAGTTAATAAAAGACAAGTAAAAAATTTTAATTTTAACTTTGATAGTACATAACTAAACAAATAAATAAAGATTCAAATATAAAATGTGTGAAATACATCTAATTTAGACGCGTTAAAAGTAGAACTCATTATTCTTTATTATCTATTATGTGATCGTCACCTTCGTCAAAGCTCCGACGAGCCAGTAAAGTTGTTCTCCCACTCCTCTCTCCCTCACTGTTGCTACCAGCATCTCCCTATCCTCCATCGCACAACAATCAGCTAGCTATCACACCAGAAACAATCCCAAAATCTAATTTTCTTTACCTTCTCCTGCGAAGTAGCGATGCCGGACAACTCTAGGAAGACTTCATGCCACTCTAAACTCTAGCAACAACAGCCAATGAGATCTCAAAACCATAAAAACTCCAAACATTTTTTTTTTGATTTTCAACAAACTCTCAACTCTATGACGGATGGTTATTTTGACTTTCACTATATTCAATATTATAATTCATAGTTTTTTAATTATTTTTTAAAAATCTACACGTATTTATTTTAATTAGTTAGCAATTGCTGGGTGGCTCACAAATCTACATCGAAGGATGTATATATCTCGCATTTTACTTGCAACATTAGAGTTTTTTTTTCCCGCTTAACTATTGGATAGTTAAAGTGACTATGTGTGCATTACCAAAGTTATTATATGAAGCTCAATTAAAGATTATATTTATGTGTTATGCCTAAAATAGAACTTTTAAATATTTATATGATTATAATTAAAAATAAATCAAATTCTCTAAACAAAAAAATGGCATTCTTTGTTTTATAAATTTAGGAACTATTGGCCATGAAAATAACTTTCTTTTTAAAAAAAATACTTTATTTGATATAACAATTTTTAAAAATATTACTTAAAGTTGTATTTGAAATTTGAAAACTAGTCAAAATCTTATTTTCACTTTTCTATTTCCTTTTCTTTCAAATTCATCCTAAAAACTTTTTACTTTTATAAAAATAATCTCATATAAATTATATTTCATGTTTTCAATAATATTTCATATTTTAGAAGAAGTACATCAAACACCAAATATTATTTGCAAAAACTATAACCAAAAGCAATTTCATCTTAACTTCAAAAATTTTAAATAAAGTGAAAAATATTTAAATAGAACTAACCACCTCACATCGATGCATAACTCAACCACAAGCTTAATCTAATGTCTCTAAAAGCCTATCCTAGGCTAAAGCTCGAGTGACAATCACGAAAAATAAGAAAGAATGAAACGGAAAGGAATACTAGGCAAATACTATTCCAGCTATCATAAAATACGTATACTAAATATCATCTAGAAGTTCTTAGTCAAAACAAACACTAAATGGGGCGTGGCCAAGTGGTAAGGCAATGGATTTTGGTCCCGCTATTCGGAGGTTCGAATCCTTCCGTCCCAGGACATATACCGTTGCCTACCTAAAATCCAACTACGTGCGCTCCAAATTCACTCCACGATAATTATCTATATTCGAAACACCGCCAATTTCCGTCACACTATCAAATTGACGATCTACATGACAACATGAGCATTTTGACACTAAAGTTGCAAGAAATGTAGACGGATAAATTTTATAGTCAAAAATGAAAAAAGTGAGACGCGCACTAAAAGTCTAGGAATTGATCCTCAAAATAGGTCTCAATTAGCCCCGGGACCTTATATTCAAAAAAAGGACCCAATTTGGGCCCAAAAAAAAACACAAAAAAAAAACACAAAAGTAGCTTTAAAAAAAAAAAAAAAAAAAAAAAAAAAAGCACTAACTATGGCTGCAGCTATTTACAATAAAATACCATAAATGAAGCCTCCACTAAAACCAAACGCACCCCGACATTCCTCATAGAAAACTCCACAATTTAGCCTCAAGAATCGCCAAAAACGGACCCAAAATACTCAACATATCAACCCCTAAAATTCACTAAAATTTTAATTTAAAATGGCATAAGTCAGCAGCTTAAAACGAAAAACATTACCAAAACGAGGCCTCAACAACAAAAAAACAATTACACTACAATGACTCTCACAAAAAACCCCGCAATTTGGACTCTTGAATCACTAAAATTGGACCTAAATAACTCAAGATATTACCTTCCAAAGTTCACCAAACATCTAATCCAAAAATAAAATATGGTAGCACTATAAAATCGCAATTTCACCTTAAACGAAGGTCCCAAATTAGTTTCGAGCTTACCAATGCATTTCTCTCAAAAAAACGCTTAAATTAGGATTTTGGAATCACTAAATTTGGATTAAAATTGCTCAAGAAATTAACTTTTAAAATTTGAGTGCGAAAATGAGCCGTGACAGTTGGTAAAACATCAACCTTACCTCCAACGAAGCTTCAAATACATAAGTTTTTCTTTTGAATCACTCAATTTGAGCTCAAAATGCTCAAGAAATACCACTTTAAAGTTATATGAAAAACATGAGATTGATTGTCTTATAGGGTGAGGGTGCACCAACAAATTATTCCCATTTTCAAGGTCTTTGATGGGTGCTCGGGTTTATTTGGGACCCTATGAACATGAACCATATATGAAATCTAGTTGAAAATGATATTTCAGTCTCAATGGTGCAATGAAAATTTCTATCGGAGGTCGTTTTGACAAAAATGGGTATGTCTAAACACCATTTAAAGTTGAAATCCACCAAGGACTCGAAATGAGTGCAGAAGCCTCGGGAGCCGAACAAAAAGTCGTTCTAGACCAAACTCGATATTTCAAAGCTAATCACGTTGTTAGAACTTTTATTTGGGCACATTTTCCAAAAATGTTGACTAAAGTCAACTACTAGCCAATTTTTAAGGGTAAAACACTAAAAATGATTTAAACTTGCACCAAAAACCTCGGGACTCGAGTCAACCATGTTTCTAGCCTCATTTGTTCATTTTAGAGCTGATGGAACCTTCAGAATTACATTTTGAGGCCATCTTCCTAGAGTTTTGGCCAATTCAAAGTCAATTAAGGAGCTCTAAAACATGATAACTGGCATAAAATCCAAATAAACGAGCAGACAATCGAGCTATCAATGTTAGCAGATCACAAATGACTTAGGATCGCTAAAGGAAAGTTCTAAATGGTGAAAAAAAAATTGAGGAGTGGAGAACATGACTTGGAGGGTCATTACATCATCATTAAAGATCAGTTCCCTTCTAGCAATTTGCGAAGACCTTCTTGCATTCGGAGGAATTATTTATTTTAGTTATTCTTTCTCTATTTAGTAGTTCTCTTGGGGTAACCATGAGCTTGTCTCGACATCTTATTAGTAAGTTAGAGGCTTCATAGATATAGTAGAGTGGAGTTAACATGTTCCTTTCAAAGTTTGTTCTAAAACTATGATTTCATTATTGAGTTATAATGTTTGTGTATATTCTACTTCGAGTGCCTTAAATCATTATTCATTTATTGCTGACGATGTCGAGTTGCCACTTGCAATAATCTTTTAATGAGTTGATTCTTTTGCTGAAGGAGCTAGAAGGTCAGGCCAAAGGTTCTATTGAGACCAACAATAATGTTAATGCCAATCATGTCTAGAATATAGGCTTAGGGTGTGAAGAACATTAAATTGTTTCTCATTTGAACCTTTCTACAAGGAGTTATAATCATTTTACTAGAAGGTAACAAATTAGACCTCACATTTTGTTGCCCACAAAGTGAACCGGTGGGGTTTTATAAGTACTCATCTTTCCAAAAGTTTTATACTATTTTTCACTCTCATGAACATGTAATGATTTGTTCCGTCGCTATTAAAAGTTTTGTGATGAAATTGAGAAAATATAAACTTTTGTGATGCATTTTTTATTCCACCATCACTAAATTTCGGAGTCAACGACTCGACGAGATCTGCCATAACGGATAGTATGTTGCTACAGTGGTTCAATCCAATTTTACTTATTTTTAAGAGTTTTATTTTGAGTTAAGTGAGGGCTATCTCCTAAAAACAATCAAAGATTTATTTTTATTTTTTTTGAGAGAAGAACTCAAAAGCTGTGGGAAAGAAGGCTTCCAATGAAACCTCCTATCTCAAATTTTACGTTAGAAATTCGATCGGCGGGCGAAAGTGGAGTTGCATTGATGCTAGGCAAATAATGTGATAAAGGTAGGCTATGATTTATTTTCTATACAAAGTTGGATAGGATTGCAGAATTATATTGTAGAATTGAGGGAGACATCCTAACTTGGTCTACCTATGGACATAATATTCCCAAGGTCGACCTTTAAAATTAACTCACGTAATGTAAGTATGTTGTTTGTTTTGCATGTGTTGGAAATTTTATATGAATAAACCTCTGGATAAATAAAATTTCTTTTGTTCAAATTTAATTATCAAAAACTTTTTAAATTTTATTTTATTTTTACTTGTCATTTTTGACAAATCAAAATAAGACAATTTTTTTTTCCTATTATACCTTTAATATTCCTAAAAAATATAATGAGTAAACATATTTGAAATCATATTAATTAATAGAAATAAAATAATAAATTTACTATACCAATAATTACTTTGTTAATAAATATTTCAATCAAAATTTCGCAACTAAATCTCAAAAGGGAGTATTAACATATAACTGGAAATTGCCTGTGGTAGCAGTAAAGTTGGGATGCACTTGAGTTTTCTGTAAGTCAAATTGGTGGTATATAGTATTGTCTCTTTGACCCCTTAATTACTTCTAATGGTTGCATTTGGCATTTGGAACAACTATATACGTAGTTGATCCCAATTTATATGATATAATTTAAATAAATGCCATTTAAATATTTTGTGTAATTCTTTAATTCTTATGACTTATGAAGTAGTATTTTTTATATAGTTTATAAATATCTAAAATATTTTTCAAAAAATTTAAAGACAGTATGTTCAAATTTACTATTAATATAAAGAAATTTGACTCTTGATATTAAATCTATGCCATATAAATTACGATATATTAATTTTGTGCATAATGAATCTGATGTATCACATTATGCCATAGAAATAATGTGATAGATTGAAGTTTAATAATGACAAATTTTACCAAAATAACTATGGGTATATAAAACAAATTCCAGCAATGTGTTACAAATTAAAGGTTAATTCATTTTATAAGCTCGACGTTCAGCACAAGAATAAAGAGTTTGATTTTGCTCAATACGTTAATATATATCACGCTGTTGCTTAATTATAAAAATAAGATTTATTCCTAATATTTACAAGATCACAAAGAAGCTGCAAGAACAATATAATTGATCTGTTTCAGATTCTTGCATCTCTTTTTCTTATAATTTGTTCTTCCCTTCGCCCCGCCTGCTGCTGTACGTACCCTTTTTCTTCACGTAATTTGGTTCCCCGGCTAAAGAATGTTACATGACGGCACATCTGTAGGCACGCAGTAATATTTTGTTTGAATTATCAAAACTGTAATCAACTAAATTAAGAAAACAGAAAATAACAATTTTGTTTTGCATTCTGAATTTGATTTGAAATGCAATTTGTTATGAAAATTAAATCAACCTTTTGTTTAGGATTACGAGCTAGATCTCACCATGGTGGTTACGCATAGGACGATACCTCGAACGAAATGGCCAAAGAGAAGCTGCCATTTGTCTAAGTCTGAAGCATCGTTGCCGTCTATTCATCCTTCCTCCTTCGTCAGAACTATCCATCTGAGAAGAAACGGGCAACGGCATCCGGCAAACGGGGCAAGAATTATGAAGCCTCAACCAAGGTACAATGCAATCCGAATGATATATATGTTTACATGGCAACTCTCTTGCTTCTCCACCTACTTTAAACTTTTCTTTACAAACCGGACATTCCGAATCATCCCTTAAATGTTCTGGCACAATCACCACCCTTGGAATAGAATCAATGACCGCCTCCGGGGCTGGTTCAGGACCCGGCCGATCATTTTGCGTTAACTCTTCTATTAGGTTTTCAAGGCCTGGACCTGTGAAATAGTCTTCTCTAGCTAGGTGGTTATTAGACGACTCTTCTCCTCCGATAATCCACAAACGCGGACGCGCCAGAATTCCGCTCTCCGGTGTCCACTGATCATCCGCGTCGTTGTTTAGGAATGAGTATCTCCTTCTCGGCCTTAACCACCAGTCTCGTATCCTCTGATGTCCACGTGTAGGCCGGAAAGAAGGTACGACCGTTTCAGTCCCATCCGAGCGTCGGAAAATAGGGACCACATTTCCGCTGAACAAATTGGGATCGAGCATGAGAGATAGAGCTTCAAGAATTCTAGCTTCCGGAGAAGGATCAAATGCAGTGAAGTCCAACCTTTGTCTAGGGTTTGCCTCATTATCAATTTCGTAAAGGAAGTGACCGAAACAACGGGGACAGACGATCTCCGATGGATTTTGGGGTGACACCCTGACGATGACATGACATTGATAACACCAGTAACACTGGAAATTATTAGTGTTTTCTCTTGAAGACATGTTTGGTTCATTAAATATTTAATTTGGCTTGGTTAACACATGCCTTAGTTTTATATCTAAGGATGATACTAAAGAAAAGAAATTCAAGAATGGGATTAGAGGAAAAAGGATGGCTTTATGTGAGCACACAAAGCGATTCCAGATTTGTTTGTTAAGTTTTGCTGCTTCTTTAGGAAGAAAAGCATCAACTAATTTTTATTAAACAAATTCCAACTGTATGGAAGGGGAAAAAAAATAATAATTGAGATCTTGTCTAAAGTCTAGTTTTAATGTGCATTTCATGTCCATCGGTATAGAATTTTTGAAACATCACAAATAGTATTGGAATTTATATACCATGAGCTACACCAAAATTTGAAGGCAAAAAATGAATGATGAGCGCTAACTTAGATCTACATATAGCTTATCACAATATATATTTTTCTTTAATTTAGTGTTTTAAAGTTGTCCTTAATACATACTCCCTCTGTTTTAAAAAAAAATAATTTAATTTGACTAGGCACGGAGTTTAAGAAAGTAAATAAACTTTTTAATATTGTGATCCTAAATTAATAATATGTCAAATGTATTAAAATATCTTCTAATCTTGTGACCTTAAATATGCCACGTGAAAATTGAAATTAAAGTGTTGTAAAAAAAAAAGTCAAACTTTTTTTAATAGTTATTCTTTTTAAACGGGAGAGTAATAATTTAATTTACCCACTTATAAGAACATTTAGTAGTGCCCCTTTCATAAAAAGGAAAGTCAATCTTTGTTAGGCACTTTCATACCGTGGGAGCTTACATTACATGAGTATTGGTAGAGTCTGATGCAAAAAGGATTGCTGAGCAAAAGAGTATGAATGAACAAGTTGAGCAAATAAAAAAATAAGTGTTCAGCCGCGCCTGTCGACCTTTGCCCCGTTCTTCAAGAGGGTCCACTATTGATGATTCCGACTATAGTGATGAGAGTCCACACAGTAGTGCCCCTTTATTAGTTTAAGAACAATTAGGATTTTTTGTGGTAATTTTAAAAGACTTTATAAGATTGTAACTTAAAATTTTATTATTTTAAGTGTTTAATTATGTTTGTTATTATATATTTTATGTATTTTGTTTGTTGTATTGGATTGTGTTGAATTGAATTCAAATTATCAAAAATGTTATAGAAAAAACGATGAATAGGGTCTTTTAGTCCATTGTTTTTATGCATTTTTTATAAAATAAATTGAAATTGATCCGTCACTTTTCCAAAAAATATCAAGAACACGAAGAAAAAAAGTGACGGATAGGGATCTAAAGTCCATTGCTTTTCTGAAAAAAAAAAACTTTAAAAATAAATCACGCAGGCCATTGCTCTTTAATAATTAATTAAAAAAAGCAACATAGTCCATTGTTTTTCTGAATTTTTTTTTTTAAAAAAAACTATTACGGGGCAACGTAGTCTTTTGCTTTTGATAAAGCATCGAGCAAAACAGTAATAGAACAAACTATATTTTTCGTCAGTTTTGATTAAAAAAAAGTCACATAGTTCATCGCTATTGTACGTTGTTTTTGGCAGTTTTTTAGTAGTGGTAGTTATGTCATTTTCAAATAATATATGTTACTCTATTTGTATTAATTTATGCGACATAGATGAAATTTGAAGAGTCAATTAATCTTTATACTATCATTTTAAATTGTTAACTTTTTTGTTTGATAATTGGAAATCTTCTATTATTTTATATTTCGCGAATATGAGTTTAATTTCGTATATTATAGTGTCATGATCCAGCAGAATAGAACCTTGAGGAATAAGGTTGTTTTCTCAAGTGGGCCTGATGTTATGAACCCGGCAGATCCTAAGGGTCCAATTAGGCCTGTTAATTAGATTTGGAAGTTGGGCCTGGAGGAGCCCAGGGTAAAGGCAGCCCAATAGCCATTTGGTTTGTTTTGTAGAGAAAATTTCTTAAGTAATGTTATTTGTGCTCAAATTTACAAAATAATTTTAAAAAGAGGAAAATACTATCGAACTTTGAGAAAAGACTCATTTATATTATTTATTAAAAGTTTGGCTCATTTATGTCATTACCGTTTGAGAAAAGGTTCTTCTATGCCATTATTTTTAACTCCATTTGTAAAACGACTTAAATAACTGTAAACACTTTTAAATTAGAATTTTGAAATCAAATATTATCTTTTTGGTCATTCTTCTTCAAGAATACCAAGAATTTCCAAATTTTCAACTTCTTCAAATATTCATTGAATCAAACCCAAAATTCAAAAGTAGCACTCCTCCGAGCTAGATAGCAAAACTCAATACTTTTTGAGTTCGAATTCAACCTAACTCAACAAGACCCACTTGAAATTTTTCTTCAACGTTTCATAACTTTAACCCTCTTTAATGGTAAAATATTCTCCTCAACTCTAAATTAATTGAATTTTGAACATAGACTCTAAAAATAGTAAGGAATAAGGATCTAGTATAAAAAAATAACAATAAAACACGAATCAATTTTTTTAAAAAAATTTTAGGACTGATTTCTCTTTTTTTTAAAAAATATTTTTCACCTAGTGTTGTGAAACTTTGAAGAAAAATTTCAAGTAGGTCTTGTTGAGTTGGGTTAAATTTCAGGTCAAAAAATATTGAGTTTTGGTATTTAGCTTGGAGGAACGATACTCTTGAAATAGAAATTGAAAATTTTGGTGTTCTTCGTGTTCTTGATATTCTTGAAGAAGAATGACCAAAAAGACAATATTTGATCCAAAACTCTAATTTAAAAGTGTTTTAAAGTTGTTTAAGTGGTTTTGCAAAATGAAGTTAAAAAATAATGGCATAGATGAGCCTTTACTCAAACGGTAATGACATAAATGAGTCAAACTTTTAACGGATGACATAAATGAGCTTTTTCTCAAAGTTAGATAGCATTTTGATTTCAAAACATAGCAGAATATATTGTATCTGTCCACGTAATAATAGTGAAATATACGGTGTGGAGCGTACATGATAGTGTATCCATGTGTATATAATTTTTTCATTGTGGAATATATTGTATTTGCACATGTACTAATACTGAAATATACCATATCCACACAAATCATAAAATATATCCATACGTATATAATATTTCTGTCTAATTATATCTACGCAATTAATAAATATATCAACATGCACCCAATTTTGTATTGCGATTTTTAGTCATTATTAAGGGGAATGTTGGTGGTTATATTGGTGAATATAGAGTAAAAGTAAATTGTCGATGCTATTTTCATTTGTTTTTAAATACGTCTACCGTCTCAAATTCATGTGGCATTCCTTTTTTCTTAATTAATGAATTTAATTTAAAAAGAAATGGTATCTTTCTACATATTTAATAATAATAAATTAACTTTAAATTTTTCATGTTATTCTTGATCAAACGAATTATTATAATATAAATATTTATAGTTTAATTTATTTTACATCATAAATTTTAAAAATCTTTTCTTTTAGTTTCTTTTTTATACTAAATCAAATACCTTCATTTAAATTTCAGACAAAAAAGTAGTAGTTATCAATCAAATATTCAAATAATTGTTACATAAAAATCACGTTAGATTGAGATGACAATAGATAAAAGTTTACCTTTTGCATCATTTGGTCCAAGCTTGTATCCAAAATTATGAGCCCATATTTTCATATCTTATCGTATTTACTCCATTTTGTATATAATTTAAAATGCTTATGTTTTTAAATTTATGATAATGATATTTTCAAGCTTAAAAATTTTAATTGAGAGTGATGTTCATATTTACCATCACAAATTTAAATATTATTGAATGAATCAACGTAAAAATTAAAAACTTTATTGCTAAAGTTTCTAAAAGCTTGAAAACTCATAAATAGATTTCATGAATTGTTTAGCATTTAGACAAAGTGGTGATCAAAACACAACAAAAGAACCGCATGGATTGTGGGGATTAGATTTAGAAATTGTGGCGCTCGAAAACTCTCGCAATCAATTTTATGGCGATCTTCAAAACCTTTCAAATAACATTTGCCGCTACTAATTTGTGGAGGTTATTTTTTTGACGGGCACAATTTATTAGGCACCGTTAACCAGCGGCAGATCAGTCTTTACAACTCATAAAAATGACTTATTTTTTATTTATTATCAAAAAAAGGTAACTGGGGTTAAAGTCGACATTATTTGCTCATTTTGTGGGAATTAGACCTACTGAACTTTAAACAAATATTCCCTTACAATGTAAATAGCGAGAGTTATAACCTTAACAATTGTTGATCTTTTAATTATTTATTCATTTATTTACAAATTTTTACATGCTAATAATTTGATACTTTATTATTCAAATTTCTTGTTAAAATAAGGTAAACATGAACATATTATTAAACCATAATAAAGGCATTGGCATAAAAGAAATGGTACAACATTAGTCAGAAAACTTTCTTTAACTTATATGTTCCAATTACAAGAATTACTATCACCATTTGTCTCAAAAACTAACATTGAACACATTTATTCTATCCATTAATCATAAGAGATCTTTTACATCGATTCAAGAAACTACCATACTTAATAATCTAATACAATTACGCGACGAAACTTATGGATTGTCATTTGAGTTACTTCTATCGGATGGTCTTCTTAAGTTGGGTGAAATGGATCCACTGTCTGCATCACTTGGCTACAAAAAGAATTTAAAATATATTAATTAAAAAACTGTAACAAAATCAGATTCAGTAAACTACAACTTCGAAAATAAAAACAAATCTCAGCTAAATATATTGAGAACAAATCTAGTTTTTTTTTTTTTTTTTTAAAAAAAAAAAACTGGTTGGAAACGATATTAAAGTTGTGATTAAAAGTTGAAGCTATTCAATAAAAATTTAAATTATCTGGTAATATTTTGTTGTCCATTTTGAGTGGAGTTTTGTAGAAGACGAAAATTTATTTTACGTAAGTTTGTAAAATATTATACAATAGTGTAAAAGTATATATAAGTATCTTATACACTTCTATTTATAATTGATACATTGTTAATAATTCCTGTATAATACCGAATTTAAAAACATTGTTGTGGAAATTTTTTTGATATGCACGTGAAAACTGAAAATATGCTATATAAATGCAATGTGTTGTGTTTAGGTGGTATATTTTCCAAAAGTTTCCATTGAAAAAAATCTTTTACCGACTAAAGTAAAACTTTTATAAATACAATTATATATGTAACACATAGAAATGAGGATAAAAGTATGACTAATAGTTTGAAGCTTTTAAGGAATATGTTCTACACTGACAAATGAGGCTTTAAAATCAATATAAAATTAAAGATAACTGCTACTCCCTTTAGTTCATAATAAGGGAATTTTAGATTTTTTTTAATTTAAAATAAGT
This sequence comes from Solanum medicagineum, assembly GCA_026153255.1. Classification (NCBI taxonomy): domain Eukaryota; kingdom Viridiplantae; phylum Streptophyta; class Magnoliopsida; order Solanales; family Solanaceae; genus Solanum; species Solanum medicagineum. Next base: position 6,429,120 of record JAPFFP010000008.1, on the reverse strand, counting down.
GAACTATTTAAAGTTTGACATAATTATAAGGGCTTTATTTTTTTTATATATAAATATTTACTCTATAAATTTTATGAAATTTTTATTTACTTTACATTTTATAGGAGAATAATCAAAAGAATAATTCAGAAAAATAGCATTTAACTTATGTTTTTGAATAGTTTTCTGTGTGTCATCATACCCCCATAATTCGTTTAAACCTTCAAAATGACTATTTTCCATTTTGAAACCCTACATACGAATTATGAATGTTATTAATAATGTTCAAAATCAAAAGGTTAATTTAGAGGATATATTAAGTAGAATTTAATCAATTATTTTGTGGATAGAACGAGAAGGGTTGAATATAAAACAAAAGCAATAAGGCGACAGAGAAAGCTCTCAATGTCATCGATGTATACAAACACCAAATCCTCAAAGCCTTCACACCTTTGGCCGTGGGGTGTGTTTGGTATGCCGGAAAATACTTTTTATCATGATAAAATAAGTGATATTTTATTTATTTTTAGTGTTTATTAGCATACAAATGAAAAATATTATTTTAAAAATATGGTTTCGGATTGAATTCCAATGGTAGATAATATATACACACACATATTTTATGCGGCTTTTATTCGAGTATTGTCTCTAAAATTATTTCCAATTACAAATAATAGTAGTTTTGTTTTCTTTCTCTTTTTTCAAATTCATCGTCATGACTTTTCACGAAACATGCTCATTATAAAATGATAATACAAATTTATATATATTTTAAATAATTCTTTGAACCTGTGAGTATAAATCACGTTTCTTCAAAAATGTCAAATATTCTTTCCAAAAACTAGCATGGTGAACTTCATCCAAAAACGAAATATAAGACCAAAAGCTAGCTTAATGTGGAAAAATAATTTCAAATAAATTTTGACGAATCTATCATTGAAAAATCAAAAATATTTTCCTCATCAAACAGACTCTTGGAGCAACAAATTAATTAAAGAAACAGACAGATAGGTGCTTGTCTTAATCATTTTAGAGTAAGCAGAGACTTTTGATTTAGTATGTTTTTTTAATTATGGTGAAGTAGGTATAAGGTTGTCTCTCATTTTTGACAATCAGTTATCAAAGCCAATGTCATGTCTCAATTCATACGCTATCAAATATTCAAAATTTTCCAGGACGTGCATTTTTTATTTAATTTAAATCAGATAAATAAATTAAAACTGAGTCGCTTTGAAATTTCAACTTTAAATGCATTGCAAATTTTTAGGTACATCTTTTTCATCTCACTTTTATAACCTCTTTTCTTCATATAAATCAATCTTGTAGTCTTCATCTTTAACTTTTTGTCTCTCCATTTATATTTTTTTAATAATAATGTTTGAATCAGTTTTTCCTCATCTTGATTAATCTTATTTTGTATTGGTTATTTCAAGCCAACATATATATTAAGTAATTTTATTCATCAATGCTTTTATTGATGAAAAAAATTAGCCTTATATAATTCTTTTATGTTTTTATTTAGATAAAGATTTATTTTTATTATATTGAAATCTCGGTAAAATCATATCTAATGGTCTTACATTCCTTTGGATACAAAGGAATATATTATATTATAATACAAGTATTTTAGATCTCGAAAGAAAAAACGACCTCACAAAAGGAATATTGCATAAAGAAAATATTGTTTCCATTCAAAATGTGGAAGAGATTTTGTTTGCCACCCTTAATAAAGGTTAAATTTTTAAAAGAAATTGAGGAGTCGATGTAGATCGTTTAATGTATAGTACTTTTAGTTTTAGAGCTATAATAAGTGATTATTTGGATGGGCTTATTTGATGTTTTTATAAGTCAAAATAACTTTTAAATAGTTTTGAAGTATTTGAGTAAAATTGAAAAGTACTTATAAACACTTATTTTTAAGACAAAACAACAAAAATAACCCAAAAATCATAAATTAGAAATCCTAACTTATGACTTCTAACCTACAAGTCAAAAGCCAAAAATCATAAGCCGATCCAAACAGACTCTAAGTATGATCCTAATACTTTTCTTCTTTTTTTTAAATAAAAAAAGAGAAGATAATGTAAAAATATTTAGCCGCTTAATATACTTATCATTTTAAAACTTATAAAAAGGACTACTCTAATATTCATCTTTTCAATTAAATCAACTGGCCGGTGAAGGTAGGTAGCATCCAGTTTACAAACTATATAACATTCAATTTGTTTTTCTTTTTTTTTCTTTTTTATTATATTTAAAAAGAATTTTTTAGCAAGTTTTTAATTTTAATTTTTTATATCTCATATTTAAAATTATTAGATTAGAAGATATTTTAATATATTTTGTATTTTTTAAATTTACATATGATCATAAGGTTCAAACTTGAAATAATATGTTAAAAGATAAAAATATTTATAAATAATATCAACCTAAATACGTTTGCGCATAAAATAAATTTTAACAATGATATATATAGTATTGCGTTGGTTTAGTCTTGGATTAACTTTTTCTTAATTGAAATTAAATCAAACTGATTATAATCATGCTTTAATTTAATCATCAATCTAAGTTAAGTCAAATCAAATTACTAATCAATTTTTTTTCCAACTTGACACAATATATGATTTGATTCAATTTTACATTTAATATTGTTCACCTCTATGCTATTATTTTATGCATGAAAGAACTAACTTTATATATAGTCCAACCATTTTATACAAATATGTGTATTGTGTGTCGGAAAATGGGCCAAAATACCTTAAACTATTTGAAATGTGACAATGGCCAAAATTGAAATAATAACTCCTGTATATTAATGTGCACGGAACCAGAAAGGGGAAAAAAGAAACTATATGCCTTTTTTTTTTTTTTCACTTTTGAAAATTTGAAATATTTATACTATGTATTTCTTGTCTTATTATTCTCACATTCAACCTCCCCTCCCCTCCAAATCCCCCAATTCTTTTTCTAAAAAAAGAATGAATACTAAAATTAATCCATTTCAAATTTTCGACCCTTTTAAATGGGGGGTTTGAACAAAGTTTAGGTATGTCAAAATAAAATGAGTTAATTGAGATTTGAGTGGGTTAAAAATTATTTGAGTTATAACAAATTGGGATAAATCCACTAAAATGGGCTAAATGGAGTAATAACTTAACTCTCTCAATTTTTATACTAAGTTGTAAAATTCTTTGTTGTTTTTCTTATAATTTATTCGAGTATCTCATAATTTTTTTTATATTATAATTATACATAATATATTTAATTAAAAAAACAAAATTTTTCATGGATCAACCTGGATTGTATATGCCTATTTTAAAAATGAATTGAATAGAGTGGGTCACTTAATTTGTTTAAATTTAATTTAATAAGCAAGTTATTAGTCTGTATAAACTTAATCCGAGTGATCGAATCATGATTTTGTCATCCTTAATTATATGTATCTATGACACCTGATGAAATAATTAATCAGAATCACTTTTTCTTAAGAATATTGTATGTATTGGAAAAATTAATCAGCTTTTAGATTGGAGTATATTTGTCCAATCATCCAAAAAAAGAAAAAGGACGGGTTTTATTAATTTGAAGAAATATTTTTAATTTGGCGTGAAAAATTAAAAATTGAAGAATGCTGACAATTCGCTTAAGAAAGAACCGAGAACAATTCTCATTATTCATTAATGATAAACTGTTATTATGCTTTTGATTTTATAAGTTTGAAGAAATCTTCTGAAAATGGCATTTCAATATTTTTGAAAATTCAAAAGAATGGTAGGGAATGATTCAATCGAATTAATTATGATTCGTTATTCAACATTTGTCAAAACCAAAAAAGTTGTCAACTTAGATTCTTGAACATGAGAAATTTTATCTATAAAACAGTCAGTAAATTAATTTTTTTTAAGAAGAGATAAAAGTTTAAAAAAACAAAAAGATAAAATAAAATGAGTCAGTTGAAGTGTTCTCATAAAACCAAAATCAAATTATTTACTTTACTCTTACTCTATTCATATGAATCATGTCCATCATCTTGGCAGAGAACGCTACAGATATGATTAAAATAGGACCCTAAATGTCATAACAATTATTATTATACTGTTAAGACCCCTATTTTCAAAATAAATAAATAAATTATTATCTTAGGTTATTATGTGAAAATATTTATACCATATGTAATTAGTAATTCATTTTTATCTTGCCATGTATAGCTTTTCAAGATTTCTTCACATGCATCCCCCACCCCCCAAATCCCCAATCAGCTCTAATATCTTTTTCTTTCATTCAAGGGTCTATCGAGAATAACTTTTCTACCTCTGAAGGTCCAATTAGGTTTCTGTTAAATAATGCTGAGTCATCAGTTAGTTGGGAGGTTAGTGGAGGATTGTAACAGAATTAGTTACTTAGTTTTCTTGTGAAACAAGTTGAGCTTCTCTATATAAAGAGAGCTCATAGATGAATGTATCTGATGAAGAAAATGGATTAAAAGTTCACATCTCATCTTCTACATTCTCTCTTCTTCCAAATTGAGTTGCTAATTTTGATATGGTATTAGAGCAGTGATCCACTGCAAATGTAGCTACGTTTCTGATTGTGACACAAACATTATCATTGAAGCTTGAAAGCCATGGCAGATTCTTCTGAAACACCACGAGAAGTCACTCAAATCTCACAGTTGGATTATACACATTTGTTGTTTGTACAACCTTCTGATACTCCTGGAGCAACATTGATTTGACCTGAAATTGACATGACCAGAGAATTACACACTATGGAGCAGATCAATGGCATTAGCATTGCTGGGAAAGAACAAATTAGGCATCGTAGATGGGAGTTGCAGTCGAAGCATATACAAAGGAGAGCTGGCAAAACAGTGGGACAGGTGCAATGCGCTGGTCCTTTTATGGATAAGTGGAGTTGTTGCATCGAAATTAATTTTAAGTATAGTTCTGGCTTCAACAACAAAGAAGGTGCGGGATGAGTTTAACGAAAGATTTCACAAGTCAAATCTCACTAGGATCTACCAGTTATGGAGAGAAATAGCTATGCAGACATAAGGTATGGATTCAATCACACTTTACTATTCTAGATTGAAGGATTGTTGGGATGAATTGGATCTTTTGGCACCTCATCCTCCTATGTGCAAGTGTGCGAAATCAGCTGAATATGTATCACATTTAAACAATCAGAGATTGTTACAGTTCCTTATGGGGTTGAATGAGACTTATAATCATGTTAGAAGTTATATTTTGCTTAGAGATGTAGTTTTAAGTGTGAATCAAGCCTATTTTATAGTAGTGCAAGAAGAGAGTCAGAGAAAATTGGGAGTAGTTGATCTCAACCGTGATTCACTAGGCCTACTAGCTACTAGCAGAGATAGTGGTTTTAGATCTAAGAAACCAGTAAATAATGGAACCACAAGAATAGGTTCTAGTATTGTGTGTGATCATTGTGGATTCATAGGTCATTTGAAGAAAAATTGTTATAGATTAGTTGAATATCCTCCTGATTTCAAAAGTAAGAGACAATTTGGATCACAAGGAGGTAAAGACATTGGTTCAAGTTCTGGAGGGAAGAATAATCCACAGGCTCATCATGTAACTCTAAAGAAGGGTGAAACTAATGCTGGATCATCAAAAGGTCACTATATCTTAGATGAAGAATATCGTAGCTACATGAAGATAAAGGAAAGGGACAAGACTTGGAGCCACAACATCATTCAGGAGAATATCATTTAGGTGAATATCAGTACAATTTTGCTAGTATATTATCTCTATTATCCAAAGTAGAACAATGTAATTGGATTATAGATTCAGAAGCCTCTCATCATATGACACCTCTTAGGAAAGTGTTAAATGATCTTAAAGCTATCAAGAAACAACAAAGTAATAGTGTTCAAGTTCCCACAGGAGACAAATGCAATATAACACACACATGAGAAACAGTTAATTTTACATAATCACACTCTTAGGAATGTCTTGTATGTGCCTGAATTCAAATTCAGCCTATTAACAGTATCGAAGATAACAAAAGAGCTTTGGTATTCAGTCAATTTCTATCCAGAATTTTGCATATTTCAGGGACCTACAATGGCAAGGTACTGGGGATTGGTAAGGAACATGAGGGATTGTATTGGCTGCAAGAAAGTGAAACAGTCAGAGCAGGAGCAACAATTAAAAGCAATTCAGATTCGACCATATGACATAGTAGACTTGGTCATCCTTCGATAGAGGTACTCAATAACATTGATGAGCTGAAGACAAAGATGTCTAAAATACAACAAGAGCTTTGCATAATATGTCCCATGGCAAAACAAAGTAGACTCAGATTTCCAATCAGTAACTCTTCAACTGCTAGTAGATTTCATTTGTTACATGTTGATGTATGGGGACCTTACAAGGTTCCTACCTATGACTGGAAGTCCTACTTTGTTACTATTGTAGATGATTACAGCAGATATACTTGGGTTTGTCTTATTCAGTCTAAGTGTGAAGTCATTGTTGTGCTAAGAAACTTTCTACATAGAGTAAAAAATAAGTATGAGGGAAGTGTAAAGTTTTAAGATTAGATAATGGCAACGAATTCTTCAACTCAAGTTGTCATGAATTATTTTCTTCTTTAGGGATTATACATCAAAGCAGTTGCCCATACACACCTCGAAGAATGAAATTATTGAAAGAAAACACAAACATATATTGGAGGTTGCAAGGGCATTGAAATTCCAAAGTGGAGTACCACATAAATTTTGGGGCGATTGTATTAAAACAATTGTCTACTTGATCAATAAGTTACCATCTAGTGTCTTGAAAGGGAAATCTCCATTTGAACTTTTGCATGGAAAGCCTTCAGTATTTGATCATCTGAAGGTGTTTGGTTACTTGTGTTTTGCTAGTGTGCTACCAAGAGGAAGTAAATTTGATCCTAGGGTAAGGAAGATAGTACTAATTGGGGATGAAGAAACACAAAAAGGCTACAAGTTGTTTGATTTGGAAGCCGATACTATTCTTGTAAGCAGAGATGTAAGTTATAGGGAAAATATATTCCCTTTTAAGGGAACAAGAAGGGATCTTGATGACATCTTCATTGCTCTATCATCAAAAATTGTACATGACATTGTCTTGCCAGCCATAACAACCAGAGAATTGACTGCACAAGAGGAAAATGTTGATAATTTGCAGGAAAATTCTATGTTATCAGAATCATCAGAAGAAGTAACTAGAGCATCATCAGAAGAGGCAGATAATCCAAATATTGGTACAGAAGGGATCAGACATGTAGAGGAACAAGTCAGTGAAGTTGTTCCAATGGAGTCTGTAACAAAGAGAAGTAGTAGTAGAACAACAAAGCCTCCTACATGGATGAAGGACTATGTAGGTCCTAATAAGACAACAAGTCAAGTGACTTTATATCCTATCTCTGATTATATCTGTTATTCCTCCTCATCACCCAACTATAAAGCATACTTAAGTGCTTTTTCAGCATTACTTGAACTTCAATCCTTCAAAGAAGCATCAAAGGATCAGAGATGGATTAAAGCAATGGAAGAAGAGATATAAACATTGGAGGAAAATCACACATGGCACATAGTGAATCTTCCAGCGGACAAACATGCTATAGGATCTAAATGGTTATATAAGATCAAATACAAGTTTAATGGTGAAGTGGACAGATTTAAGGCAAGACTAGTTGCTAAAAGATAGATTGAATTTTCATGACACTTTTTCTCTAGTGGCAAAGATGGTGTCTGTTAGGACTGTGATAAGTTTGGCAGCATCAAATCACTAGCCAATCTCGCAAATGGATGTAAGTAATGCTTTTCTACAAGGAGATTTATATGAGGATGTGTACATGCATATGCCACAAGGATTCTGTAAAGAAGGGGAAAAGAAAGTTTATATACTTGTCAAGTCCTTATATGGGATGAAACAAACTTCAAAGCAATGAAACATTAAACTTACAGATGCATTAATCAGTGCAGGATATACACAAAGCAGTTATGATCATTCCTTTGTTCACAAGGAAGGAAAGGATGTACATTGTTATCATACTAGTATATGTGGATGATTTGATGATTACAAGGAGTACACCTACACTAATAGAAGAGGCAAAAAGAACTCTCCATAATCATTTCAAGGTAAAAGACTTAGGAGATTTGAGATACTTTCTTGGCATTGAAGGTATGAGGTTAGAGAAGGGGATATTATTGAACTAAAGAAAGTACAGCCTAGAGTTGATTTCAAAAATGGGACTCAGTGGTGCTAGACCAGCCACTACACCTTGGGAGGTAAATCATAAACTCACATCAGTAGACTTTGATGAACATACAGGAAACACCAAGGATCCTACACTAGAAGATGTGGTCGGATATCAAAAACTGATTGGAAAACTCATCTATTTGACAATTACTAGAGCAGATATTTGTTTTCTATGCAAGTACTTAGTCAATTCATGCAGAAGCTTAAGCAGTCTCATTTGGAAGCAGCCATGAGGGTGGTGAGATACTTGAAAGGATCACCGGGGCTTGGATTGTTTTTTCCATCAAATACAACACAAGAGCTGACTGTGTATTGTGATTCTGCTTCAGCTTGCCCCAACACTAGAAGGTCAGTCACTGGATATGTGATGAAGCTAGGGGGTGTTGTTCTATCATGGAAGTCCTTAGCAGAAGCGGAATACAGGAACATGGCGATGGCAGTAATAGAGTTAACTTGGGTGTGTGGCCTCCTAAATTAACTTAACTGTCCTGTCCTGTCCTGAGTCCAGTTACCTTATATTGCGACAATCAAGCAGCTATACAGATAGAATCTGACCCCATTTTTTATGAAAGAACAAAACATATAGAGATCAATTGTTATTTCGTTAGAGAAAAAACAAAGAGTGGTCTAGTGCAGCCAAAGTTTATTCCTACATCTTCACAACTTGCAGATATGTTAACCAAGGCCTTGGGCACTACTCAGCATAAAGTTGATTGCCAAGCTTGGTATGTTGAATGTTTTCGACATACCAGCTTTAGGGGATGTGTTAAACAATGCTGAGTCATCAGTTAGTTGGGAGGTTAGTGGAAGATTATAATAGAACTAGTTATTTAGTTTTCTTGTGGAACAAGTTGAGTTTCTCTATATAAAGAGCTCATAGATGAATGTATCAGATGAAGAAAATGGATTAAAAGTTCACATCTCATCCTCTTATTCTACATTCTCTCTTCTTCCAAATTGAGTTATTAATTTTGATAGTTTCTGTACACTCTATCCTCTTCAATCCAACTTGTGACATTATATTAAATATGTTATTGTTTTCGACTCATTGATCAAGTACGTGTGCAAGTGTTAATTAGAAGGAACTCATGGTCAACACTCAACCCCGAGTTAGCTGATGCTAACTCGGCCAAAGACTGAAGAATTCTCATCCCTTAGGAATTTGGTATCGAGTTGGATTTGCCTATATTGAAAAACAATATTTCAGAATAATAAGTCCAGAAGGTCCAAGATATTTCCACAATCATCTTTTTAAAGTTGTCCAAATTTTGAGATATTCAGTATCTCATCTTATCATATCTAACAACTATGATCTTATCCTCAAAATGTGCGAAGAAGGGGTGCTCAAAGTTAGTGAGGATTAGATTATCATATAAATACCCTCATCATCAAATATGTGGCAAATACGGAAGGAACTAATGGCCAAGCTAGAGTTAGTTGATGCTAGCTCCGCTAAAAGAATGAAGAAATCTCATCCATCTGAGAATTTGGTATCGAGTTGAGTTTACCTATATTGAAAAACAACATTTCAGAATAATAACTTCAGAAGGTCTAGAATATCTAGCAATCATCTTTTCAAAGTCATCAAAACTTTGAGATATTTAGGATCTCATCTTATCATATCTAACTCACTATGATCTTGTCCTTAAAATGTGCACAAAATTAATTAGGATTATATTATCCCGTAAATATCCTCCTGATCTGCCTATCATTTGTAAATCATCTATATACATGTTGATAGAAATACAAATCATTTGTTGTGCTATCATCATTACGTTGCTTTCATTATAATCACATTATTAAAGGATCAATCATCTTGCTTGTGTACTTAATTCCATAAATTAAATTGGTTGACCCAAATAGACAAATTTTAGGTTGTACAACCGCTTTGGACAAAATTCTCAAGTTAAAACATAAAAGGAGGAGAAAGAAAAAGAGGTAAAAACTGATTTACGTCATCAAATAAATAAATGCATTCTTAAGTTTCTTTTGACATATATTTATCACTTTATCATATGTACTTTCATTTAAATTGTAATCGTAAGATTATTTAGCTTAGTTTGGTGTAAATATCAAATGCAAGAAAGAATTTTGTGGAAAAACTAGTAGTCCTTTTCATTGATACACATTTGATGAAATATATATATATATATGCAGAATTCATTTTAAATAAATGTTGAGGATAACGAAAAGAAATATAAGGGAAATTAATCGACTAATTGAGTTGTTAAGATTCTCCGAAATATGTATGTATCCAACCTCTAGCAACCTAAAAAGATTCATACTTCCAATGCAAAATTCTTCAAAAGCCAAGAAAAAAAAATTGAACTTATATTGACCGTAGAAAAGAAAATGTTTAACTTGTATGAATTGATAGCATAAAAACATTATATTTTATACCAATGCAATCTAGCGTGATGTAATAGGTTATCTGCCTTGTAGATATACTTGTAGGGATGCTTGTTTAAATTTGTAGGGATTGTGGTAAAATTATGGCATCTGTTTTGGCCATTTGGACCAGTGTGATAATCAAATAAAAGCAAAGGTCAGATAGGCTTATGTAAAATGTACGACATCAATAAATTGAGTGGTTTTGATTTATGTCGTATGTGGTGATGCAAAAGCCATTGAACAATCAAACTTATGCACTAAATAAAGTTGGAAATTGAGGAGAGCCAAACAATTCATATGGCATGGAAAGAGACGTTGCCAACACCCTTTGCTTTACACCAAAAAATTAAGTACCCTTAATCGAAAATAGTGACGGTTTATAAAGTTACAAAATGTAGAAATAATTTGAGGTTTTATAGCAGATTCATATTGTGTAAATACAACAAGATAGAGATTCTATATATGTGCCAATATATTTATTAAGCATATGGGCACAATATATTTATTTTATATCTATTTATCTATACTATCTATCGATCTATCTATCTATACTATATAAAATGTCAAGATCCTTAATAATATTGCTTAAACTTTTTGCCCTTCATTAAAAGACTCTTCTTTAGATAAAAACGTCTTTTCAGTTTTTTCTAATTATTATATTATTATATTTAGTACTAGAAAAATGGAAAGTTTTCCAATCAAAATATTTTCTATCGAGATTTGTGGATTGGTGAATTTCTCATAGTTGGTGCTGCAAGGTCCCGAGACGAAAATGATTATGGCGAAACCTTTTTGTTGCCGTTGGAAAAAGATCGAATCGGTATTGATATACCGATTGAGAATGCTCATTGAATGAGCATTCTCAATATTATGCCTGGGTCCAATAATTCGATGGATTGGAATGAATTGCCATGGAGGGGCCTACTCCTATTTCGGCTCTTTAACTATAATAAAAATGTAATAGAAAATAGTTTCTTATTATAATTAAATTATATATGGAGAATATTTCCTAACTAAAATAGGCTTGGTCAAAAGAAAAATAGTCAAAAACTTTTCAAATATTAGGCAAAAAAATTTTGAAAAATGTCCCATAAAAATAGGGAAAAAAAGTTTTATACAAAACGTCCAGAATAATTAAATTCATATACGGAGAATACTTTTCTAACTAAAATAGATTTGATCAAAAGAAAAATAGCGAAAGCCTTTCCAAATAATAAGCAAAAAATGTTTGAAAAATTTCTCATAAAAATAGGGAAAGTTATTTTTAACAGAACAGCCAAAAAAAAAAAAAAAAACTAAAACCAAAGAAGGTCCAAAAAGAGTCCCCAAAAAATAGAAAAAGGATGTTCATTAACAAATTTTGTAATTTATTATTTTTTAAATTAATTATTATTTAATTATTATCCTAATATTTAATATAAATTTGACATATTGTATCTTAATTCTGTTCGAAGTCTAAAGTTATATCAATTAATGAGGTAAGAATACTATTTCAATATCTATAAAATTGTCTTTTCACCATTTTTCTTTAAATTATTATTTAATTATATTTATATATTAACTTCTAAAATATATGGAAAGAAGTGATAAAATAAGGACTTCTAACCATGGAAAGACTCCTAAATCTTCCTTATTTGACAAACTTCTACTTCTTCCTTATTTGAATCAAGAAACCTTTAAGCAAAATCCTAATTTACCATGTTATTTTACATATAATTTGTAATATTTTCTTTTGAAATTTTTACCCCTATATATACATCTCACGTTGTTTATTTTTTTATTCATGTTGTTGTATTTTGTATTTATCTATCTAGATAATTTATTTTCTAATAACGTGATGTTAGTTTATTTTGCAGCATTTGCGACATAATTCATGAACTCTACCTTTTCGAAAAAAATAGAAAAAGAATTGACGGTGACTGTTGATGATTTGTGTTGTTGGTAAGTAATGCATTCGTTTCTTTACATCAAATTTGGATTAATGGTATTTATTATTGAAATATCTACCTTACTACATAAAATTATCTTTTTACCAATTTTCTAGAAAATCCTATGGGTTCTAATTAGTGATAGAATCTCTCTCTCTATATAAGAACTTTATAAATAAATAAATAAATAAAAAGTTGAATAGGATATATTGTTATTTTACATATAATATTTTCTTTTGAAATTTTTACCTCTATACATCTCACGCTGTTTAATTTCTTTTAATGTTGTTATATTTTGTCTTTGTCTACCTAGATCATTTATTTCTAGTAACGTGATTTTAGTTTATTTTGCAATGGTTAAAGCATAATTCATGAACTCTATCTTTTTGGAAAAAATAAAAAAAAAAAGTTGACAATGACAATTGATGATTTGTCTTGATGGTAAGTCATGCATTCATTTTTTATATCAAATTTAGATTAATGGTTTATCATTGAAATATCTACGTTTTACAAGAAATTATCTATTTTTTAAATAACTATACATCCTTGAATTTTCTCTTAACAAATTAATTTTATGTTTCTAATTCAAAGGTAGTAAAAAAGTATCACACAAATAAGGAAAGACAATCTTTCGAATTAGCACTCATTCTTGGAGAGAGTAAACAACATCCAATATCAATTTATTATTTTAGTAAGAATAAAAATACTAATAGAACCCGACAATTTTTTGAAAAAATATTATTCCTAATATTATACTTTTAGAAATAATAATACTTAAATATATTTAAATATATCATTTTTTTAATTTTTGCATTATTCGTTATAAATTTGTATTGTTAGAATAGAAATATACTAAGAATATATTGACATAGTCTATTGCCTATATTAGGAAAAAAGCTATAGATCAATAACAATTAAAAATTTATCTTATCTTTGTCAATAAGAAATTGTTATTTAAAGAGTTATATTATTTTTATGCTATATAGAAAACATGTTAATAAAAAAAAGGTCAACTATACAAAAATTAAAGTCAGCTTTATTGCATGAGTATTCGTCAAAAGCAGAAAAAATAGATTGAAAATATTTTTATACAGTTTAATTTTTTCAGTCTTATAATGACAAAAGTGTCTTTAATAATTTATCTTTTTGTGGGAGAAAAATGTTAAAGTAGAGGTAGTATATTTATTTATTTATTTATTTATTTATTAATAGATGCATAATGCACATTCAATACACATATACTAAATTAATATTACTTTAAAAATATGAAGGTCTTTAGAAATATTTTCAAAGATTTGTAATATTCAATTCAATAATATTAACATGACATACACGTGCAACGCACGTACACTAAACTAGTACTATATTAAAAATATGAAGGTCCTTAACAATGTTGTTTGAACTTTTTGCCCTTAATTAAAAGACTCCGCTTTAGACAAAATTGTCTTTTTACCATCATTTTTCATTATTATATCGTTATTTTAATAATATTTAATATTAAATATAATAAAATTTAAATAGAGAAAATTTCTTATTATAATTAAATTCATACATGAATAATCTTTTTCTAACTAGAATAGACTTGATTTAAAAAAAGAAAAATAGCAAACTTCCCATATAATAAGCAAAAACATATTTGAAAACCATCTCCCATAAAAATATGCACCAAAAAAGGTAAAAAAAAATACGTTCAAAAAGAGAGTTAAAAAAAATATGAGAATTCATGTCAAAGGATTCATTAGATTAAAGATAATTTAATTTTCCTTAATTATTCTCTTAATATTTCTATAATTAATTAGTTTATCAATTTTTCTCTTTTTCCTTTATGACTTTACTATTTCAATAAAAGTTCTTCTAATTTCATCATGAATCCTAATTATATAATGAAAGGTTTCGTCCTAAATATGAGAAAATATTATTCCCTATCCTTTTTTTTTTATTTATGACTTCTTTACTTCTATAAAAACACTTCAATTTCAACTTTTGATTCATCAATCATTAACAATCAACAATTCGGCTTGTATTTTCTTATTTTACAATTGCAATCAATCTTTTTCTCGCTTTAGTTGATTCATTCATCCCCTTCATCGATTTGTGCTAAGTGGTGCTGAATCTTATTTTACACATTTTCCTCGAACTTTAATTTGATTCTCCGATTTACTTATATTACACACGTTTTCTGCATATTCTTTTCCCTTTCTTTTTCACTTTTTGAATTTGAAGAAAATAATATTAATTGTTATGCTAGCTTAACTTGCTTGAAAATAATATTAATTGTTATGCTACCTTGACTTACTTCATTCAGATTATATTATGCCCTTAGTTTAGTTAGTTGAGTCTAATAAATTTCCGCTATTTAAAAATTTCTCTTATTTTGTAACTAACATCTCGCTCTATTCACAAGTTTCATTTATTCAAGTAAATAATATCTCAAGTAAGGTAATATTTCTTTGCTTTAGACAAAATAGTCTATTCACTATTTTTCTTAATTTATTATTTAATTTTTTATAATTTAGTTTCCAGATTCACTTTTGGATTAAAATTACTTTATATTTAGAATTTACTTTTGATTTAGGACTATTCCATGTAAATAATTAATAAAAATTTTGACTATCAAATTCTTTATTAATAAAAGTATGTAATATAACAAATTTAAAAATAAAATTTATGTTGGAAACATTAAATTACTCCTTTTATATTTCAGAATCTTTTGTTACATTAAATTTTAGTCAATTAATTATTTAATTTCTAACTATACAACTCCAAATTTTTTTTGTTAACAATTTCCTTTACCAAATTAATAGTTTTACATATTTGAAACTCTGGGTTTGGACATTGCCAACCTCAGAGCTTTTTTCGACTTGACTCACTTATACTAGACTTCCTCCTAAACTAGTCTACGGATAGCATATAGTTAGCAGTTTGGGGTATATACTACTTCTATAATGGATTTCTTGTACACACTGTCTACTAATTGTCTCTATATTTCTTCTTTAACCCTTGAAGATTACGTTGTTTCTCTCTTGCCATACCAGTTAGACCGCTACTTCCACTGTCATCCTGTAAATCTCTGCTTCTGCAGTCCTTCCTGTTGTATTCTTTACTATCCATTTCATCTCTTTTTGCATCCTTTAGCAACTCTATTGATGCTCAGCCATTTGAACAGCTTTAACCATATTTTTCCTGCTTCTGTGCATTCAAAAACAGGTGTTGGTGGCTCTCAAGAGCATTGTTCCACAATGAGCAGGTAACATCTGTTAGTAGCCCCCATTTCTCTAATATATCCTTTGTATATAATTTCTCATGCATTGCTATGAATAGGATGAAGATCCATTTTGATTGCCCACGATTGTTGCATATTGCTCTTCTCCAAGGCACTTTCCTGTGTTTCCCTCTCAGCTTTTTGTACACTGTCTTTATACTATATGTTTTTGCTTCTAGTGTTTCCTCACTTATTTCCTGCTTTTTCTAGCCAAGCTCCTCCTTGTAGTATCTTCCTGATCACCCATGAAGCTTGATTTGCTTGTGTGTCCCATGGTTTCCTTCCTTTTATATAATATGAATGCACCCAGATGACTCATAACTTGTCCTTTTTGTTTGCCAAGTTCCACAGTTGTTTGATAATTGCTGCTTTATTCCAGGTTTGTCAGTCCAGTATATTCAGTCCTCCTGCTGTCTTTGGCTTGCACAGTGTTTCCCAAGTTATTAATGCTTTTCCTCTATTCTGAACTTCTCCATTCCAAAGAAACCTCTTACATATGGTTTCCACCTGTTGTAGGATTTCTTTGGCATGAGAAATATTTGGGACTAGAATTGAAGAATTGACAGAAGAACACTTTGGATTAGCTGCAACCTACCTGCATAGGATAGGAATTTCACACTCCTTATTTGTATGTTCTACATCATTCTGTCAATTAGTGGTTGGCACTGACTAATTGATAGCTTTTTTGAACTCAGGGGTACTTCTAGGTATTTAAAAGGTAACTGAACCTTCTTAAAACCTGTATACCGTAATATCTCTTCCTATTGGCCCTATGTTACCCCTCCAAAATATATATTGCTCTTGCTTTGATTGGCAATCAGACCTAAAACCCTTGAAAACTCCTGGAATCTATCAAATACCTTACTCACTGACTGTAGATCCCCTCTGCTAAAGTTAATAGGTCATCTGCTGCCATGACCCAAACTAGGGCCTAGACGTGACATGGCAAATGGGGAACCCTAAGGGACCCCAAACAAGCTCTTAGCATAACATACACATCCTTGGTCGCGAAAACAAGATATTGACAACATAGACATAAATATGGGGATTCAGGACTAAGGGAAAAAGTTTTATACTTATATACCATAAAGAGTCAAAGCTCAAAGTATAATTACATCACTTGTCCAACACCTCTAAACATGAAATTGAGAGGGGGCCACGACACTTTCGGGGCTCACCCTCATAGTCATAAGCATCTAACAAAATAAAAGACTCTTTACATAGCAAGAAATCAATAGATATTGTCCTCAGAGTTGAGGACTCACCAAAGCTTGCTTCAAAAGATAATACTAGCCACATGGAGGAGGAAGATGATCAAATGGAACTCCGGTCCCTACATGATAACATCATGTAAGCATAGAGTATGCGTTAGTACGTTTGAATGTACTAAGTATGTAGAATGCAATGCAACGAGAGATAGGCAACATAGACAAAATGCATAATAATATGCAAGGGATAAGAGTAATAACAATATGACATGCATGATCAATGCTTGAAGTAAAACATGCTTCTATAGAACATATTACATGTGTAGGAAGAGACCATCATCATAGACCAAACAAACTATTACTCGAACTCCAAGGCATAGCACTCCCTTGAAAGGTGATTGAGGTATATACCCCTCAATTGGTAGTACAGACATACCATACCCGTACAAGATGATTGAGGCTTGGTATCCCCTCAACAAGGCAATCGAGGCTTAGCACCCCCTCGTCAAGGGATTGAGACATGACACCCTCTCAACAAGGTGATTGAGTCATGAAACCTGATCTTAGGTGTATTTATACGCCTAATTAGCTAATAATGCCCATAAATAGAGACAAGTCAGAGGGTAAATTCATCGAGGCTAGGTGTGTTAGTGTATTTTTCTCTTATTTTGCTAACACAGGGCTGAGTGCCGGTTAGTTGTGTTTTTGCAGGATTTTGCTTTAATTGGGAAAATTTGGAGTCGAACCCCGAATTTAGGGAAGAAGCTAGCTTGGATTTGGAGGATAAAAGGTAGTAGAAGCAGCCAAAAGATCAAAAGTCCACGTGGCAGACTTGGAACAAGGTTGTGAAAGCTGAAAAATGTAGAAAAAGGCACGAAGCTGAAAAGTGTGCAAGGTCCACGTTGCGGACCTTTGCAAAAGTTTTGTAAAGCTTCCCAGTAAGCAAATTAAGTGAAAAGTCAGAAAAATAAGGGGTCCGCGTCGAGGACTAGAGGACACAATATGGAAAAATCAAATTACGAGATTTTTTTTATTATTCCATCATAGACTTAGGTTTATATTCTTTTTTTACGTAAGAACTTCAGTAGGGACGACGGAGAACCCTTTAACATAGTATTTTGGTTAGTTTAATCTTAATCATTTGGTTTTTGATGTCTTACAATTCATTCATGATGTATTTCACGTTCATGAGTGGCTAAGTCTCTATATTCCGGGGTTGTAGCCATAGACAATATGTAGTTCTTAATTCTAAACATCTATGAATGGTTTCTTTCATTTATTCCTATGCTATTTTTATCTATACTTCTGAGTCAGGCCAACTAGGGAGTACATTAGTTGTTCACTCTCGATTCGAGAGATGTTAGAGTAGATAAAACGCAGTGGTATAGGGAGCTTGTTCAACACTAGGAAACTAGGTTGATTCGTGTAAGGGAGACCAGTGACAAATACCCTTACACCTCGCTCAGTTCATAATACGAGAAGATAACTTTAATGCATTTTTATTGGTCTATCTATCCCTGCTCAACGACGTAGTCAGGCAGTCAATAATAGTAGGCTGGCAGAGGTCTGCAACCCTATTCAGGTAAATTAAACCTAGTGAATCAATAATCAGAAAACCAGACATAGATATTGTTAAGGCTAAGCAAAGTCGTACAGGTTACAATCCTGGAATTACTCATCAATTGATATCTTGTAGTAAAATTCAGATTAATTTAGTAGAAATTTGTTCTTTACAGTCATTTTACTTATTTATACAAAATCTATTTCTACCCGAGCACCATAAACATGATAACTGAGATTAGTGACTGATTTAATTCAAATCCTTTGGGTTCGACAACCCGGCTCTCTAATTAGGGCCACTACATTACTTGTGAGACCATGCACACTTGCATGTGCTAGGGAGCAAAAAGTTTTTGGTGCCGTTATGGGGAATTCGGAACAAATTGGTTGATTATCAAAGTTGTCTTGTTTTGTGGTGTTCAGTACATTTGATCTTAGCGGTGTTTTTATGCAGGTGATTGATAAATAAGTTGGAAGATCAAGACTCTTGTTTTCGTCAATCCAAGAGGAGAACAGGGATTTTGTTCGAAGCACCGCCAATTGAACTCGTAAAGCAGGAGGAGCAAGAGGATACCAAGGTGGAGGTTGGCCCTGTTCTGGAGAACATGGCAAACAACAACTCACCTGCACCACTAGCACCTGCTGTTGATGTACCACGGTACCGAGGCCAGTGAGGGATGTAGAAATCTTGAGAACCATTTGTCAAGCCTGAGCCGGATGGCCGGTGGGAGCTCAAACAAAATATGGTCTAGCTGTTACACTCTACTGGACAGTTCACTCGGCTTTCCCATGAAGATCCACAGGTCCAACTTCAGAATTTCCTTGAGATTGTTGATACCTTCATTCCCACGGGAGTGAACCGAGACTACGTGAAGATAACCTTGTTCCCCTTCTCATTGTTAGGGGAAGCCCGGAGGTGGTTGCAAATTGAGCCACCAAACTCCATAGAATCTTGGGATGATCTGGCCCATAAGTTTCTCACTCGATTCCTCTCGTCGAGTAAGATAGCTAAACTCAGAAGTGAGATCCTGAGCTTTGAGCAAAGGTCCAGGGAGAATCTATATCAGGCGTGGGAAGAGTTGAAAACTCTGTCGATCAATTTCCCACAACATTGTCAGGATAACGAGGTACTGGTCCATATCTTCATCGAAGGGTTGGAACCCAATACCAAGATTCTTCTTGATTCAGTTGCAAAGGGTGAAGCACTGGAGAAGACATACGATGAGTTGTATGTTCTCAATGAAATTACTCAAGGTAATCAAGAATGGAATGGAGGATCTAGCCAACCGACAATCCAGAACCAGGCCGGGGTATTAGAAATTGATACAATAACGAGGCTGCAGGCTCAATGATGGCTATGCGAAACATGATGACCACAAACTTTAACAATTTGGCTTTGGGTTTACAACAACAAGCATCGGTAGCAATGGCTCAACAACAAGCCCCTGTCAATATGGTACAACAACAACAAATGAGTTGGTGTGATGTTTGTGCTGGGGGTAGGGCGGGGAACCACATGACTGAATCATGCGGAGCTAATACATAAGCAGTAAACTTTTTGGGTAATGCTAACAGATGGGGCTATCAAGGATTCGGGAACACATATAACCCGAATTGGAGGAACCATCCAAACTTCTCATGGGGTGGCAATCAACATAATCATGGGCCACCTTAGCAAAGACCACAGGGTGGAAATGCCTATTAGAATCATCCGGTCCAACAGCCTGCAAGATAGGCAAATCCAAACACCATGATGGATAGTAAGCTGTTGACGCAGATCTTGGAAAACCAGAATAAGCAAGAAGAGAAGATTCAGAGGCACAAACAGGATCTGCAGAACTTAGAAAAGTAGTTCAGACAGTTGACCAACTCAACAAATTCTAGACCTTAAGAAGGCCTACCTGGTCACACTGATCTCAACCCAAAGCAGGTGAATGCGGTCAGCACAAGGAGTGGACGAACTTGAACTGAATTAGTCCCCAAGAAGAAAAAAAGGGATGATCAGAATGCTACACAGAATAAAGAGGCTGGCGATCCCAGCCTAAGCACTGACGAGGCAACTCCATTGCTAAAACCTCCTCCTCCATTTTGACAGAAGCTTAAGAAGAAGATGGAGGATGATTGCTTTTAGAAGTTCATCGGGCTGCTAAAATAGGTAAGATTAACTTAAGATTGATTGATGTTTTGCAGGTTATCCCGAAATATGCCAAATATGTCAAGGACATTGTTGCTAACAAAACTAAGTAGGCTAAGTATGAGACTGTGGCACTGACAGAGGCTTGTAGCTCCAAAATTCTCAATAGATCACACTTGCCAGATGATCCAGGGAGCTTTACTGTGCAAGTAACTATCGGGAGTTGTCTGAATTCTAGGGACTTGTATGACCAGGAGCGAGCATTAACCTCATGCCCACTTCTTTGTTCCTATAGCTAGAGCTGGAAAGGCTGAAGCCAACAACCATTGTGTTGCAGGTGGCAGATCGGTCCGTTGCTAGGCCCGATGGAGTGATTGAGGGTGTCTTAGTCCAAGTGGGATCTCTCATTGTCCCTGTGGACTTCATCATTCTAGATTTTGAGATGAACCCTGATGTTCTATTTATACTTGGGCGCTCGTTCCTAGCCACAAGAGGGGCATTGATTGATGTTACAGCAGGGCAGCTCACCATGAGAGCCCATGATAAGGTGGAAGTGTTCGACGTGTACCAGGATGTGAAGGTACCAGCTATTTATGAATATCTGGCAGCCATCACAGTGATAGACACTGCAGTTGCTTTGACCCAGGTTGAGATTGAAGACCCACTAGCTAGGGTGTTGCTGAATCAAGGGCTAGTGGATGATGCTGAGGCCCGCGAAATTGAGAGTGTGTTAAATGCTCACAATGTGAGTATGCTGAAAAAGATGAATGAGCCATTAAATAAGGATTTAGGACCACCTCCCAAATCCTCAGTTGGAGAGGCTCCTCAATTGGAGTTGAAGCAGCTACCATCACATCTCAGGTATGAATTCCTTGGCGAAAACAATACGTTACTTATAATCTTGTCTGTTTCATTGATTGCAGCCCAAGTAGAAGCAGCTGTTGCGGTGCTGAAGAAAAGAAAGAGAGCAATGGGGTGGCAGATGTCTGACATCCATGGCATCAACCCAGCCTTATGCATGTATAGAATCTTCATGGAAGAGGGTCACAAGCTAGTGGCTCAACCGCGTAGAAGGCTGAATCCAATCATGAAAGAGGTAGTAAAGGAAAAGATGATTAAGTGGTTGGATACAGGGATAATCTTCCCCATATAAGACAGCAAATGGGTAAGCCCTGTACAATGTGTACCCAAGAAAGGCGAGATGACGGTTGTGACCAATGAAAAGAATGGGCAGATTCCAACTAGAACGGTGATGGGGTGGCGAATTTGCATGGATTATAGAAAATAGAACGATGCCACTAGGAAAGACCATTACCCCGTGCCTTTAATTGATTAGATGCTAGACAAACTCGCTGAGCAGGAGTATTATTGCTTTCTCGATGGGTACTCGGGATACAACTAGATAGCCGTTGCACCCCATGACCAAGAAAAGACCACCTTCACATGTCCATATGGGACGTATGCCTTCCAAAGCATGCCCTTTGGGTTGTGCAATGCACCAACCACTTTACAAAGGTGTATGACGGTTATCTTCTGTGACATGGTGGAGGACATTGTGGAGGTGTTCATGGATGACTTCTCGATCTTCGGTGTATCTTTTGAGAGCTACCTAAAGAATCTGGGCAGAGTACTAGCACGGTGCGAGGAGACTAACCTCATTCTTAACTGGGAGAAATGTCACTTCCTAGTTAAGGAGGGGATAGTCTTAGGTCAGAAAGTGTCCAAGAAGGGCTTGGAGGTAGACAGAGCTAAGATTGAGGTGATCGACAAGCTGCCATCATCGGTTTCAGTCAGAGGAGTCCGAAGTTTTCTGGGACATGCGGGTTTCTACCACAGATTAATCAAAGACTTCTGAAAGATTGCAAAGCCGTAGTGTGATCTGTTGGAGAAAGAGGTACTATTTCACTTTGATAAATCTTGCTTGCAGGCATTAGAACTACTAAAAAAGAAGTTAGTGGAGGCACCTATCTTGGTAGCACCAAATTGGGGTCTCCCGTTTGAGCTAATATGTGACACCAGTGCTACAACAGTAGGTGCGGTACTGGGGTGACGTAGAGACTGAGTTTTCCATTCCATATACTATGCCAGCAAGACCTTGGATGCAACACAGAATAATTATACAGTTACTGAGAAGGAAATACTGGCATTAGTGTATGCGTTTGATAAGTTCAGAGCATACCTGGTGGGAACCCAAGTGGTGGTGTTCATAGACCATACGACCGTGAAATATTTGTTTAACAAGAAAGATGCAAAGCCGCGCCTGATCAGATGGATCCTATTGCTCCAAGAGTTTGATATTGAAATCAAGGATCGCAAGGGGAGGGAGAACCAGGTTGCTAACAACCTATCCCATCTGGAAACTGATGCTCACATAGGAGAGCAATTACAAATCAAAGAAGAGTTTCCCGATAAGCAGCTTCTTGCAAGTGAGGTGGAATAATTACCACGGTACATTGATATTGTAAACTACTTGGTGAGTGGTGTGTTCCCTCCTGGTG
This sequence comes from Solanum medicagineum, assembly GCA_026153255.1. NCBI lineage: Eukaryota > Viridiplantae > Streptophyta > Magnoliopsida > Solanales > Solanaceae > Solanum > Solanum medicagineum. Next base: position 6,405,908 of record JAPFFP010000008.1, on the reverse strand, counting down.
CAACATACCAGTAGAAGAAGAGGTTGGCTATGATACTAAGGCATATATTTGGGATGATCCATACCTTTTCAAACAAGGAGCCGACCGCATGGTGAGGAGATGTATTCCAAAGGCAGAGATGAAGAAAATTCTTGAGAGATATCATGCCTCTCTGTATGAGGGTCATCATGGTGGTGACAGGACAATACACAAGGTTTTGCAATCAGGTTTCTTCTAGACCACTCTGTTCAAAGATGCTATTCAGTTCTCTAGGGCTTGTGATACTTTCCAGAAAACTGGTGCCATATCTTGGAGGCATGAGATGCCCCTAAACAACATTCTGGAAGTAGTGATCTTCGATGTTTTGGGCATTGACTTCGTGGGCCATTCCCACTATCATTTGGTTGTCACTATATCCTTGTAGCTGTTGATTACGTCTCTAAATAGGTAGAAGCAACAACTCTCCCTACCAATGATGCTAAGGTGGTAATTATGTCCTCGAGAAGAATATCTTTACACGGTTTGGCACACCAAGTGCCATTATTAGTGATGGCGGTACCCACTTTCTCAGCCAAACCGTGAAGAATGTTCTGGCAAAGTATGGGATCAGGCACAAAGTAGCTACAACATATCACCCACAAACCAGCGGGCAGGTGGAGGTATCATACTGGGAGGTGAAACAAATATTGCAGAAGATGGTAAATGCCACCCGAAAAGATTGGGCGATAAAGCTTGATGAAGCTTTGTGGGCATAAAGAACTGCATGCAAAACCCCAATTGGAACCTCTCCTTATAGGCTAGTGTATGGCAAGGCCTGTCATCTGCCCGTTGAGCTCGAGCATCAGGCATATTGGGCGATAAAAAAGCTGAATCTTGACCCTGAGCTCGCAGGTAGGAAGAGACTAGAGCAGTTGGAAGAGTTGGATGAATTCCGGCTCCAAGCCTATGAAAATGCCAAGCTCTACAAGGAGCGAACCAAGAAGTGGCACGACAGACACATAATCAAGTAGAACTTTGAGCCGGGTCAACAGGTATTGCTCTTTATCTCCCATGTTAAATTGTTTCCAGGGAAGCTGAGGTCCATATAGAGTGGACCGTACGTGGTGGTAGCGGTTACACCCCATGGTGCAGTGGAGTTGAGAGATTCTACCATAAACCAAACCTTTTCGGTAAATGGTCAATATGTCAGATACTATTACGGTGAGGACAAGAATCAAGTTGAGGAGGCCATTGACTTGGCCAATGATGAATGAGTTGATGATGCATCATGCCGTGACGTTAAATTGGGCGTTGCACGGGAGGCAACCCGTGGTTAGGTAACATTAGTTTAGTTTCTTTTATTTTCAAAAAAAAAAATCAAAAAATCAGATCCCGTACAAAAAGTGTGAAAAATTTACACAAGTACATGTCTGCGATGCCTCCGCGTCGCGAACCCTGCACAATTTTGTGAAAATTTTTTCGTCCTCATTTTTCGATGATCCATTGGGTATTTTTTGTGTTTTCTTATTGTAATACAGTAGTTTTATTATTTTGCAGCATGTTCAGGTGTTCGGGGAATTTTTGGGGGCCCGGAGCTTAAAATAAAAATTTTAAGGATGTTCAAAACAATAAGCATTCGCGATGGTACAACGACGCGACCCCATCGTGGAGGCTTGCTGTTCCAACTCATAGGAATAATCTTTCTAAGTAAGGGTCCCCATTCTCTTCGCGACGCAGAGGCAACACGACCCTATATTATTATGAGCGAATCTTGCGTGGCCTTACCCCTTTTAAATGCCCAAAACCTTTGTTTTCTTTCTTTTTAACGTTACCCCGACCCCCAAACCCCATTCTCTCTATTCTTCTTCTTCTTCTTCTACTTCTTCTGCTTCTTCTTCTTCAGCTTCTTCTTCTTCTTCTTCTTCTTCTTCTTCTTCTTCTTCTTCTTCTTCTTCTTCTTCTTCTTCTTTTTCTTTTTCCCTCTTTCCCCCAAATTTTCAAACATCTCTGCATCGCACATCAAATAGGTCAACCACACCACTATAAGAAGTGTATTCCCCTCACCAGGTATGAATTCTTTACTTCGATTTCGCTTCATTCCAACACTTTAAGGTTCGAATTCTTCCATGTTTTGAGTGAAATTGCACGTGGGTTGACTTGTTTCTTGCTAATTCTTTGTTGATACTTGTTGGGGGTGTGTTGTTCTGCGATCTAGTCATGCATATGAGGAAGAATTGGGGGTGTTTGAAGGGACTGAAAACCCTAAGTCGACCATGTGGTCGATTCTAGGGAAAACAGGGGGTTTGTGTGTTCTTCAAACATGCTTTAGGCTTGATCTATCGTTTCTATGTTGAGTTATGCCAAAGTTTCAGTGTGGGGTTGAATGCATGACCTTGAAGGGTCGACTGGGCTGTTAGGACCATGCAAATTGGGGTTGTTCTTATAATTGTCGAAAATAAGGGATGATTGGGTTCTCGGGATTTTGTTTTTGTGATAAGGCAATATGTGATGTTTATAATATGGATTGTACCAAGTTTAAGTGTGGGGTTGATTGCTATGTGCTCTCGTACTTGATAAAATTGGAAGATTATGATGTGGGGGTGGATGGTATTGCTCGGGAAGTATGAGTTCGCGTTGAACTGTGAAGTGATTTAGCCCGTATGACTTGGGGAAGTCTGAGTACCCTCACCATACGGGCTTGAGTTTTAGTGTGGGGTCTTGGAAATTGTTACCTGTATATTGATTGTGCACTTATGTCTTGTAGGTATCATGTCTTCACGTGCACGCCGAGGTGGTCAGTCTAGCAGAGCAGGGGCCTCCAACACTCGGAAGCGAGCTCGGGATGTCTCACAAGTACCCCGCGACACTAGAAGAGGCCAGCAGGCCAGATTCGGGGCCAATGCAATGGATAAGGAAGGAAAATAGTGGTACCAGTTTCATCATGAGACGAAGTACTACCCAGACATCCCGATTGATGTGGACTCGCTAAGGGATGAATACCCTCAGATTCTCAACCGGTGCAATGAATTGAGGTTGGGGTTCTTGTTCCAAGACCCTTGGCCTTGTAACCTAAGCTTGTTGTGGGATTTCTACCCCAACACGAGAAAGGATCTGGGTCCCTATCCGTCGTGGTTCGAGGAATGGAGGTGAACTTTTCACCTCTTGCTATTAACACGGTCCTTGGTAACCCCCAAGGTCTCAGTAGGTGTTTTTAATGAGCTGTAGCTTCACCTACCATATCAAGCTATCCGACACACTCTTTCAGGGACAACCTCCATAGTTAAGTGGGTGCTATACGCGGAGAGGGGCTATCATCTTTCATTTCCATTTGCTCACATGTCAAAGGTGGCCCAGTTCTAGGTTAAGATAGTGATGCGCTCCTCCCCGAGGAAACACTTCACCAATGTGATGAGGGATTGAGTCTGCCTCACATATGCACTTATGACGGGGGTGCAATTGAACTATGGCGCCATCTTCAGGCTAGTGATGCGGAAGGCAAATACCCACAAGGGTCTCAAGTATGCATTTGGGGGCCTTATTACTGCTTTATGTCGTAGGATAGGCCAGAAAAGGTGGCCGATTATTGCCCTGTCATCCAGGTCCCCTTATGTCACAACCAATATCAAGGGGTCGGATGTGTCTTTGGGCCCGGTATTGACCACTACTTAGAAAGCTTACCGGGATGAGCTGATAGCGGGCCACATGTATGACCTTGAGATGCTATGACACTGAACTAGTGGCTGGCCCTCCATGAGAGAAGAGATGCAGGAGGTTGAGGTCCAATACCCGCTGCACGCCCATGCTAAAGCGGTGTTGCGCATTGGACCATGGTTCATCGAGCCTGTGGAGGATGATGACCCACGAGCCCGGGAGAGGTGCATGATGATGAGGAGGACGAGTTCGAGGATGAGGAGATAGCTAATAAGCCACCGGTCTGCGTGGGGGGTTAGCCCATCCTACCAGGGCCCGATGATGAGTGAGCACCATGATTCCCGACTCACAGGTTTTGTATGGTTAGCATTGAGGGCAGTGCTGAAACTAAGTGTTGGGTGGGGATTCATTTGTTGATTATGCTTCTATTTCCATTGGCATATATTAAGACCACTATTTCTATTTTTGCTTTGTCATGTTATTGGTTGTGTTTGGACATTTGTTTTAATGTTAGGATTGGACATCTTTTTTTTATGTTGGGTTTGTAAATAATAACTATCAACTACTTCTATGCAGGGATGTTCTAATGTTAATATTCTTTGAATGCAATGAGTATTAGTAGTTGTTTGTCTATTGCAAATAGCTGTGTTAGTCATAGTTGAGTGATCGGGGCCTTATGATGGATGGATAACGACCGGCCTAAGGGCATTCGTCGAATCGAGTTCATGTAGAGTGTGGTAGTGTACAAACGAGCATCGAGTGTAAACTCTTGAACCTAGTTTAGAAGAAGATGCTTGATCCTTGTAAGTCACAATCATATGCATGCTTACTTAATTGAATTCATGTGAATATCATAATAGGAACTCTAGTCATAACGTTGTGATGAAAGTGTGTCAAGAGTGAGTGAGCAAATTGTAGGTCTCTGTTGCAATAGGTTCGAGAACTTGCCTGCTATGTATAGTAGTCTTGGTAGGAGTCAGAACTAGAGGAGAGGATCTATGCTTTTCTTTGATAGCACAATGTTGAATGTACATCCTCCTAATGAAAATACCTTTAGTTATCCCTTTTGAGCCTTAACCTATTCTTTGTCTAACCACAATTCAAGCCAATCCCTTTTCTTTGGTCAATTATCCATATTTGATCCTAATTCCCTAGCATTTTAGCATGGTGAATCAGAGGAGAGAGGACTTAAAGGGACAACCGAGGGCTGAGCAATAGTAGAGATAGAAAAAATGAATAAAAAATGAAACTACTATAAGACCAAACAGTGTTGGTCTGTGTTGTCTCTGCATTGTAGAGTAAACGCGGATGCACACTATTTTAGCCCAAAGTGCAGACAGTCATCCAGTGTTGATGTGCATTGCCTCTACGTCGTAAATCCATTGCAGATGCATATTGTTTCTAGAAAAAAAATTATTTTAATTATTTTCTTCTTAGGGTTTCTACATATTCGTCGTAGGTAGTATCTTTTGATAGGATGTAAATAAGTTTGAGTACTTAAAGCATGAATCATTGAAGTGTTAAAAAGGGTTGTTGAAGTAAGGAGAAAGGAAAGTGATGAACGAAAGTGAGGTATATGCCATGAGCGCTTGGGAATTGAGCCGTGCTAGCCATATCCATAAAAGTATCTCATCTACCCGCAACCTACATTACAGCCAAACAAAGACCTACGTGATCCTCTAAGAAAAATTCCAGCTAGGTCTAATTTTTACATTAGCGGTAAGCCTATGGAATCTAGAAGCAACATGAACATCTTTTCGGAGAGTGAGAGTTGTTCGTGTACCCATTTGTAATATACTGCTTAGGTTTCAAGTGGAGTGCATGGGTAATTCTTCTTGGTGAGGGCACATGTTAGGTGTTTTAGTGTAGTTTTCTCTTATTTTGCTAACACAGGGCCGAGTGCGCAGGTTGGTTTTGTTTTTGCAGAATTTTTCTTTAATTGGGAAATTCGGAGTCAAACCCGGAATTGAGGGAAGAACACATCCTGAAATTTGGAGGACAAAAGGCAGTAGAAGCAGCCAAAAGACCAAAAGTCCATGTGGTAGACTTAGAACAAGGTTGTGAAAGCTGAAAAAAGAAGCAAAAGGCGCGTAGTTGAAAAGTATGCAAGATCTGCATCATGGACCTGAGCAAAAGTTGTGTAAAACTGCCCAGTCAGCAGATTAAGTGAAAAGTCAAAAAAATAAGGGGTCCGCATCGCGGACTTAAGGACACAATGCAGAAAACTTGAATTACGAGATTTTTTAATTATTATTCTATCATAGACTTTAGGTTTATATTCTTTTTTTACGCAAAGAACTTCAATAGGGACGACAGAGAACTCTTTTGCACAGTATTTTGGTTAGTTTAATCTTTATCTGTAATGACCCGTTAGGTCGTTTTAAAAATTAGTCCTTAAGATTCGTGAATTTTAAATGGGTATTTTGGATTATTTGATACTACGGTTGTTTAACTTATGGGTAAATTTAGACAATTAGATTAATTCACGGACCAAAGAGTTAAGTAACTTAATTACCTCTTAGCCTATATATTAAAAATAAATTAGTGAGTTTATCACTTTTAAAACCTAACCAAATTAAGTAAAACAAATAACGAAAGAAAAGAGAAAGAGGAGAAACGTGCTTGTACGACAAACAGAAGATGTCGAAGAGTTTAACGGCATTAACAAGAAGAGCAAACCCTCGCAGGTGAAATATGTATGTATACATCTAAACTTCCACAATTGTAAGACATATAAATAATTGTCTATAGAAAGAATTGGAAGGGAAGATAATGGGTTTCCATGTGGCCTATTGATTAGGGTTGTCACAGATTTGATTGGTCCCATTTTTGTTTTCACTTATTATCAATAGTTCAGTCAAGGAATTAAGGGGAAATTTTATGGTAATTACTGTTATTATTATTATTATTTTCATCATAGGTTTAACTCGAGCCAATCATTGGACAGTGTTAATTGATTAATATTTTTGTCATACTTTTGCCCAGTGCCTTTTGGTTTCTCATTAGTCGAATTTAAATCTACAACGTACGTCTTCAGATATATATATATATATATATACACACACACACACAAATACCATTAGATTTATATTTTTTGGAGGAATTAAGACTTAACCCTCGACTTGATTATAAAATTTAGATGAGTTTTTGGGCTTGGGCTAGACATAGAGTAATACAGGTGTCATTAGACCCCTTGTGACATGTATGTTACATTCTTGATAGAGAATTGTCATTTCGAGAGTTGAATTTAAGATTCGTCTATTTGGTAGAAGTGTTCGAGTATGGCTCCGGCATCGAGGTAGGTTTAGCTATCCTTCTTTGAGATTGGGATTGAGTTATTGAATATCCTTGTATTGTATTCTATGGGATGAAATCGTATCATGTGTTGGGTTGATAAGTCTTATTGTGATGCTAGTGTGAGGGGTCTGATTGTCTCTGTGTTGCTTCAAGAGCATGTGAATCCTAAATTGAGAACTTTGATATTTATTGCGCTATTGAGAGAAATATTGCTTCCATAATTGTATCTTGATTGCATGTATCCTCATACTACATGTCATGATATTTTGAGAAGTTGCAAATGGTGATTTGTATCATGAATCCTTGACCACGAGCACTTGGGTGGCAAGGTAGTTGATATATTGAGATCATCATCATAAGTCCTTGACCACGAGCACTTGGGTGGCAAGGTAGTTGATACATTGAGATTATTATCATGAGTCCTTGACCATGAACACTTGGATGGCAAGGTAGTTGATATATTATGATTGAGGTGTATGGCTTGCGAGGTCCCCATGGGTCCCCTTAGTCTATAGAGCCTTAACTCAACAGGGGTATATACGATAGGTTGTGCGACGGTCTTGATACCACCTTGCATTGCATAACATAGCATATCATCTCATTATACTACTTATGGTTGTTTTGGATTGGCTTATTAAAGATTATATATTTACTTTATTTACGTCATTCTATATGAATTGGCAGCACCGATGCGGACTGGTTTTTCTGTTGCAGGTGGAAGTGTTCCTAGATTATTTCATAATTTATTCAATTTCTTATTCCCAATCGGTTAAACCTACTGGGTACATATTATGTGTACTCACCCCTACTTCTTTCCTCCTGCAGATTCTCGTCAAGATTATCCATGTGGTAGCTGATTTGATCGTGCACTCTATTCATACTAAATCTAGTAGTGAGACTCAGGGCTTCGAGTTTCCATTGGATTCTATCTTAGTTATTTGGTCTTTAGTTTTATTTGAAGATAGAGAGACACCTATTTCACTAATTTATTATTAGATGCTCTTTATACTCATGACACCAGGTTTTGGGTTATAATTTTCATGTGGAGACTATTTATCTATTGGGTTTGCATTCTTTTAGTGTACTTTATTTCTGGGGTTGAAATTTAAGTAGTTCTTTAGTGATGACCGTTGTTTGGGTCGTGACAAGTTTGGTATCAGAGCTCTAGGTTCACCGGTCTCACGAGTTAAGGAGCGGGGTGCTTAGTAGAGTCTCGCGGATCAGTATGTTGACGTTCGTATCTATCTTTGAGAGGTTATAGGATGCTTGTTAGGAGAATTCCTCTTTTCATTGATTCCTTTCGTGTGGTTTGTTCATATTCAAGTTTTGTACGTTTCTAATCCATTCTTTCTGCCCAGATGGCGAGGGCTACAGCTAGAAATACTGAGGATGAGTCAGTACCTGCTACCCAAGCCCTCACTAGAGGGAAAGGCAGAGGTCGTGGCAGAACTAAAGGGCAAGGACGAATTAGAGGAGCAACACCAACCCGAGGTCAGACCAAATGAGCTTCACCTAAGCCAGTCGCTGACCCAGTTTATGAGCATGAGGAGCAGGTTGAGGACCCAGTCCAGCCTCCTGCAGCCTCAGAGAGTACCCCGGTATTATAGAATCTATTGATTCGGTTGTTGGCAAGATTGGAGGGAAACTGATCTTCCAGGCACCTCAGCTCCTGTTATACCTGTTGGTCCTTCACAGCCAACTCAGGGACCTAGTATGGGATTTTAGACCCCGAGTCCATTTTCTATGCCTTCTATTACACCTCTAAGGTTTTCAGCCTCGCCTGTTTCTACCAGTGCTGCTATGTCTTTATCTGAGTAGAAGAGCTTTGAGAGATTCGTGAGATTGACTCCTCTCAAATTTGATGGTACAACTTGGGATGGGGCATATGACTTCCTGATAGAGTGCCCGGATCGATTGTTTAATTTGGGTGTTCTGGAGTCCCACAGAGTATCTTACACATCTTATCTATTCACAGACATGGCCAGAGAGTGGTGGAGGTCGGTTATGGCCCGGAGGCCAATTGATGCTCCAGCGATGGATTGGGGGTAGTTTATCTTTCTTGAGAGGTTTGTACCTTATAGCCTTCGTGATAGACGTCGTGATAAGTTTGATACTTTGGAGCAAGGTTCCATGACTGTGACCGAGTACGAGGCGCAATTCCATGAGTTATCCCGCTATGCCATGTCTAGTATTCCCACAGAGTTTGAGCGAATTTGTCGATTTGTGAAGGGGTTCGCAAGTTAACTTAAGGATGCTACAACCTCTCTTATGTTATCTGATGGTTCCTTTTAGAGCATTATTGACCATGCTAGGATGATAGAGGGCATCAGACAGGCACGACATAGGTGTGGTAAGAGGTCCCGCCATCATGGTCAGTTTGGCAGCTACGCACCCAGAGATAGAGATTCTCAGAGGCAGGGCGCTTATAGTTATCAAAGGAGACCAGTTCAAACGGCCATTCCTAGTGTGGATAATACAGGCAAGTCCAGATCTAGCCATACCAGTTATGATGGTTCCTTCGATTCAGGGGTGCACAGGGGTTCCTCAAGTGACCTTTTGCAGAGTTCTAGGTCCAGAGGTTGTTATATGTGTGACAAGTTTGGCCACTAGGCCAAGGATTATCCCAAGTGGGGTCCTGCTTCTTTTCCATTGGGGACACCGACAACTCGGTGTACACCAGCCCCAGTAGCTAAAGGCAGTTCACAGAGTGCGAGAGGTAGCACTAGAGGTGCTAGAGGTGTAGCTCGAGGTGGTGCTCGTAGTGGTTTCGCAGGTTAGTGGTGAGCGTCAGGTATTTTATGCCGTTCCAGCTATATAGAAGCAGAGTCTTTTGATGCTGTGATTACAGGTATTATTCCAGTTTTCCATCATTCAGCTTCAATATTATTTGACCCTTGGTCCACCTTTTCATATGTTTCCACTTATTTTGCGAATAACATTGATGGTGTGTGTGAGCCTCTTGATGCACCTATTTTTGTTTTTACACCTGTGGGTGTATCCTTAGTGGTGGATCAGGTATATCGAGGGTGTATTGTGGTATTCTCGGTAGGGAGACCTAGGCTGATTTGATCCTTCTAGACATGCTTGACTTTGATATTTTGGGTATGGATTGGTTGTCCCCTAATCATGCGATCCTTGATTGTTATGCTAAGATTGTGACCTTAGCGTACCCGGGTTTACCTCAGGTAGTGTGGACAAATGCTCCTAGTTCTTACCCTAAGGGGGTTATTTCTTATGTTCATGCTCGACGTATGCTGGCGCATGGGTGTTTATCTTATTTGTCTTATATACGTGATATTTTGTAGGAGTCATCTTCTTTAGAGACCACGAGGGTGGTGAGGGAGTTCATGGATGTGTTTCCTGTAGACTTACTAGGTGTTCCTCCAGATCATAATATTGATTTTGCCATTGATTTGGAGACGGGCACTAATCCCATGTCCATTTCTCCTTATCGAATAGCTCCAACAGAGTTAAAGGAATTAAAGGAGCAATTAGAGGATTTGTTGAAGAAGGGGTTTATCCGGCCTAGTGTGTCTCCTTGGGGTGCACCATTGTTGTTTATGAAGACGAAGGATGGTACTATGAGAATGTGCATTGACTATCGTTAGTTAAACAAAGTGACCATCAAGAACAAGTATCCATTGCCTCGTATTGATGATTTATTTAATCAGCTTCAGGGTGCTTCAGTGTCCTCCAAAATTGATTTGAGGTCGGGGTATCATCAATTGAGGGTTCGGGAATCAGACATCCCAAAGACCGCTTTCAGAACTCGGTATGGGCACTATATATTTGTAGTTATGTCCTTCGGGCCAACTAACGGCCCCACCGCTTTTATGGGTTGATGAATCGAGTGTTCGGACCTTGGTTGGATTTTTTTGTGATTATATTCATTAACGACATCTTGGTATACTCCAAGAGTGAGGCGGACCATGTTCGTCACCTAAGGACTGTGCTCCCGAGATTGCGTGAGGAGAAACTGTATGCTAAGTTCTCCAAATGCTAGATTTGGCTCGAGTTCATGACCTTCTTGGGTCATGTGGTGACTGAGGATGGTATTATGGTTGACCCATCCATGGTTGCAGTGGGTCGTGATTGGGTGAGACCCACTTTAGTGACTGAGATTCGGAGTTTTATTAGGATGACAGTTATTATCGTCAATATTTTCAAGGATAATCCTTTATCGCAGCTCCTTTGACCAGATTAATTTAGAAGGAAGTTTCATTTCTATGGACCGATGAATATGAGGCGAGTTTCCTGAGTCTCAAGGAATTATGGACTTCAGCACCTATTCTAGCATTTCCCGAGGAAAGTGTAGCTTTTGTTGTTTATTGTGATGCTTCTTGTGTCAGTTTGAGTGGAGTATTGTTGCAGAAGGGATGAGTTATAGCGTATGCTTCGCGACAGCTGAAGGTCCATGAGCGAAACTATCCTACTCATGATTAAGAGTTAGCTGCAGTGGTTTTTGTTTTGAAGTTGAGGAGGCATTATCTCTATGGAGTACATTGCATGATCTTCACAGACCATCGTAGCCTCAGGTATATTTTTTCTTAGCCTAATTTGAACACGAGGCAACGTAGGTGGTTGGAATTGCTGAAGGACTATGATATCTCTATTCTGTATTACCCTGGCAAGGCCAATGTAGTGGCTGATGCTTTGAGTCGAAAGCCTTCTAGTATGTGTAGTTTGGCATTTCTTAGGGCGGAGGAAAGACCTTTAGCGTTAGAGGTTAGGTCATTGGCCAGACAGTCGATCAGACTTGACATCGCTCTATCTCATAGTGTGTTGGCCTTCGTTGCGGCCAGGTCTACATTGACGGATCAGATTCGTGCTCACCAGTTTGATGATGATAAATTATGTGTTATTCAGGACAAAGTGTTGAGGGGTGAAGCTAAGTCGGCTTTTCTTGATTCTGAGGGAGTGTTAAGAATTAATGGGCACATTTGTGTGCCTAAGTTAGGTGATTGGGTTCGCTTGATCTTGGAGGAGGCTCATTGTGCTAAGTATTCCATTCACCCTAGTGTGGAAAAAATGTTTCATGACTTGAAGAAACATTATTGGTGGTGTTGAATGAAGAGAGACATTGTGAAGTTTGTGGCTAAGTGTTTAAATTCTCAGCAGGTTAAGTATGAACATCAAAGGCCAGGAGGTTCAGTGCAGAGGATACCCATTCCCGAGTGAAAGTGGGAGCGTATTACCATGGATTTTGTGACTGGATTATCCATGAAACTGGGTAAGTTTGACTCAGTTTGGGTGATTTTAGAAAGGTTGACCAAGTCAGCTCACTTCATTTCGGTGAGGACTAGCCACAATGCGGAGCAACTAGATAGGATCTATATACGTGAGATTGTTAGATTGCATGGGATGCCTATCTCCATTGTGTCAGATCGAGGTCCGGTGTTCACCTCCCACTTTTGGAAGGCATTACAACATGGTTTAGGTACACGGTTAGACATGAGTTCAGCCTTTCATCCTCAGACCGATGTTAAATCCGAGCGGACTACTCGGGTATTGGAAGATATGCTTAGAGCCTACGTGATTGATTTTGGTGCTTGGTGGGACCAACACTTGCCCTTACTGGAGTTTGCTTATAATAACAATTATCACTCCATCATTCAGATGGCACCATTTGAGGTACTGTATGGGCGTAGGTGTCGATCACCTATTGGGTGGTTTGACTCAGTTTTTGTTGATGCATTAGACACAGATTTACTCAGAGATGCTATGGAGAGGGTGTGCCTGATCTAGAGTCGATTGTTGACAGCCCAGAGTCGATAGTAAAGCTATGCCAATAGGAGATTTTGTCCATTGGAGTTCATGGTAGGCGATTATGTGTGGCTGAAAATATCACCCTTGAAGGGTGTGATGAGGTCCGGGAAGAAGGGAAAGCTTAGCCTGAGGTTTATTGGCCCGTTTGAGATTCAGATGAGAGTAGGTGAGGTAGCGTATGAGTTGGATTTACCACCTAGATTGTCAGCTGTCCATCCAGTATTCCATGTCTCTATGCTTCGAAAATATATACCAGACAAGTCCCATGTTATTTCTCATGATGCCATAGAGTTGGGTCCAGATTTTACTTATGAGGAGGAGCCAGTAGCCATTCTAGATAAACAGGTTTGTAGGCTCAGGACTAAGGAATAGCTTTGGTTAAGGTTCAATGGTGACATCGGCCTGTTGACGAGCCAACTTGGGAATAGAGTCAGATATGCTTGCTCGATATCCTCAGCTTTTTGAAGCTTCCGCTACCTTCCTTTACCTTGTGTTCGAGGAAGAACACGATTTTTAGTGGTGGATGATGAAATGACCCGTCAGGTCATTTGAAAAATTAGTCCTCATATTTTCTTGAAATATCCTTTCGTGAATATTAAATGGGTATTTTGGACTATTTGATAGTATAGTTGTTTAACTTATGGGTAAATTTAGAAAATTAAATTAATTTACGGACCAAAGAGTTAACTTACTTAATTACCTCTTAGTCTATATATTAAAAATAAATTAGTGAGTTTATCACTTTTAAAACCTAACCAAATTAAGTAAAGCAAAGAACGGAAGAAAAGAGAAAAGGAGAAATGTGCTTGTATGACAAACAGAAGACGTCGAAAAGTTTTACGACATTAACAAGAAGAGCAAACCATTGCAGGTGAAATATGTATGCATACATCTAAACTTCCACAGTTGCAAGATATATGAATATTTAATTGTCTATAGAAAGAATTGGAAGGGAAGATAATGGGTTTCCATGTGGCCTATTGATTAGGGTTGTCACAGATTTGATTGGTCTCCTTTTTGTTTTCACTTCTAATCAATAGTTCATTCAAGGAATTAGGGGGAAAGCTTATGGTAATTAATACTATTATTATTATTATTATTAATTTCATCACAGGTTTAACTCGAGCCAATCATTGGACAGTGTTAGTTGATTATTATTTTCGTCATACTTTTGCCCAGTGCCTTTGGTTTCACATTAGTCGAATTTAATTCTGTAATGTGCGTCTTATATATACCTACATACACACATACATATATATATATATGTATATATGTATGTATGTATGTATGTATATATACGAACACCATTAGATTTATATTATTTGGAGGAATTAAGACTTAACCCTCGACTTGATTATAAAATTTAGATGAGTTGTTGGGCCTGGGCTAGGCATATAGTATTACGGGTGTCATTGGACTCCTTGTGACATATATGTTACGTTCTTGATAGAGAATTGTCATTTCGGGAGTTGAATTCAAGATTCATCTATTCGGAAGAAGTGTTCGAGTGTGGTTTCGGCATCGAGGTAGGTTTGGCTATCCTTCTTTGAGATTGAGATTGAGCTATTGAATATCCTTATGTTGTAATATATGGGATGGGATCATATCATGTGTTGGGTTGATAATTCTTATTGTGATGCTAGTGTGAGGGCTCTGATTGTCTATGTGTTGCTTCAAGAGCATGTGAGTCCTAAATTGAGAACTTTGATATTTATTGCGCTATTGAGAGGAATATTGCTTCCATAATTGTGTCTTAATTGCATGCATCCTCATACTATATGTCATGACATTTTGAGAAGTTGCCAATGGTGATTTGTATCATGAGTCCTTAACCAGGAGCACTTGGGTGGCAAGGTAGTTGATACATTGAGATTATTATCATGAGTCCTTGACCACGAGCACTTGGATGGCAAGGTAGTTGATATATTGTGACTGAGGTATATTAGCTAGACGGGGTTATATATGACAGGCTGTGCGACGGTCTTGATACCACCTTGCATTACATTGCATGACATAGAATATCATCTCATTATACTACTTATGATTGTTTTGGATTGGCTTATTTGAGAGTATATATTTACTATATTTACGTCATTCTATATGAATTGGCGGCACCGATGCCAGACTGGTTTTTCTGTTGCTGATGGAAGCGTTCCTAGATTATTTCATAATTTATTCAATTTCTTATTCCTAGTCGGTTAAACATACTGGGTACATATTATATGTACTCACCCCTACTTCTTTCCCCCTGCAGATTCTCGTCAAGATTATCCATGTGGTAGCTGATTTGCTCATGCACTCTATTCATACCAGATCTAGTGGTGAGACGCAGGGCTTCATGTTTCCATTGGATTCTATCTTAGTTTTTTGGTCTTTAGTTTTATTTGAAGATAGAGAGACACTTATTTCACTAATTTTATTATTAGATGCCCTTTATACTTGTGACACCAGGTTATGGGATATGATTTCATGTGGAGACTATTTATCTATTAGGTTTGCATTCTTTTAGTGTACTTTATTTCTGGGGTTGAAATTTAAGTAGTTCTTTAGTGATGACCCCGATTTGGGTCGTGACATTATCCTTTGGTTTTTGATGTTTTCTAATTCATTCATGATGTATTTCACATTCATGAGTGGCTAAGTCTCCATATTCTAGGGTTTTAGCCATAGACAATCTGTAGTTTTTAACTTTAAACATCTGTGAATGGTTTCTTTCGGTTATTCCTGTGCTATTTTTATCTATAATTCTGAGTCTGGCCAACTAGGGAGTATATTAGTTGTTCACTCTAGATTCGAGAGATGTTGGGGTGGATAGAACACAGTAGTATGGCTAGCTTGTTCAACACCAGGAAACTAGGTTGATTCGTGTAAGGGAGACCAGTGACAACTACCCTTACATCTCGCTCGGTTCATAATACGAGAACATAACTTTAATGCATTTTTATTGATCTGTCTATCCCCACTCAACAATGTAGTTAGGCAGTCAATAACGGTAGGCCGACAGAGGTGTGCAACCCTGTTCAGGTAAATTAAACCCCATGAATCAATAATCAGGAAACCAGACATAATTAGATATTGTTAAAGTTTAACAAAGTCGTAAAGGTTACAACCCTGGAATTACTCATCAAATGATATCTTGTAGTAAAATTTAGATTTATTTAGTAGAAATTTATTCTTTACAATCATTTTTCTTATTTACACAAATCTCTTTTTACCCAAACCAATTTAATTCAAATCCTTTGGGTTCGACAATCCGGCTCTCTTATTAGGGCCACTATATTACTTGTGAGACCACGTACACTTGCGTGTGCTGGGGAGCAACAACACCCCCTCAACAAAGTATTCAACTGGCAACATCATAGATACTTTTATACATGCCTTTCATCATCGTAAAGTCACTTGACTCAGAAGCCATGCAATAGAACATCAATAACTCAAGAATCCTTAACAAGATATTTTATCAAACACTTTGTGGGTGTGTAATGCTCATTCAAACTCATGCAATTCAAGAGTGAAATCATGTGAGAAAAATCAATGTAAATCAAACCACCAACACTTGGTAACACCCTCATGTAAGATACATTGAAACACCTCATCAAATCTTATAATAGATCATCGATTTATAACTCAAAGCATGTATAGTTGCAATAGACAAACCATCTCATAGTATAAGCTTGAAAGAGGTATATATGTGTTTGCAATCAACATTTCACAAAACCCCAACATAGTTTGTAATTATAGCCCATAATAAGTAATACCCATAGATAATACAACTTGAAAGCATGCAAATTTCATAAAAAGGAAGATTAAACACCATGGATGAAAGGACCCAATGGTTGAAACCCACATACCTCAAATTTGGGGATTTCCTTGATGAAGATTTGAATGAGAACTTAAAGCTTGAATGAAGTTCGTGAGATCCAGAATTAGGCTTTGGGACACTTAAATTTGGATGAAATATTTGGTTAACTGTTGGAGGGTTTTTGAGAGAGTTTTAGAGTGATATATGGTTGAAAAATGGCTAAGTATAGGTGCTTTTACCCATAAAAGGATAGAGGGCCAAGACCCCAAGGTTTTAGGTCGACACTGGAAAATCAAGTGCGTGCAAAAACCACTCTGTGACGCGTTCGCGTCGCGGACCCTCACTGGAAAATACAAAGTTGGCGAAATTCATTTTTCACTACGGGTCTTCCAAAATTTGGGTTATAACCATTTCCCACTCAATTTCGCCCCATGATCAAGAATATGGAGTCATATTTTTGATATGATGCACGGATTTTGAGATATATGAAAATTCTAATTATGGACATTTTCGAGGCACATTTTTTGGCCTTTTTGGTGTCGTTATAATATCTCCCGCTTGGGAACATTCGTCCCCGAATGTCAAAGAAATGTACATAAGAGAAGTAATCATGAAGATTCCAGCCCAACATGAATGCAACAAATGCACTTAAACATCATTTCCAAAATCTCAACATGAATGTCAAAATCACCATAACTTGTCAACATAAACATGAATGTATGCAAATGACATAAGGGATGAAACTTAAGACTTGAAATCATATAAAGGACATAGTTGTTATCTTAGGCTTGAATGGAGTAAAAGAGGTACGGTATCTCTTTTTCATGTTCACTTCGGCTTCCCTAGTGACACCTTCGACTTGTTGTTTCTCCCAAAGGACATTGTCAGATGCTACATCTTTGTTCCTCAACCTTTTCACTTGTCCATCCAAAATCTCCACCGGGATCCCTTCATAGGCCAAATCATCTTTGTCACACCCATAACCTCTAAAGACACCATAGTACTTGAATCACCGCACACCACCTCAACATAGACACATAGAAGGCCAGACGAACCATATTCATACCAATGGGCAACTCCAATTCATAGGTCACTTTACTAATTCTCCTCAACTCCCTACAAGGACCCCTGCACCTTGGGCTTGATCGTCAACCTTATACACATATAGCCCACCTTGGTGCCTAAAGTGACCATCTCCTCCTTGGGAGAAAACATCTATTCTCAATTTTACCCAGCCTCATGCCCAACCTAATCAACCGGTATACTTCTCCAACCACCTTTTTGCTACCCAAAGATTCACACTTTCCAAATTTAGTAAGCAACCTCATATTTCTCAAAATTCACAACATCAACCTCAAATGATCCACAAGGTCTTTCTCACTTTCAGAAATGATTCAAGATATCATCACTAAAGACCACCACAACATATCAAGGTAGGGTTTAAAGACCCTATTCATGAGACCTACAGACACAGCCGATATCTAGCCAAACCAAAACCCCAATTTCAAAATATTGAAAAGGACATCAATGACTCATTGACAACCGAAATCGACTCAATAGGAAGACCTTAGGCTCAACATTCCAAATCTTACAATATGATAAATGCAACCCCTTAGAGATCAATTAGACATTTAGGATAGAAATGAACCTACCCCTTCACCACCACTCTACAATCCCCTACTCAAGGACAGGTTATTAGGGAATTGAAATCTAACTCTAAGGGACCTACAATCAATAGAGACATAATATGCATGTAACAAACCATCCCAAGAATGACATCAAAATCCACCATATTTAAATTCTACAAAATCACAAAGCAAGACCTAATGAAATATGACCACGAGACAATTTATATAGATTCTTGTAGCAACAATAGACTCACCAATGGGGTAGACACCAAAAAGGTTCATATAACATTTCGGGACACACCTGAAGCCCCTTAGCAACAAAAGGAATAATGAAAGAGATAGTGGCACTCGGAACTATCAATGTATACACATCAAAGTCAAGGAAACTTCAATATACCGGTAACCACATTGGGCATCTCATCTCCTCTTGCCTCCCTTTAAGAGCATAGAACCGCTTATATTGTGGAGCACCCTGTTGGCCACCTTGAGCCTCTTGATCAACATGAACATCTTGTGTTTGAAGTCGATCACCTTTATACCTTTTTCAAGCATATAGAAAATCAACTAGGTTGTAACGTACTTCACTACAACCATAACAAGCATTGGTCTTCCTCAAGCATGGGCCACCATGGTTCCTCCCACACCTTTGACACTTATGATTAGTTCTCCCAGTATTACCATCTTGCCATTTTGAGTTAGACACCCCATCAATAGCCAACCTCTTATTAGGAGCATCGTCGGAATCTTGATCTTGGGAGCTACCATCAAATTGAGCCCTCTTGAACCCCTCACTTTTCCTCTTTCTAAGCTTCTCCCCTTCAAGTTGCTCAGCATAAGTCATTAGTCGGGATAAATCCATGTCACTCATAAGCATCACGGTACGACACTCCTCATTAACCAAGTCAAACACCCTGACACAAACTTGTTCATCCTTGACCTCGGATCGGCAACCAATTGTGGGGCATACTTGGAGAGTTGGTTGAACTTGAGGTAATACTCCCTCGCACTCATAAAACCTTGCTAAAATTCATAAACTCCATCATTTTAGCCTCCCTTATCTCGATAGGAAAGAATCGGTTGAGGAATGCAGCTTTGAACTCCTCCCAAGGAATAACATCACGATTTTCCCTTTCTATCTTCCATTGCACCAACCAAATTTGAGCCAAACCTTTGAGTTAGTAAGCCGCCAACTCCGACTTTTCCTCCGAAGTCACCCCTATGATAGTTAACACCTTGTACATCTCATTAATGAACTCTTGGGGATCCTCATCCACCTTTGAACCATGGAACTCTGGTGGATTCATTCTAGTGAAGTCCTTTACTCTTGAGGCCAGAGTGAGAGCATGAGGGGCTTTCACCCCTTGGTTGATTTGGTTGGCCATGGCATGGGCCAACATAGTGATAGCATTCCAGAACTCAATCTCGGTAGCTCCTCCATCTTGAGGAGCTTGGCGGGCAGGATAAGCCAGTTGTCCCATAGGTGCATGGCCCCTCCTTGGTCTTCCTCTTTGTATTCGATCAACAACAAGAAGAGTAAAGAACATTCGTTAGGGGAAAAACCTTACTTTATAACTAAGGCACGATATAGACCATGAAGAAGTGAAACACTTCCTAAAATGCCTCATAGCCCCTTACTCGTGGTCGTGACGTGCTTCACAAAAATGAATAAGACTCTAATCGACGCGGTGTGTTGGATTCGAGGACCATTAACAACCTAGAGCTCTGATACCAAGTTTGTCATGACCCAAACTAGGGCCTAGACATGACATCGTGAATGGGGAACCCGAAGGGACCCCAAAAAAGCGGTGATCTACAACGTCTCAAGAGCCTCCATAACCAGATCTGGTCCCAAACCTCAAACCATCTAAGTGGTGATCTACAACGTCTCCCATAAAGAGCCTCAAAAGCAGCCATACCGATGCTAGAGTGATAGCTGTTGTTGTAGGCAAACTCAATCAAAGGAAGATGGTCATCCCAACTATCCCTCAATTCCAATACACAAGCCCTTAAAATATCCTCAAGTGGTTGAATTGTTCTTTCGGCTTGGCCATCCGTTTGAGGGTAAAAGGTCATAATACGGTGAACTTTGTACTGAGACAATTCCATCTCACTAATTATCATGGCAGACCGGCATCTTCACTTACTAAGTCGGAGACCCCTATCACGAACTTATTCATCCTAGATCTAGGATCAGCCACCAAATGAGGAGCATACCTTGAAACTTGATTAAACTTGAGGGCATACTCCCTCACATTTATAGCACCTTGTTTCAAGTTCATAAACTCTATGAACTTTGCTTCCCTAAGCTCAAGAGGGAAAAATCGATTAAGGAAAGCCAATTTGAACTCCTTCCAAAGCACCACATTCCCAATTCCCTTTTAACCCTTCCATTGATCAAACTTGATCTGGGCTACCCCTTTTAGTCAGTATGTCGCGAACTTCGCCCTTTCATTCGGCCCTACTCCCATGATATTAATAATTTTGTAGATCTCAATAATGAACTCTTGTGGATCATCATCCACTTTTGACCCATAGAATATCGGAGGATTCATCCTCATGAAGTCTCTTATCCTAGCCCTCGAGGTAGTAGCATGAGGGGATTGGGCCCCTTGATTGACTTGGTTGGCCACAACTTGGGCAAGCATAGTGAGAGCATCCTAGAGCTCACCATTGGTAGGTTGCTCCTCGGGAGTTTGAGCCCTTCTTCCACTAGTGTTTGGCATGATCTAGCATAGCAAAGAACAATCATTAGGGTGAAAAACTACTATAACTTAGAACATTAAGAAAGAAAACATTTTCGTAAACATCTCATAGCCTCCTACTCATAGTCATGGCATGCTTCACAACTATGAATAGGACTTTAGTCGATGCGGCTTCGAGGATCTATTAACCTAGTGCTTTGATACAAAGTTTGTCATGTCCCAAGCCTTGGGCCTAGACATGACACAGCGAAAGGGGAACCCTAAGGAGCCCCAAACAAGCCTCTTAACTTGTCATTACACATCATTGGTTGCGAAAGCATATAAAAATATTAAAGAGCAAGAATAAGGGCAAAAGAGCTAAGGGAAAAGCTTGCACAATATCATAGCCAAGAGACAAGAGTCAAACTCATATCATAGATACATAACATGTCCATCAACCACCTCTACTACATAGATAAGAGCAGGGGCCAAGGCAAAGCAACCGGGATCACCCTCATAGTCAAATAGAACATAAAGAAGAGTGTCTCAATACATAACAAGAGAGCGTAGACTAAGGTCCCCGAAGTGGAGGACTCACTAACTAGCTTGAGTAGCACCGAACTAGCCACGTGGAGGAGGGTGATCAACTTGGGCTCCGATTCCTACATGGTGATATCATGTAGGCAAGAGCATGCGTTAGTACGTTTGAAAATACTAAGTATGTAAGATGCAATGCAACTACAGATATCCATCATAATTAAAATGCATAACAATAGGCAATATGCATAATATAACAATATGAATGTGTGATCAATTCTTAAGTAAAACATACTTAAGTAACTCATACTCATATAGGATATCATATGTATACAAGAGACCAAGCAAGATTTTCAAAGTACGAACCCCTTGGTGGTTGTGTGGTACAAACCCCTCACATGGTTGATGATAATAACACCTTATCACCACGGTGGCGAAGTACAAACCTCTCACATGGTTGATGAGTACAAACCCCCACCTCGGTTACCCGGGCTCTTATACCCCCAGATCGGGTATGGTCTAATGCAACATTTTATATAGAGTATATCATATACATAAGCTCATTTGATCATCATATAGTCAATCATATCATATCTCATGCTTTGGACCTTGAACTCCTCAAGAAACCATATCCGGACATTTTATCAAACACTAAGACGGTGTGTAATGCTAGTATAAAACCATGAATATCGAGATGAAATCATGCAAGAAAATCCATTGTAAAGCAATAAATCAGTACCTTGCAACACCCTCAAGTAATATACATCAAAAAACCTCATTAAATCTTACAATAGGCCCAAGATTTATAGTTCAAAACATAGAAAAACAGTCACAACCTTGCAAAGCTTTAACATTGTATGCAGTGAATTTTATAATATGCAAGACCAATTTGTAAATCAACTTTAAATCATGCAATTTGAGTAAAACAAGGCTTGGGTACCATGGGTGAAAGGAACCCATGAAAGAAACTCACATACCTTAGCTTAGAGATGAACTTGGTGAGGATTGAAGATAGAGACTTGAAGCTAGAAGAACCTTGAAGGAGAGCCTTAGCTTGGATGAGGGTTTGGGACTTGAATTTTGGGAGTGAAAATATGGCTAAGTGTTTGAGTGAGTATTAGGAAATGTTTAAGATGATATAAGGGTGAAATAATGCTCAGTATGAGTAAAAACATGTTTGGGAACACTTAGGCCCAAGACTTAGAAGTCTTGGATCGAGTAAAAAAAAGGCCATGTTTTGTACTGTGGCGTGTCACAGAAGCGAAGCGGAATTGCCACTGGAAATTACATTTTTGGAATTTCATAATTGCTAATATTTCGCTCTTAAATCGGGGTTAGACATCTTTTCATCTAATTTTAACCCCTTGAACACGAATATGAAGTCGAATTTTTAAAATAGCAAATGGATTTTGTGATATATGGAACTTAAAATTTTGAGCATTTCGAGGCACATTTTTGGGCACTTTTTGGGGTCGTTTCAATATCTCCGCCTTTAGAACATTCGTTCGCGAATGTAAAAGAGACGTACAAGACGAGAGTGATCATAAACAAATCAGCCCCAACAAGAATGCAATATCACATTTAAAACACCAGTTTCAAAATCTCAACATACGTGTAAAATCATCATAACTTGCCAACTTAAACATGAATGCATATGAATGACATAGGGGCTGAAACATAAAACTTGAATCACATAGGGGTGTTAGAATTGGTACCTTAGGCTTGAGTGGAGTGGAAAAGATAAGGATACCACCTTTGCATGTCCGGCTCGGCCTCCCAAGTAGCACTTTCGATTTGTTGGTTCCTCTAAAGGACCTTAACGGATGCCACCTCCTTGTTTCTCAATCTCTTCACTTTCCTATCTATAATCTAAACCGGAACCTCCTCATAGGTCAAGTTATTCTCAACAACACCCACAACATCAGGAGGTCTCAATAGACTTAATGAGTATGTTGAGTCCTGGGAGGAGTATCAGCACCGAAATCGGTAAGGGTGAGTCCTGCTCGCACTCGTTAACTATGTGGCCAGCGTAGGAGAGCATTGGACCATGAAAGCAGATGTTTCCTTTGCCCCACAGAGGGCTTGAAGATTTCTTTTGGGATCCCCGACTGACTCATTCTTTAACCCGACAAGGTACTGAACAGATATGGCAACGACATCTCTTCGTTGCATCATCACCGGCTCATAGGTGGTGGTTGTCGATTATAGAAACTCCCAGATAGGTTTCATGATGGTAGTACTCTGATATTGATGTGATAGTGTGATGTCTTGAGGGATAGTGTTATGATAGAGACCATTTCTTGCTCTGAGTTGAGGATGAGTGATTCATAAGCTATTGATGTTGTATATTGCTTACTTTAGCCCATTTTACATACAATACATTCCAGTACTAATGCTCCTTTGGCACTGCATCATTTTATGATGCAGGTACTGTAGAAAGAGGACTTCAGCAGATCGATCGTTGAGGTTCACAGATCTCGAGACGGAGACTTGTTGAGTCCTCCCTTGCTTTCGGAGGACATCTTTATCTTTCCTTTATTTGAGTTATTTCATTTGACTGTGGTAGTCATGGCCTGTCATGGTACCTTGTTAGAGGTTAGCTATAGAGGCTTCATAAACATGGATAACTGATAGTTAATGTTGGGATTGCTTTTCTCGTTTCCCTATTATTATTGAGTTACCCTTTTCTTCGTACTCCATATGATAGTAACTGTGATAGTTTCTCATCTTACTTAACCCCTTTTTAATTACTTAATATCTTCCACAATATGAAGTGATTTAACGAAGACGATGAGACTAGGTGGTCTGCTTGGGGCTAGCAATAGTGTCCGAGTTTCAGTTACATCTAGGGTACCCTTCTGGGGCATGACATTTATTTTAGCATAATTTAGTACTTTAAGTTTAAGATTTGACTTATTTATTTACTGTATTTATTTTGTGCAATTTTATTATTATTTTTGTTGAATATTTTAGTGTCATCTCTCATATCATATTTTGTATAAGAAACATCTTAGGAAGTTATATTCTGGTAAGACTAAACAAATATTTGAAGCACAAGTTAATTATATATTTGCATGAATACTTTATCAGAAAAACTAAAAAATTCAAGAAATTCGAAAAAGAAATTGAAGTTGAAAAATCCAAATTTTATTGGATTGGTATAAATTTAAAAATCTGACACAACTAATTTAATTTAATATTTGAAAAATTCAAACTAAAACGGTCTATATATAACCTTATTTTGTATGTATATCTCATGTTAATCAATAAACTTATATATAAGAAAAATAAAAATTAGTAGCAAATAGCAACCACAGTCAAAATAAATGTTATATCTATCAAAAATATATAAATAAGTTATTGTCTATTGTGTCTCATATGTTTTTTTCCCTTATAAATGATTTATTGTTGTTTTGATTGCTTTAGTTGTTTTATCATGATAAATTTTTTTCTTATCGACAATGATAATATTCTTTAAAGCACAATATATTCATTTGAAACATAATATTGCAAAAAAATACAGTTCTTGTTTTGTCATCGTATAATATAATGATTTAGCTATTGCCATTGTAAATCACAAAAAATAAAGATTTGGTA
Organism: Solanum medicagineum; assembly: GCA_026153255.1. NCBI lineage: Eukaryota > Viridiplantae > Streptophyta > Magnoliopsida > Solanales > Solanaceae > Solanum > Solanum medicagineum. The sequence goes on along the minus strand of JAPFFP010000008.1, from coordinate 6,380,991 downwards.
TAGCTGAATTTTATTTACCATAATTTAAGTTAGATTTATATAAGGTAAAAAGATTAATTTAAAAGTTTTAAATGTTAGGACGTAAGATTTATATAAGGTAATATAACACCCCTTAAATTTTTCTACTCAGTGTGAACTTGCAGGTCCCTAAAAAGTGAAAAAAGACTAAATATTTACAACTGATAGTGACTAGGAGGGGTCATCTACTGTTCGTAGAAGGTTTATGGTCTATTGTGTCTCATATGTTTTTTTCCCTTATAAATGATTTATTGTTGTTTTGATTGCTTTAGTTGTTTTATCATG
>JAPFFP010000008.1:6336339-6368494 GCA_026153255.1 Solanum medicagineum | reverse complement strand
AGGAAAACATAAAGAATTTACTCAAGATCACAAGTAAATCACTAGACATGAACATCAATATGTAACAAAGATAAGAATGTTAACCTTGTTCCATTGAAGTAACTTGTTTAAAGAACTAGATCTTCTAAACTCTGAAGATAATTATATAATATTCGTTTTTTGAGATGGACAGAAAGAGAAAAAGCATATCTTCTGATTTAGGGACCAAGTCTATTTAAACATTCTGCAATATTCTTTCATGAAAGATATGTCTTTTCATAAAAGGTGTCTTTTCTAATAAGTTTTCATCATAACTATAAAAAAATAGTTAATAGATATTTTTATGCCCAAATATATATAATACTTTATTATATAAATGAAAAGGTCTCTTTAATTTTAGGGAGGATACCCATTTTAATAAGGAATCTGTATCTTTTTTATATTTAAAATAGAATACACGAAATAAATTCATAAAAATATTTTACTTTGGGAGTCCATTATGGCCTTTCAACCCGTTGAAATGGAAGTCTTTGCACTGTATCCAACTAGAGATCTTTAAGTAATAATTTTTGTTAAGACGAATGAACCTTGTATGCTCCTATATGAATGAAATTGAGTACTTTGAGATAGAATTGTATCATTATAGGCTTGATCATGAGTTTTCAGATTGAATAATTGTTCAGATGGTGATATTTATTGACTTATCAAGTAATTGTGGTTTTGTAACCTATATGATCTAGTGCATCATTCTATATTGACAGCAAGATGGTGCTTATATTGCGATATGATTGATACATTGAGAGTATAGCGATATTGAGACATTGGTGTTATTGACATACTAATGATACTGAGCTGTGGATGATATTTAGACATTGAGATCATGATGATATTGATACTATGATATAATCATGATCATACACACTGTATTTATTATCATTTATGTGTTAGATACTTGTGATGGCTACGACCGAGATGTAACCAAGGTAACACATGGATTGATGGCCGAGGTCTCTACCAGTCGAGCCGAGGTAATATTTCGGCAGTCCGAGGTCATTTTCGGACGACGTCGAGGTCTTTTTCGGATGGGTGAGCGTTAGTCGAGGTCTTTGCCGGTAATGTTCTCGGATACATGGTCCATGTGTGGCCCCTATGGATTCCAACTGAGGCAGTCATCTGGTCAGTAGATGTTATCATAGGACAGACATGTATCACGATTATTTCACATTGCATTGCATTACTGACATCTCATGGTCTTCACTCCATCTCATATAATACTTGTTTCTGTATTACCATTGAATTGCATATGGAATTATCTACTTATTGTGTTATTGACCTGAGTAATTGTTGGATGTATCCAGATATTGTTGAGACATTATGCCAGGTGATGAATATATCTATATAGTTGAGGCTTGTATATTATATTGTGCTGTAACTTTTCTGAGTACAGAGTTATGGTTCGACGATTGTGGTTGGGATTTAAGGAGTTACTTGTGTTCTTCATTGTGTTACTTTAGGTTAATTCCATTTCGCTAAGTACCCTGTTGTTTGGTGCTCACCCTCTTGCTACATTTTTGTAGGTTGTGAGCCCGGTCCACCTTGCTAGCTTCTTATTATCTTTTGGATCGAGCTTTGGATCTGTTGAGAGAGGTAGTTGTTTGTTCCTTCGGCAGAACTTTGGAGATTCTACTATTGTGTATTCATTCTATTTGAGGACTCAACATCATGACTTGTATTTCATTGAGTATTTTATACATAAAGGCTTGTACATGTGACACCAGTTCTGGATGGTTTTACTTTGTTTTCTTCCGCTTATCTATATTATTAGATTGTTATCTTTCGATTTTATCTCTACTGTTATGTGGTTTGGATTTTGAGCTGACTCGCCTTGGTGGGTTAGGCGAGTGCCATTACACCCGGATTTCGGGTCATGACAATCTTATGGTCTTAAACATGTCGCATGGAAAATTGAAATTAAAATGTTGCTAGAAAAGGAAATAGTCATTCTTTTTTAAACAACACTAAAAAGAAAAGGAGGTCATTCTTTTTTAACCGGAGAGAGTAGCTGTGAATGTATTCTTCAAACGATTATGTTACATATTATGATTGATGGATAGATCTATCTTTAGTGCACCTTTAAAATTTTGGATATCGAAAACATTGAATATAAAGTGTAGGAGGTAAAATAAAACATCTTCATTTTTCATTCCCAAATGGAGAGACCACTCCTTAACTTTTACACAGAAAGTAGATTACACATGTTTCTTCATCAGGCAACAATTGACAACATTAGTGCATTGTTTTACAGCATCACTTAGAAATTTTAAGATTGCAACAAGTCAAAAATTAAAATTACAAATTTAAAGATACATCTTTTTGTTTAGGGTGTTAATTAATGCTCTTGAAAGATTGGAGCCTTCTTCTCAATGTTATCATCAACAATAGTTGATCTTTCTTTGATGTCCACAACTGGTAATTCTTGGTCTTTGCTAGTGATTTCATTTCCTTTCCCTTCCTTACTCTTTCCCCACACCACTGAGTATAGTCCCATGACTATGATAATTGCTCCAATCACACTGAAATTGTTGCCAAAAGAATTATTAGCTTAACCAAAATTATGTAATAATCACAAGTGGCAAGAGCCTAAATTAAAGCATGTTGATAAAAAGATTATTAAATTAAAGACTATACCTTCCAAGATGGACTGACTCAGCCAAAATAATAGCAGCAAGTACTGAAGTGATGACCATACTTAATGGGCTAAAGGCTGTCACAAACACAGGCCCTTTTACTTTATTAACCACACTTTGCACATAATATGCGATTCCTGAGCATACAATACCCTGAGAATAGAATTATTTAGTATTAAGTTGTACCACAATTAATTAAATTATAAGTAAATAAAGAAAAACATACAGAATAAGCAGCAGCCAGGAGCCTAGAGTCGAAGCCAATAACCCAAGCATTCCAATCACGTTCCATTATAAGTGCAACAATTCCACCTTCCACTACCCCCATCACGCATACCCATGCTGCTAGAGATAGCTCTGCTGGGTACTCCTTCAGTGTCATCGACTATATATACATAAAAAATAAATAAATAAATAAATTATATATTTAAAACAGTAAAAGTAATTAATTTTCTTAAAATATGAATAAAAGACTTACTTGTACAATAAAAAAACCAGACCAACCAACAATGCAAGCAATGAGCTCAATGGTTCCGGCTACCCAGTTCTCGGCGGTCGCGGCTGCAGCTTCATGGTTGACCCCACGATGACCATGTGGGACCAGGTTGAACATTGGCCCTTTGTAAAGAGTCATCACCATTGCTCCAGCCACTGTGATTGTTGTTCCTATCACCTTTGCCATACTTGATTTCTTCTTCAGGTTTACTTTCTCAAGTCTACTCATAACAAAACAAATTCATAAATTTCATGAGTCCCCCTATCCACTAGCAAAAGTTTGAATCACCTATGAATTTTGTCGCTAAATTGTTCATAGATCCCAGATTTTTTTGATAATCTATCACTATATATTATTAGTCACATTTTATTATTTAGCTGATAAATTTATCTATTGTTAATTCTTGATTTCTCAATGGCGATTTTGTTTTTAGTTTCTCTAGTATTAGTATAGTACTATAGTTCTTTTCTTTTTTGAAATTATTTTGTACTATAGTAGCACAATCTTAAACAGTAATAGGTATAATGTGCCAATAATCATATAACATAACTACATAAGCAACCACTAACTTTTTTGCTTTCCAAGTGGGAATCAACAACTATGCTTATATGAGGTCATGCTTTTTATAACTTATTTCTTGTACAATGAACTCCCATAAAATTTTATTTCTTTTTTGGTGTACCCTTGATTCTAATGGAGATTCTCTGTCTACTTCTCAATAATTAGGAGATTAATTTAATATTATTGATACACATCTTATTAATTAGAATTAAAAAAAGAAGTACCTGAAAACTACAGCCAGAATAAAGGTTACTGCTGGAAGGAGATTGACAAAGGCAGATGCATAGGTTGCCGTTGTGCTCTTAAGTCCCAAATAGTACAAGTTCTGATCAATCACTGGCCTGAAATTCCATTTTTTTATTTACAAGATAAATTAGTACTATATGTAATCTACACAATTATAAAAAAAAAATTATAATGATTCCTTAAAACAATATATCTCTCTCTGGAATCATTTTTATGCTTTATAGTACTATAGATGCCATTACATATATTCTTGATTCATGTCTCGATAGAATATATAAATTAAAACTGCACTAGGCGATATTGTCAAACATCATTATTTCTGTCTCTTTCTAATACTTAAACTTTTCTAATAAATTAAACATATTGAACTAATGAAATAATTTGTTTTCTAGCTAATTCGGAATTTTTCCGATGTTCTTTAATGAAGTTATTTAATGTAATGAATAATATGATTAGTGATTACTCTATTACCAAAATATGTTTTACGTGCTAAATTTAACCAAAATAAAAACAGCAGACTTTTAATTTATTAATTCAGTTGAGTGTGATAATTAATTCAGTGCATCATTTCTATAGGCATAATGATTTTAATTAGACAAACAAGGAAATAAACTATATATGTATGTCTATGTTATAGAGAGGGGGTAGGGGAGGGATGTAAGCTACGGTTTATGGTGATGTGAAGCTACAAAAGTTGTAGAATTTATAGTATTGTTCTTTAATTAACCAAGCCTTCTTAATATAATAATATTAGCAAACCTTTTTTTTTTTGGAAGGAAATAAATATGAATGAAAGAAAATGAGAATCTTTAGCAAGAGTAATCAATTTTGAAGGAAAAAGTTGACCCTCTGTTTTGAAAGAATCATTTCCTTTTTATTTTGACAAGTTGAAAATTTTCATACTCCCTCTGTTTCTTTTTATTTTGACAAGTTGAAAATTTTCGTACTCTCTGTTTTAAAAGAATCATTTCCTTTTTATTTTGACAATATTTTAATTTAGCTTTAAACATGACATATTTAAAGTTGCTAAGACTAAAAAATATTTCGATATATTTGACATACTTTAGTTTTATAAGATTGAAACTTTTTTGAATCAAATCAAACTAGATTGTTTTTCGAATTGAAATGGCGGGAGTACCTTATTTCTACATTCAATTTTCTGCTACTATTAAATGAAGAAAAGGTGGTATACTTAATTAAGAAAAAGATACATAAGAATCTCATGCGATTGAATACACAATTAAATTTCATGAAAGAAAGGTAATATAATTATGGAGTACTAATTTGTTCACATGTAAATTGAGTAGAATATAGAATGAGTTTAAAATAAAGCAGCACGTACTCTAGGAAACCAAGAGCCAATATCTTAATAAAAACCCTGAGTGTCATCTTTGGCCTTATTTTCCTGCAGACAAAATCAAAGCAAAAAGAAGGTACGTGTCAAAATTTTGGACGTTAGAGATTTAAAATGCACTCTCTTTAATCTGACATTGTTCATCAGAAACATTCTACATGGTATTAGAATATGCAAATTTCCTGAGCATATAGCTTATAAATACAAGAATAGAAAAGGTATATAATTCTAATGTGTTACGTATAATATATGGATGGACCAAAGGAATAGAAAAAAATAGATAGATAGATAGAGAGACCTTTCGAGAACGATAGCAAAAGGTGCAACGGCAATGGTGGCAAATGCATGTCTATAAACAACAAGAATCCAATGACTCATTCCCCTTTTGAAACACATCATGGTCACAATATACATTCCTGCATACCCAAATTGCAAGGATACCATAGCCAAATAAGGCTTGACCTTGTTAAGGAAGGAGCTAAATGCACCAGCCATCTCTTCTTTCTAACACACAAACAAGGGGTTTTAGGATGGGGTATGGAAATATAGCAAGTGTGTCCCCTTTTATACACGACGCAAAAGTGAAAAAGCTTAACCAATAATAATAATAATAATAATAATAATAATAATGATAATAATAATAATAATTATAAGAGTTTTATAAATTAGAAATATGGAAAACCAAAATATAGTCTAGCTTATTCATTGTTGCACTAACTCGTGTTTCTCCCCTCGTAGATTCCCCTTATCCATTTAGAACAAATTATGTTATGTACATGCAATGTAGTATCCATTCTTCAAGCAACAAGAATCTTTGCTGTCAACTTAATTATTAGAGAGATATCAAAGAAGATTTTCTTTTCCTTTACGTAAATTCTTTTATTGGAAAAAATAATTTACTCCTTTCATCCCAATTTAAATGAGGTTGTTTAATTATATGAAATTTTAGAAAAAAAATACTTTTGCAATTTATAGTTTAACAAAAGTCATAAATGTTTGTGTGAGTATATATCATTTCATTAAGAGAATAAATATTTTTAAGTGAAATTGTTATTAGATATAAAAATATATGGTTTTTGTTGGGACTATGACAGAGAAAACACTATTTCCTCCATTTAAAAAAGAATGGCATACTCTTTTTAGTCTGTTTAAAAAAAACTGATACATCTATATGTGATATATTTAAGGTTACACGATTAAAAGATATTTTGATACATTTAATTAACATAACTTAATTAAAGACTACAAAATTAAAAAGTCTTTTTTATTTTCTTGTATCAAATTAAATTAAACTATTCTTTTTAAAATGGAGGAAGTACTTTATTTCCCCCTCTTTTGTCCTTGTATTTTGTGAAGGTGGAGTTTGAACCATTGACCACCAAATGCTGCTAGGGTTTAGTGGGAGATGATGTAGGTATAAAAGATATGTGGTCTTTGGAGAAGTGGGTAATGAGTGGACACTTTTCTTGAAAATGTCTCGACTGATTATTTGCAGTTGATTAATATTTCCTCCCCCATCTTCAATATCTAACTTAAAAGAGGAGATCATCAAAAACTAGCTAACTATAGAGGACTAGAACTAGTACTAGTGACATCTTTTTTAATGAATTATTGTACACTTGTATTAAATTCTATGCATATATTATTTTCCCAAAGCAAGTTTCTTGATGTTTAAGTGGTTCTTTGCTTTAGATTTATGATAACTTATTCATATTACTCTGTATCATAAAGTACAAGAAAAGGACAATTCAAGTTCCTTTCTTACAAAGTTGCAAAGTATTTATATTAAATATGTCCTTAAATATGTCCTAATTATATACAAAAAGATATGGAAAAAAAAAAGAAAAGAAAAATTAAATATCATTTTTTTTTCTTATTTTCAAATTCCACACGAATTTGCAATCACTTTGTTGAAGGTACACTTTGAAGAAGGGGATGGTGGCTCGAATCAAGAGCATTTACTCAAAAAAGCTAGTAGTTGTAACGGTTCATTCATTTGGTTTAAGATTTAGCTAGAATACCTTTTTTTGTTTTATTTGAGACTTTCTGTAGGTTGATTTGGTATATATGACTTGCAAGTATGGGTGATGCATTTCAAAATGCTTGAACCGAAACTTGAACTATAAAAAATAAGAGTTAATAAAGTCAATTTTATGTTAACAAATTCAAATTCTTGATTTAAAAATTCCTATAAGCTTGTAAGATGTTTTAGGACATATGATTCTAGTTGATATTCGAGGGGTTCTGGTGAGTTTCAAAGTCAAAAGCCAAATCTAGCTATTGAAATTTTATTTTTGTTGATGCAATTGCAATTGCAACTGCAACTTAGGAGTTGCATTTAAAAGTTGTATGGCATGTTAGTGAGGGTTGTTGCTACGATCCGAGATTATCCTACAGTTGTAACACGGTGCTTAGAGTAACAAGAGACTCCAAGCTAACTCATGGCTTGGCCTGACACTATGATATACACGCATAACAATTAAAGATAAACAATGCGGAAGCTATATCTAAAATAGTCCATGCAATACCTCTTCGGGTCATTTCTATAATTTCGCAGTCAATTGGTTGAACTGAGCATATATATAATGACCTCGGACTATTGATGATCTGTTGAGACCGCTGGGATGACTTTTGATTGGGTTATTTGGGAGTTATATGAATTTTTTAGTTAACCGAGAAGTTTATACTAGCAAAATGAATTTTCGAATAAAGTCCTAGTAAACAGCTTCCGAATGAAATTTTGACGATTCCATTAGCTCCAGAACGGTCGAATTAGGCTAGAAGCATGTTTGGTGCAATTATATCATGAATTGCAAATTTGACCGCCGAAATCGATTAATAGTTGACCCAATCAACGCCCTCAGATCGAGCCCCGAATGAGAATTTTGATTGCCTGGCTGGCGTCGGAATGCTGATTATGGTCTAGGACAACCCTACGTTTGATACCGGGGACATCCGGATGCGATTTGACCCTCGAAGACTTTTTATTAAAAGTTGCATATAAAGAAGTGGGACCCTTACTTCATCATAGGAAGCTCCGTTGGAACTTCTGACTGCATCGTTGGATTCGCAACATTAAAATTCATAGGATTACATAGTTCATTTGCGAAAATAAGAGTCTGAACGAGCTCGAAATAAAGAAAAAGAGAAGGCAAGGTTAAAGAGGAAGGGGTGATGTGGCAGCCTATGATTCTGCCACATGGCACAGCCAGATGGCACCACATAGCATGACGTGGCAACACCACTTCCCTATATATATATATATATATATATATGGATGTCTATATATACATATATTTCTCCAACTTTATATGGCAATTTCGAGAACATTTCTTATCTGATTTGAGTGATTCAAAATTCTACATGACTCGAATTTTTGCAAGGAACGTCATGGTGAAAGAAGATTCGGAATTTGAAACATATTTTGAGGTAAAATCCTTGTTCATTCGCTGATCATATATCGAAATTGGTGAAAATTTTACATTGTGATATTTCGGTCATTTCTGAACGGAATTAAGTGAATTATGTGTCTAAGTTATTCTATTTTCTTAGAGGAACGTTGTGGTATACTTGGATCATATTAATTTGACTATAGATTGCAAAATTTGACCGAGAGGTTATGTAAGAAATGTTTCCTCTAAGAAATGCAACTTCGTTTTTGAGCCGTTTCTCTACCTTCTGAGATTTGTTTTGGGCTCAGTTTTTGGCTATGGAATCGAGGTGATGTAAGGATCATTTTACGGGGGTTGGTTCGATATTTTAGGCGTGGACCCCATTTTTTCCTATTTTCATCGTAATTAATGTAATTTCACTTATTTCCTGAGATTTTACAGCCAAATCAGCCGAAATGAAATGGGATTTTACAGCCAAATCAGCCGTAATGATTTTTTCACTCATGTTTTAATAGATGAGAAGCATTGGAAAGTGATTCGAAGGGAAAATCTTGATTGGATCAACTCGGAGCACGATACGCCGATTGCTAGGTAGGTTAGGTTTTCTCTAAACCGCAGATTGAGTTGAAATATATGTGTATTTGAATTGGAATGTATAGAAATATACTATTTATGGATTGAATTGCAGAGTATATGATGTATATGGCTGGATGTGATTTGTATTTGTATACATATGATGTCATAAGACGCTAGTTGTTGTATTAAGGGTTGTGTTGGCTATAACTATTATACTGTTTGTGTTCTTACATATGACTACGAGAGGGCCCGAAAGGGGCAGGCTGGGAATGCGAGCATGTGATAGGTATGTACACTAAGCTTGACTTTTTCTTGTATGTGTGTGTGGCCTGAGGCTACCGACATATACTAGATCTTGAGGTTGAAATGTGATTACATGCTACCATGTGCACTGAATTTAGTATCTATATTTGAGTTGAGTACTTGTGGTAGTATTTCTTGATTAAAATATTGTGTTGCCTTGTGGTTTATATGATCCTGTATACTGCTCTTATCTGTTATGTACTTGTGCCACTGGTTGGTGAATGGAGAGATACACCATGTTCTAGTGACGGTCTTAGTTATCCCCCTAAAGGAGCCTTATGACCAGTAACACGAGATACATTGACACTGAGTCACTGACGGGTTAGAGACTGGAGTGTGACCCTTTTAGTGAGGTGCAGTTATATCATATAGGCTTTCTAGGCTATCTGTGACGAGATACTAGTTACATGGGTTAGTCCTGGAACTGGCATCCTAATGAGAGGGGCATATTTTTAGTGGGCCGACACATGGTTATCTTAGGCGATTTCCTTTGTAGCTGCTAGGCTACGAATGATTCTGGTGGTTGTCATCCTTCTGATTGTCTAGCCTCTCGGGCCTTAACATAAATTATGCCGATAATACCCTATGAGTTGCTTTACATAGAGAAAGGTCTGGTAAAGCTGAATATGGGCTAGTGCCCTGGGACAGGCATGTGTTCTAACTTGACTTGTACCTGTATTATAGCCTTTTTCTACTGAGATATGATGACCAGGAGATTGTGTATTGATTATATGTCATATTGTGGCCTGATTCTAGTATAGATATGACTTTGTTGGGTTTGGCTGCCCAGGATACTCATGATAGAACATGATTGTTTATGTTTACTATAGGCGCTTGTTATTAATGAGGCTATAGTATACTTCGCATTTGTTAAACATGGCTCTACAATGATTTGCGATACATATACACTCTGAGGTAGTGCTGGTAGTTATTGTGCACTGATTCTTTTTATCTGATGTTGGGTTATTTGTCTTTATCTGAGTAAGGTAGTGGACTATCTGGTGCGATAGGGATGATTTTGTCGGGAGAGATGGTATGTTTGGGGGATCCTGATCCGGATAGGCTAGAGAGAGAGAGTGACTGTTTCTATGCTCCGAGACTCAGATGACGCACCCTATAGTTCAAGTCTTTGGTGGCCACCCGAGTGTTTGAGATCGCGGGTGACGCGTCCCGTGGTCCCATTCTTTAGTGGTCATCTCCGAGTGTCTGAAACCAAGGTGCTGATTCTAAAGAGGTCCCAGTATTTATCGTTACTTTGGGGCTGAGGCTCATTGACTAATTTTATGGGTTAGGGCCCGTTGATTAATATTTTAGGTTGAGGACCCCGCTGATTCCACTTTGGGGCCAAGGCTCATGATTGACATTCTTAGATGAGACATATTTGATTATGAGAGGGGGACTCTTTCTCTCCGAGGGATACATCCCACTGTTACGCGTGTGTATTTTGGATTGGGTGCCACGTGCTAGCACAGGGTCAAGGACCCAGTTGATATGTGATCGTTGGGCCGAGCCTCCGTGATTGATTACCCGTGGTTCCACACACCCACTTATACCTTAATTGTGCATGGGTGTACCCTCTAGGCTTATGGGGGCTCAGGGGCGTTCAACCTTAGATACTAGGGCCTTACACCCACATATAACCGACTTGTGATCATGTAATATTAGGAGTTTGGTTTTACTGTGATTTGGTTGATCAGATTGTTTGTGGGTGTACCTTCTGGGCTTAGAGAGGCCCAGTTGGCTACATGCATAGATGTTAGGACCTTGCACCCGTGCACAGTTCTATGTCCCAGTTGAGGACAGGGTGGTATGGGCCACACAGTCTTGTCAGTCGATATCATTGTTCATCACTTGGGTTGGTTCAGGTCATTGTTGTTCATCACTTGGTTGGCTCTGTTACAGTTTGAGGGTTTCCAGACATATCGTTTCCTTAATTTGAGTTCTAATTTGGGCTAGACCTATTGCAGTACTTTATATTTGACTCTTCTGAATTTATGGTATTTCACTAGGTCGACCGATGATGCCTACTGTGTCTCTTATTCTAATACTCACTCCTACTTCTACATCTTCTCATGGTGCAGGTCCAGGTACGACCGTGATAGCTGAGTTGAGGAACTTTAGGAGCGCTCAAGAGACTTTTGATAAGCACTAGCAGATCTGGTTTCTTCGCAGTCTCCTTTCTATTGATGGCCATCTTTTGTATCCAGACATTGGCATTGTACAGTAGTGTTAGGTATTTATAGAGGCACTCTAATATTGTATATTGTTATGATTATTGATATATGTATATGATATGTTCCTGTGTCTACTGTAACTTTGTACGATTGACTTCCAGATTCTGGGTAGGTTTCGATTATGTATAGTGTCATATTGTTATGGTTTGGACTAGAAAGCTAGGACAAGTACCCTGGGGGTTAGGTAATTGGCTTTCCTATAGATGGGATCTAGCAGGCGCCATCATGACTGGGACCGTTTCGTGGCAATCCATTAAGAATCAAACGTTAAAAAGACAAAAATTTGAATATTCAATAAACTGATACTAAGTCTTACTGCCTGCAATCTTCTACTAAGATGAATTGCTGGGACAAGTCCCTAGCTAACTCTATCTGTTTGAAAACTGAAAGACTAAATAACTAAAGTAAATATAACAATCTTTCTCGAAAGATGATGACTCATCAATATTGTTATTGTGTTGATCGGAAGTGTACTAATTGCAAGCTGAATACTGAGCACTGAACCTATATTATCAATAATATAGTATAAAGAGTATGCAATTAGTACTTTGATTATACTAAGTATATAAGGTATACATGATAAAATAAATAACTGAACATGTTAATTGGATCTAAAATGCTAAATTAAGGTAGCATAAACCCATGTAATGAGCAAATAGTAAAAGATGCAACTGATAAGTAGTACAACTAAAATAGATAAATTTATGTTCATGTAGTATATGAAAGATTGAATTATGGGAGATATTAAAATTGATCATATATAACCATAGTAGCTAGACAAGGGGTTCGATACATATTCCCCATCAAATAGGGCCCATTATACTTTGTCAAGGTACAAAGGTTGATTTGATCTGATATAGTATCGCTAAGTTGATAATGTGGATCTAGAAGGAATACATAGACCTACTATGTTACGTAGTTTTGGAAGTAAGGGACTATCATTAAAGGTTTTAGCAGATGCTTACCGTGAGTCTTCAATCCTAAATCTGCTTGATGCTAAGTAAATTCTAATAAAATGGATAAAACTGAAAGCACTAAATGATATATTTTTTTTAATTAATTACAGACTCAGAGGCCCATTTTATTTATTCAAATAAAGAGTCCAATACATCTTGACTAGGAGGCCCAACCCTGTAGTTTAACATAATTAATCCCAAAGAATGTGGTGTGTCTAGATGAACAAACATATTTCCTCCTGTTCAGTTGTCCGTCTTCCCCATGTGTCCATTCAGCTCCATCATCCATCGTGATTTGCTCCATCCATAAGTTCTTCCTCTTGGATTTTTTCCTGATGATTCTCTTCATCAGCATGTAAGTCCCTTTTTGCACTCATTCGTTGCTTCAAACCTCTATTTTGATATTTTTCTCTCTGAAACGGTATGTCATTTGTGGATCTGCCATGGCCTGCTGCATTCTTCTTAGAAAGGAAGCTTTGCTTTTCTCTCAGGATCGACATGTAAGCCACTTCAACTCTCTTCTTTTTGCTCCTAATTCATTCCCCTATTGAAAACCCTCTTCACCTGCTACAGAACCTGGTGGAGCTTTGGATTTACGCCTGAAGCATGGTAAGGGTGCCGATTCTGATGCATTTTTGTGATGAAGCCACTCCTCATTTTGCTTGGATGCACAATATGTCCTTCCACAGCTTTTTTGCTCACACACTCACTAACCCATAGGCCTATAGCTGTGACTTTTGTGTATATTTATGTATATAGATATTGTAAGCTTGTAGCTACGCTCAATGTATATGAATCGCATCCTATGGCTACATTGCTCATTTTATTAACTAGGAATATCATGAAGCTACGTTGTCTTTATTCTGATTGTTGGTATCTGTACTTTATTCATGTTGCATATCTTCCGGGCTAGGCAAGGCATCTGACTGAACCCCCAACACGTAATTTACTATGAGTGCCCATCTACACTATTGGCAAGAGCATCTGCCAGTTGATTGTATTCCCTGTATGTATGTTTATAGTGAACATTCATCTCTTTAGAAAGAGTTAGAATGTTCTCTATAATTTCAATGATCTCCCATGGAATTCTCCGGTCCCCTCTAATAAATTTAATGATGATTAGAGAATCTGATTCCACCTGCATATTGAGTATATTATTATTCCTTCCATGTTGTATAGATTTCAAGACTGAAACGGCTTCAGCCACTATGTTAGTTGTCAACCCAATGAACTATGCCTCTGCATAAATAATATCTCCTTTTGTATCCCTTAGACAAAACCCATATGAGTTGTTGCCTGGGTTAACTTTGCAAGCTCCATCTGTGTTACATTTAATCCACTCCCCATCAGGAAACCTCCAGGTCACCAGCCTATAGTACAACTTCAGCATTATAGTTCAAGTGCAAAGGAGCATGATCCGACCCTTGTCTGTGAAAATGCTCCACTTCAACTACAGGAAAAATATTTGTGAACTCTTCGTTAGTGAACAACCTGTCCAGACACTTAAATATATACTCTTTATTGATTCTACCATTCCCCCAAGTGTATTTGCTTCCTGTAAAACTAACTTCTATCAAGGCGCAAACACTCATACACTGAGCAAAGTCCATAGCCTCTTGTTGAGTAAAGTCAAGTGCACCAAGCTTTTCTTCCTCATTTAAAATGACATTGAAGTCTCCTCCTATAAATCAACAGTTTCTAACTCCTCCCACAACTGTAGCCTCTCCAAAGCACTGCATCTTTCATATATAGAAGTTATCAGAAACTATTGACCCCTCCTTTGAGGAATCTCATAGTAATCTGCTGGTGTGAGTAACTAATGATGCTCCTTTCCCAGTCTTCCTTCCAAAAATTCAAATTTTTCCTGAAAATTAGTAACAGCATGATCAAAACCTACTCTATTTTTATAGTGTTGAATCTCATCCGAAGCCTGAAATGGTTCCATCAGAGTAATGAAAGAGAGGCATTTTGGGTATTGACTGCCCCGATGTTCCAAAATAAAGCTTTATCTATCATTGAGGACAACTGGAAGTTCTTTCTTTACTGCTCCTTGTTTTCACTTTTAGTGGAATATCAACCCTAACCCCCTTGGTCTTCAAGTTTCTTGTTTGTCTTAGTGATAGATCGCCCTCAATGCTGACTTGATTGATGTTTTCATCAATCCCTTCCTCCGCATTTGTAACACTGGCATCACCTTTATCCTGCTCTAAATCAAAGGGGTACAACTGGTGTTCATCTCCATGATCACTCTCTACCCCCAGTATCTCCCCATGTCCAACAATATTATTTGTTGTATCCTCATTCTCTACTGGGTAGTTATGGTTAACAAAGCTCCTTTATTCTTTGTCTGCATTGTTCCCACCTGTGTTGGTCTCCTCAGTGACATGAATGACTTCTTTCTTCTTATCTTTATGCACTTTATCATTCTCTTGTTGTGTCTCTTTTCCATTCCCCTCAATCCCCTTATCTGCCTCTGTGAAAGTCTTCTCCACCCATGCTTTGGCGGATTATTTCTCCTTTTGTTCTTCCCCCTTGGGCTTCCTTCATCAACTGTTTCATTGGCCTGTGTTGCATGATCATTCCCTATGTTTTTAGCAGTCCCTTCTTTATTCTCTAGGTTTGCAAATTTATTATGGGTATTTTCTCTCCACAATTATTGTGGTTATTGTTTTCTCCCAACATTCTTCCTTTTCTGCTCTTTGAATCCATCTTGATTGGTTGTTGGTGGCTTTTCTTTGGCTACTTTATCAATTGGTTTCTTCATGTCAGTTGTGTCTTCCACGTTCTTATCCTCCTTCTCTTTGGCTTCCTTCTTCTTCTTAAACAATTCAAGAATTTTAACGTAACATTGCTCATCATGCCCCTATATCAAATATGTATCACAGTAGTTGGGCAAATAGTTATATTTTATTGGGATCCACTTTTCAATTACTTCCCCATCCTCTTCTTGATGCCAATTTTGATACTCTTGGGGAACTCTCTCAGTAAATCAACCTCCATTTTCACTCTCGCACAACTGGGAGGAGTTTTATTTTTTGTGGCCATATCAACTTGTAATGTTTTGCCAACTGCAATAGCAAGGAAGAACATCGCCTCCTCACAGAAAAATTAAGTGGTAAAGGTAGGAACGGAATCCAGGCAACGGTGATCTTCGTTTCTTCATTAGGCTTGAACATCGGTTCCCACTTAAAGGTTCTCACAGGGTACGACTAATTTTGATGTGTAATATAAAACGCAGACTTCAATAAAAGATGTACATAATCTTCTAAAAGAGAACCTGAATCAGAATATGACGATTACTTAATAGGACAATGTTGCACTCACCCTTCCACTCGCATTACTTCAGAATTAATCGCCTTAGGTCTTACATGTCCGGCCATCCATATGAAAATTTTTCAACAACTGTGTATTGTAGATTCTCACATAGGATCAATAGATCCACCTCTCTTTGTTCTCACATAACAATTGGCTCCCCATAAAGATATGATACAATAGGCAAACTAGGCTTAAGCAAACTCGCATATGTCTTCGTAGCTTGGCTAACCCCATCGGAGGGCTGGCCAATGGACAAATTGGCCATTGAAATCTATCACCAGGCTGTGATGACAGCAGTAGGGTTTTTCTAAGCTCTGAATCATATATAGTGATAAAACTTGATAATATGATTAACTTTTGAATATTGATAACAACTGAGAACAACTGATAGACACTTTATCTGAGAGCATCTGCAGTAATGAGGAACTGTCAGTTCAAGAAATGCAAATATTTAAGTGCTAAAAGTTTATGAAAATATCATTTAAAATCATTGAATTATATGTGAAAACATATGATTAAACTATTCATGAATAAGGATTCAAAATGTTGTAGAATTCCTTCTTTTTCATGATATTTTAACCATATAGAGATCATTAATTGCACAGAAGATTTATTTGCGACTCAATAGATGAAAGGATACTCGTGGATGAAGCTTCGTGTACTTGAAATAGAAATCTTATCTTCAATTCTTGGATTGAGACTTAAAAAACCTTAGTTCATGCTTAAGATGAACCCTGAATGTACTGATTTTAGTTTTGAGTGTTGCGCGTGAATGGAGAGGGCTAGGCCAATTAAATTTCAGTTAAAAGGGGATAAAATAACATAGTATAAAAATTAAGTGAAGAAAGATCAAAATAATCCTTAAAATATTGGTATCAATAGATTTCACAAGCACATCAACGGGTATATAAGTAAGCATGTCTTACCTACTAGTGAAGGTCTAGGCCCAAAGAGGATAATATCACTAGCGAGCTGGGCTATTATAATATTTGTAATGGCCCAACGCACCAGTGATATTGTCCTCTTTCGGCCTAGGTTCGCATGACTTTAAAATGCGTCACTAGTAGGTAAGGCCTATTTATATATATACGCGGCATCTCTAGCTACTGGTGCTGAGGCTTGCCGGGCTGACTGAGATCCTCACACCTAAGTGGAAAATACTCAATGGGAATAATGTCTAGCCATATGCCAAACCTCATCACAAACATAACAAGCCCTACGCTATTGCCACTTAGATGGTTGTCCTGAAGAGCTATCATGGCCCATCTAAGTAGGCCTAAACCAATCACACTTGTCAGATGCTAAAATGGCTGAATAAACTGCTTGGCCTTGGTGGTCTTGCCTCTGCAAACTCTCTACCGAATGGCGGGGGTCCTCTAAATTGGTCGTGCTAACAAAATCTCTTCCCACCACTCTGTCTATCATGTCTTTTGTGCTCTATCAAGCGAGCATGATCCACTACACTCTGAAATGAGCCTTCGGCCAAGGAAGTTGTAGCCTACTAAAGATAACCTGCCAATCCCTTGGAAAATCGTTGAATCCTTTCAAACTCAATAGGAATACTGGACAAGGCATACCTGGATAATGTATGAAGCCTAGCCTCATAATCTGATACTGACATAGAGCCCTATTGGAGTTTGTCGAACTCATCTCGAACAGCTGCCTCAGAGGCTATATGGCACGAACCTCTCCAGAAATATCCCAATAAAGTGATCCCAGGTTATAACTGGAGATCCCACCAAACTATGAGCCAAAACTGACCTCCACCACTCCTTACCTAGGCTAGTGAACTAGTAAGAGGTATAAGCAACTCTATATGACTGGAGGATGGCCAAATTACATAGCCGGTCCTGACACTCTAACAAAAAATCATAGGCTTTGTCACCAAGGGTACCATCAAATTTTGGGGGAGCCAATCGTACAAACCGCTCAAAACTCTTCTGTTCAATAGTAGACATAGCAAGACTAGTTGTAGGTGATGGCACTATAAATTTGGGCAGTGCAACAGACGGTGCAATAGCCAATCCCTGAAAAATATGAACTAGAACCCAGCTGAGATATCTGAGGCGGAATCATAGAAGTCATAGGTGGATCCATCGGGACCGAAGAAGGACCAATATGAAGTATGGGTGAATCAACTAGAGCCTTAGAAGGGCCAACCGATGCTATAGGAATCGACACTTCAATAATAGCTAGGGCAAGAGGTGCTCCCACAGATCTAGCCAATAACCTCAAAAGTAACTCCCTAATTGATGGTGCAGCATTAGGGGTTGGAGGTAGGGAAGCATAGTTAGTAGGCCCTTCTGGCACATACTCTAGCTCTAGAGAGGTCGATATAGTCTGTCCTTTGGGTGGAGTTTCCCCTCTAGCATGTCCCTGGCCTCTAGCACTACCATGATCTTTGCCTCGACCATGGATGGGAGCTACATCAGAGAACTCTGTCTCTCCCAAAGATCATCAAAATCTAGTAATGAGTATCTATGTAGAAGGAGTAGATTAGACACATTTAAACCAATTGATATGAAAAAACCTCCAAATAGAATCTAAAACTGTGACTTTTACTTTTAAGTGCCTTATAGCCTCCCAAAGATGAGCATGGATGTCTACACATCGATCCATGAGATTCTACTAGACACCCTGCTCTTAACTCACAAGCTCAATGAACCTAGAGCTCTGATACTAAACTTGTCACGTCCCAAAATTGGATCACAACTAAAAGAGACAAGTAAAGTAAAAAAAACAACCACAAACTAGAAATAAAATCCCAAGACCTGGAATCATGAGTACAAGAGCATCTAGAGTAGTACAAAGGAGTGATATAACTGTCTCAAATAAAAATACAAAGTTTCCTCAGTAATATCTAGTATAAGGTCAAAAGAGAGACAATAACAAAAATCTCAAATATTCACGACGACTCGAAATCTGAGCCTTACCACTAAGATGTGAGTAGATAGAGGATATGTCGGGTAGAATGAATCAACTACCATATGGGGTTTACCTGTGGTCGATCTATAGGGAGGAAACAAAGTAGGAGGGAATACACCTAAATATACTCAGTAGGTTCAACTGACTGGGTAAGAGAAATCGAATGAGCATATAATAATGAAGAATCCTATCACCTGCAACAAAGGGGGTTAGCACATAACATATATATACATATATAAGAGAATATATAAAGAGGCATTAATAATAAGTAAATCAGCACATAGGCAAGCATTAATTTGGTCATGAGGTTTCATCTAACTATAAGTTGGAATCTCTTAACCTTGTCACCTCAGAGTGGTCAAGGGTGTTACAATACCTTAGCTTACCACCTCAACGTGTTTAAGAGTGTTACAATACCTTAGCCTTTACACCTTAACGTGGTCAAGGGTGTAATGTTCCGACCTCAACGTGGTCAAGGATGTAGTCTTACCATCTCAGTGTGGTCAAGGGTGTTACAATATCTTAGCCTTGTCACCTCAGCATGGTCAAGGATGTAGCCTTGCACCTCAGCATGGTTGAGGGTATAATGTTCCCACCTCAACATGGTCATGGATGTAGCCTTGCCACTTTAGCATGGTCAAAGGTGTAGTCTTGCCACCTTAGAATGGTCAAGGGTGTTATAATACCCTAGCCTTGGCACCTTAGCTTGGTCAAGGGTGTTACAATACCTTAGCCTTGCCACCTCAGCGTGGCCGAGGGTGTAATCTTCCTACCGCAACGTGGTCAAAGATTTAGTCTTGCTACCTCAACATGGTCAAGGGTGTAGTTTTTCCACCTTAGAATGGTCAAGGGTGTTACAATAACTTAGCGTTGCCACCTCATCATGGTCAAGGATGTTATAATACCTTAGCCTTGCCACCTCAGCATGGTTAAGGGTGTAATATTCCCACCTCAGCATGGTCAAGAATATAGATATCCAACATGGAAAGATATGTATGTAATTGAGTATTTAGGGGTAGAATGTATCATTGTAGGCTTGATCATGACTTTTCATATTGAATACTTGTTCATATGACGATATATTAAGTTATAAATTAATTGTTAATTCATAATCTATGTGATCTTGTGAATTATCCAATGTTGATAGCAAGATGGTGCTTATATTATGATATGATTGATACATTGAGACTATGATGATGTTGAGACACTGATGATATTGAGATATTAATGGTATTGTGATATTGAGATTATTATGATGTTGATACTATGATATAATTGTGATCATGCACCTTGCATCTTTTATTATTTGTACATTGACACTTGTGATGGCTACGATCGAGATGTGAGTAAGGTAACACATGGATTGGTGGCTGAGGTACTTATCGGTCGAGCCGAGGTAATATGCCGGCGGTGCGAGGTCATTTGTGGACGATTTGAGGTCATTTTCAGACATGTAACATGAGCTGAGTCATTTTCGGCCATGATTACAAAGACATGGTCCATGTGTGGCCCCAATGGGTTCCGTTTGAGGCAGTCATCTGATCCGCGGATGTTTATTCTAGGACAAACATGCATCATAATTATTTAATATTGTATTGCATTATTCATATTACATGGCATCCACTCCATCTCATATCATATCTAGTTGATATTGTTGTATATTGTTTGTGAGATTGTGTACTTATTATATCTCTGATCTCGAGTACAATTTGATCTACTTATACACTTGTGTATTGAGATACCATGTCAGATGATGAGTATATTTATATTACTGTGATCTGTATAATATATTGTGTTGGACTTTTCTGAGTGTAATGTCGTAGTTTGGCGAATTATGGTTGGGATTTAAGGAGTTACTTGCATTTTCAATTACTTTACTTTAGGTTAGTTCCATTTGCTGAGTACTTTGTTCTTTGTTCTTCACCCCTTGCTACATTTTCTAGGTTGTGAACCCAATCCATCCTGCTAGACTTTTTTTTGTTAGATCGAGCTTTCGAATTTCTTGTGAGGTAGATATTTATGTCTTCAGCAAGCCTTGAGGATTCTATTTTTATGCTCTCATTTTATTTGAGGACTACACATGACGATATCTATTTCATTTGAGTATTCTATACTTAGAGCTTTGTACATGTGACACTCGTCCTGAGATGATCTTAAGGTGTTTTCTTCCGCTTATCTATGCCATTAGACTGTTATGTTCCACTTATGTTGTTAGTGTTAAGTTGTTTGCGTTTTGGACTGACTTGCCGTAATGGGTTATGTGAGT
The DNA here is from genome assembly GCA_026153255.1 of Solanum medicagineum. Classification (NCBI taxonomy): domain Eukaryota; kingdom Viridiplantae; phylum Streptophyta; class Magnoliopsida; order Solanales; family Solanaceae; genus Solanum; species Solanum medicagineum. Next base: position 6,347,204 of record JAPFFP010000008.1, on the reverse strand, counting down.
GCCATCATGCCTGAATTTCATATCATAATAATATATGCCTTGTGTTTTGGTTTAGGGTCGTAGAAAGAGGTTTTGTAGTTTAGATTTAGAAATTTAAACTTGCAATACTTTTGGTTCATGAAGGGAGTCTACGCACCGTAAAGGACAGTATAAGTTGTAAGGCAACTTTCGTTGATTAAGATCTAGAGATGGATAGTTGCACTACTTATACTTCACGGATGGATACAATAGATCGGAGAACTGATTATGGATCATAGAATAGATATTGTGGATGAGATATTAAGATTAAGAATTTAGACCTGAATTTCATGCATAAGTATCCATATTCTTTAAAAAACTAAAGACTGTTGACATCCTTCATGATTATTTTAGTCTTTTTTTCATCCTTTTAAGTCTTATACTACATCATTTTAGGTTACTTTAAGTGAGATTTATGGGTTCTTATCAGTCTAATCTCTCATTCTCTCAACTTTCAATCCAATCAGAAATTTCTCCCTCTAGAAATCTCCTCCCAAGGCAAAAACAAGGTCAAGCTCTAAGGTTTTTCAGCTCAAGCTTCTAACTCTAGATTTTTAATAGGGATTTCAGTCGAAGTACGTGGGAATTTCATCCATCAATTTTCTTTCATCCATGGAGTCCCAATTTAAACTCAAATTCTCAAATTTTGATCATGATTCAAATTAAAGTTTCAATGATTTCTTATGGGCTCTGCTCAATTACATTGAATTCTTCAAAATTGATCTTCTAATGCATGATTTAAGCATAAATTGATAACTTTAAGATGAAATTTATGAACCCACACCATGCAAGAATTTTATGATTATGAATTAATTAGCATGACATGCATGAACTATGATTTGAAGAAAAAATTATAAAATTTAAGATGCTTGTAATCAATTATCACCATGTTTTCATGAAGTTTAGGTTTGCTTTCGATTGAAGGGCCTCGTTATGATTTTACACGATTAGATCACTTTTGATTGAAGTAACCTTTAGACAATATTATGATTTGATTGTTTTTTATTAAAGTGATCCTAGTATGGCATATGATTTGAGATTTCTTTCTATTGAAGTTCGCTCACCATGATTTGATGTTGTTGATTAAGTATCTACTACTAGTTTGTTGCAAGATTATGATATGATTTAGGATCTATGCTTAGAGTTTAGTATTCTTATGAAAATATAGTTATTACTAAATTCTTTCCCTTCTTTAAAAGATATGAACTATGAATCATATATGATAATTCTTGTTGAGGGAATTACATAGCACTAAGTTGGACTAATAATAATTATCCATATTTCAAAATTACGTGCCACCATAAACTATCCTAATTGGACAAGGTATAGCTAGCAGATCCATCTAAGCTCAGATATAAGATTCTCATCTTGATAAGTAGTATCACCTCTTTTTTGTGAGGGAAACACACTAGACTCCGTATTATAACTCAAATAGTTTATGTCGATTAATAGCATCTGTCACTTAGATTATGATTGATTTTTCAAATATGTGCATTGACCTTTTATTAGCAAGAACAGTAATTTAAGGTACTTCAAAACATTAGTTTTAGTACATGATTTACTTGTTCATTACATCATTAGTTTTTAGATATAACATGATTATCACATTATTACATATTTTTCATACTCATATATTTCATAGTACTGAAGACATATTTTTGCCTATATTATTTTATGATATAGGTTTAGACGTCCATTATCCAGCTCGCAGTTATCACTTATCTCAGGAAACATTAGAGTGGTGAATCATCATTCCTCAAGAATAAGTTGCGTCTTTTGTCCTCAATTTATGTTCTAGATATTCAGTTTATCAAACTTTGAGCTAGCTAAACTCTGTCCTAGTAACTCTTATATATTAGTAAAATCTTTTTAGACTTTGTCAAATATTTCGTCTATGTTATCCTCTCAAATGTTGTTTATATCAAGCTATTTCTTAGAATATTTATGCTTTGTTTTCATTTTTTATGATTTTTTCCCTTTATTTCAGTATGCTTGTGTATGCCATGCTATTAGCTTTAGATCCTTTGAGTTTCTATGTATTTTGTTACGATTAGGGAATAGCTTCAGATTATGAAAAATGCACATAGTTACTATCTTAAGTTCTGTCAAAAGTAAGTCATATTCATTATCTTTTATTTGCCTCATGGATGACTGTTGGTCGATCATTCATACATTTACATAGTCTTAAAGGCGAGATACTAATTAAAGCCTTTTTTTATATTCTCCTTTGTTTGTCTCTTCTGTCAAAAATGATGACATTCAATTTACTTTGTTGGCATTTCAATTGGACTCAGCCCATACAAGCAAGCAACAGACCACATGAAAAAAGTGAAGAAGTAGAATGATTTTCTATATGTTTTATAACTTGTTAATAATTGAATGTGGATGTCAACACTGTAATTTGTAGGACTCTACTCAAAATTTTTCTTATATTCGAAATTCAATAACCTAGGCTCTAATATCACATTATCACAACCCAACTACCAAGTCATAAACCATCTCAAATTGGATTACGAAAGATCATCAATCATAGAAAAAATAGTCAATGGCAGTCAAAAGAGTCAACATTATCTACCACAAGAATCTTTCGCTCCAACCACGAGTAATCAACACATTTAGCCATCTAGACTCCATGCCAGAAGGCTGCAACATGAAATCTCCCATCAATGTATAACATATTATGAAAGCAGAAATAAGTGTAATTATTCATTTAAGCCTAGCTTACTTGCGTACTAAATAGCTGTTGCAACAGTCTGATCACAAAGTTTTGACTCCTTTTGTGAAGTTTTAACTTGTTCTTGACTGAAAATAATAATATAAGTATAAAAGTAAATCAACATTAACCTAAATATTTCCAAAGTATAACCTAATCATAAATGTCAAGCCAACCTCATGAATTTTTCATCCACAAAAGCTTTTCTATTATTATTTTATCTATGACTACCAATCTTATGATTACACTAGTGATTATGATAAATAAATGAAAAACAACCAACCCAAAATCTTACGCCTCAAAATCCTCATTAACCCAATTTTTTTTCACCTTAAGATAAATCAAAATCTTCCTAACAGTCATCATTATCACCTTCAGAACCTAGAAATTTAAATATAAAGTTGGGGAAAAATTACTTACCTTCATGAAAGATTCTGAAGAAAAATGATTAAAGTTCATCGTAGGTCGCTCTTTCCCTTTTCCAAAATGTACTAGCCACTGCTATAGTGACTTGCACGAGACAAAAACTTAAAAATTCTCCTAAAAGTCCATATTTCAGAATACATCTTCAAATTTTGACATGTCAAACTAACTTTTTCACATCAAATTTGATATCGAGAGTTTTACTCATTCAAATTCACTTTCAGTAAGTTTTATGGACTACTTAACCTTTTAATTGAAAGACCAACCCAAACTTAGACATTTTACCCTTTTTTTCGAATTTCTCTAAACTTTGCCTCACCCAGATTCCGTCAGATACTACCCTAGCCTGAAATTTTTAAGTCACTAATCTGAAAGTTTCTTACTTGAATTCTTTTGCCATTGATTTACCCATAACGATTAGAGGGGACGTTACAATTTATAAAATAATACTAGGTGCAACGTGAACTTTATATATACATTTAACTAACTTGGTGAAAACAATTTTTGCATACTCAATTTTAAAAATATTACAACAAAATTTACAATTATAAAACTACCGAAAAAATACAAACATGTACATATCAATACTAATTGTGGTGGAATGTTGGAATTCCTTCACTATTAATTAGAGTTTTTAAATTCATGTCTTGAAATTCAAAATAAAAAAACTTACAGGGAGTGTCATCTTCAGAAACAATCCTACAAGTCACAAGTTATATATGGGTTACCAAGGAATGACCTATGTCAATCATGTCTCTAAATTAGTTAGATTCCAAAATAATATCAAATGTTAGGCGAAAATAATTTGTTAAAAAAAACTTAAAATTTCTTTCAGATGTAGATAAGTTACCATATTAAGCACAATTGAGTTAAAAGCATCTCAATATTCTTTTCTTTGTCCATGTGATAGTAAGATAGCTCTGGGGTTAATTATATACATCATAGATAAATTATTTGAACTAAGGATTCGTTTGGTAGAAAAGATAAAGAGATAATTATTAATTTCAAAAAATTAATTTTAGAGTAAGTCTATCTCATGTTTGATAGCAATAAAATCATGAAATTAATTATCCTAAAATTATAATATTATTTTTATCTCACATTGAGAGTGAAATAACAATCTTAATATTTAGCTAATTTTTAAATAATTTATTTCAAAATAATTTATTCTCAACTAAACCCTAATTTTTTTTTACATCCAATCACAAGTACTAATTATCCCATTGAAACACGCAGTTTGCTTTCTTGTCTTTATATGGGAAATAAAATAAAGTGTTCGAGATACTTTCTATATTCATTTTTATTTGTCACTATTTCACTTTTTGAGGTCAACTTGACTAGATTTTAAAGCTAAATTGAAATAACTAAATTTAATATTTGAAATATAAAATTTAGATTGTTGAAAACTATATGAAAAATGATATAAGTTGCAAATTTTCTCATATTAATATGATTAAAAAAAATACATCTTAAAATATTGATCAAAGTTCATATAATTTGACCTCGATAAGTGAAATAGTGACAAGTAAAAGTGAATGAAAAGGGTATAAAATTTCAGTTAGTAACTAAAAATAAAATCGATAATGCTTACCTCACTTTATTTCACTTTATGTTTGTCAACAGATATTAACTATGACAACATCGGTCTACTACTACCCAAAACAAAAAAAAAAACACCGCTCTACAATAGAGATGGTGATTTATTATGGTCATAAATTTTGTAACAGTGCATTAAAGGGGAGTTCTACACCTAAATGAATTTACCCTTACTCAAAGGGTATGCACGTAGGTTATTTAGGCGTTAGCCTATTTTTAAAATTTATTGAATAGGATATTTAAATCGATAAAAGGGCATTTAAGTAATTTTACTTTTAATAACTAAATAAATAGGGCATTTAGTTTGATATAATTAGATGAATAATAATTTCAGTAATCTAACTTTTAACTTAAAAGAATTTCACTTTTAATTAATATAGATTATTAATGTTTGATTCTATTCCTCTTTATAGTAGTTAAAAGAGGAAAGCCGTTGCAATTTCTCTCTATTTCCAATTCCAAAACTTATAACTTATTCACTTAACTACTATGATTATGATTTTTTTAAAATAATATAAAATTATACTATAAGACAAATGTTCCTCATTTAAATGTGTAGTTAACAAAATGGAGAGGAAAAATAATGAAGTGGAGCCGAATCGATGAATGTTTGCCATAAATCATTGCCAAGTATAATTCTATTAAGAGAAATAAATAGCACCCTGCATTTAGCTAATTAATGACGGTTTCTAATGATTGGATGTTCTACTACTTATGTTGGTATGATAGAATGTACAAGAGTCAAGATACACTATAAGGTATGAATTTTAGAAAAAGATAAATTGCCTCCTCTACTCTATGTAAAGGCAATAAGGCAATGTTAATCATTCTTGGTCAAAGAGAAGGTGGCTCTTTCAACTAGACCTAGTTGGGAAAGGTCATTATTATATATAGCCTTTTTATTCTTTCTTTCCATTTCATGACTTTTGTTTTATTTTATTTTTCCTTTAGAGAGAAGGCTAATAGACGTAGATGGTCGTTCAATAAAAAGGGGAAAAGACGAGAAAGCAATGGGAAAGAAGGGTAGTTACTTGTTTTCTTGCCTTGAAGAAGTATGCCTCTTCTTCTTTATTTATTTGTCTTCTAGGAAGAGGGGAGAAGGCACACTAATTGGTTATTTTCACTTTTTTGGTACCATAGACTGGAAAAACGTAGGAAAACTAAAATACTTTTTCCTTTATCATGTACATGATTTGAAAGGCATCAACTTTCTCGAATTCATCACACATTTTACATCTATGCCTAATTTCATGCAATCATTCAAGGATAGGAAGGTGACTTCTTGTCATGATCAATGTATAAATAACAGCTTGTTTGATATTACCCTTTACTCCTTTTTAAATAACTTTCTAAGCTTTTAAAAATAGTCCAAAATAAGTGTCATTTTCAAACATCAAGAAAATATTATCCCCCCCCCCCCAACTTACACTCTTTACATAATAAATTACAAAAACAAACATTCTCATTATTAGAAAATAATCAAAGTAAAATGTCCACTTATTGATAACTTTTTTTATTTAGTAACATTTAATAACCTTTCACTAAATTGTGATCCATTTTTTCTATTATTTTTCTCGTTTAATGATAAACTTTTTGTTAGTAATCTTTCACTAAATTATGTTTTCATCTTTTTCTTCCTCCTTTCCTTATGCTTATAAAAGGGCATACAATTGTATGTAAAACATATGAAGAATGAAGAAGGGGATGAGAATAAACTGATGAATAACTGAGGAAAATTTTTCTGTATTCATATCTCTTTTATTGTTTTTTATTTTGTAGCTCCATTTTGGCAATACTAATTTTAGTATTTGGCTTTCATTCCATAACATGTTACCAGCACGAAGCTCTGCCCATTTCAAGCCACTTTAAATAGGTAAAAGGAGGCAAGAAATTTATCTTTTCCTAAAATGTCTAATATCTCTAAACTTGACTTTGTTGCCCTGGATATATCGAGGATAAGATATTCATCATGAGTACTAGATGTTGAAATCCACCTGAATACAATGGGTCAGGTACAAACCATAAAAAATAATAACCAGGCATCGAGTCAAGATCGTGCCAAAGTTATGATATTTCTCTGCCACAATCTTGACGAGAAGTTGAAAATGTGATGTCTCACTTTGAATGATCCCCTTATGTTGTGGAATAATATAAAAGATAGATATGACCACCTGAAGTTGGTCATCCTTCCACAAGCACGTCATGATTGATTTAATTTGAGATTACTAGACTTTAAAAGTAGAAGTAAATATAATTCTTCCATATATTGAATTATATCACAGTTAAATTTATGTGGAGAAGATGTCACTGAACACGATAAGTTTGGAAAAAAAGAACGTATTCCATATTTTCTCACGCAAATATGGTCATGCAGTAGCAATATTAAGAGATGGACTTTAGAAAATATTTAGGATTACTTTCATACCTTCTTATTGCTGAACAACATAGCGACATGTTAATGAAAAATCATGAGAGTCAACTTGTTGGTTCTATGTCACTCCTTGAAGTAAATCAAGCAAATTATTACCAACGAGAAAAGGTTGTGACCGTGATATTATGGTCATCTTGCACCAAAAAATGATCAACAATATAAAAGAAAAGGTGAAAAACAGGAACATGTACAAAAGAAACATTCAAAAATATATTCCATAGATGTGGAGGAATAGGACACTAGGCACATACTTGTCAATCACCAAAGTGTTTGGTTCAGCTCTATCAAGCATCCTTAAAAAGGGGTGATAATAATCCAGAAGCAAACTTTATTTCTAAAGATAATGTTGAGCCCATGCATCTGGATATAGCTAATGTTTGATCTCCTAGAAGGAGAAATGATCAAAAATGAGCCCTCAGAATTCTTTTCTGTTTACTTGTGCTAGTTGGTATGTTTATATTTCTCTAGTTCCTGTAAATAAATAAAGTTTGTATAATGACTCTATTTAATAGTAATGTTTACTTTATTTTGTTTTTGAAGAAATATGGATATGCTTCAAATTTTGTTTGGATCAATGATAAATTATGAGGATAATTGTGTAATTGATAGTGAAACAACTCATGTCATTTTCAAAGATGAGAAATACTTTTCTTACTTGCTTAGACGAAAAGCAAATTGTACTACAATTTCTGATAATTCAAAATTGATTGAAGGTTCTAGAAGAGCCATAATATTTCTGTCTAAAGGGACAAAACTTGTTATAGAAGATGCACTTTTCTCTTCTAAATCGCCAAGAAACTTGTTAACTTTCAAAGATATCCGTCGAAATGGATATCATGTCGAGACACTGAATGAAATGAATATTAAATATCTTGGTATATCTAAGAGGTCTCAGGCCAAAAATATATTTTGAAGACACTTCCAACTTTATCTTCTGGGCCTATATTATGCAGAAATTAGTACAATTGAAGCACATTCAATCATAAACAGAAGTTTACTGATTTAAATACATTTGTGCTATGGCATGACCGAATAGGTCATCCTGAATAAATAATGATGAGATGAATTCCTGAAAATTCAACTGGACATCCATTAAAAACCTGACGATGTTTACTAATGATGAAATTTCATGTGCTACTTGTTATCAAGGCAAATTAATTTCCAAGTCATCAACTCTGAAGGTTGGCATCGAATCCCTTAACTTTTTAGAATGTATACACAGGGATATATGTGGACCTATCCATCCACCTAATGAATTGTTCAGATATTTTATGGTTCTAATAGATGCATCATCAAGGTGGTCTCATGTATTCCTCTTGTCATCTCGCAACTTGACGTTTGCAAAGTTATTGGCACAAATAATAAGGTTAAGGACGCGATTCTTAGATTATCCTATTAAGTCTATTCACCTCGATAATACTGGAGAATTTATATCTCAAGCTTTTGATAGTTATTATTTATCATTTGGGAGAAGAATTGAACATCCGATTGCTCATGTTTATACTTAAAATGACCTTGTAGAGTCATTTATTAAACGCCTACAATTGATAGCGAGACCATTATTTATGAAAACAAAAATGCCCACTACTTTTTAGGGTCATGCTCTTACATGCGACAACACTTGTTCGCCTTAGACCAACTAATTATAATAAATATTCTCTATCATAATTATTATTTGGTCGGGAACCAAATATAGCTCATATACAATCTTTGGTTGTACGTGGCTGTAGCATAACCGCAAAGTACTAAGATGGGCTCTCAACAGAGGTTAGGAATGTATGTTGGGTTTCATTTTCCTTCCATAATTTGCTACTTTGAACCTTTGATAGGAGGCTTATTCACTGCTCGATTTACAGATTATCAGTTTGATGAAATAACTTTCTCGCAATTAAGAGGAGAGAAGAAGGACCCCAAAAGAGAAATTGTGTGAAAAGTTTCATCACTATCTCATTTTGATCCATATATCTGTATATGTGAGCAGGAGGTCTAGCAGAAGATCCACTTACAAAAAATAGCAAATCAAATGTCAGATGCATTTACTGATTTAAAATGGATAACTAAATCACATATCCTTGCAGTTAATGTGTAACACTCTAATTTTTTTTAAGCTAAGACAGAGTCATCCTTCATATGATATAGAATTTTAATTGAGAATTCTTAATTGAGCATAGATGTTAAAGTCAATTTCTTAGTATAGGAATAGAATGAGAGCTGATTTGATGTTGTAATTCTAATGTATGATTTTATAAAAGTTAGGTGAACCAATGACTTATAAGTTATATATACATGCTAGGATCAATTCCTAAGGATTTAAAGTATATTAGGTATGATTTAGAGTCATAAGGGATCTTTTACATCAAGCCAAGTTCAAAGAATTTCTAGCAACTAAGTTTTCGTATGAGTCGATAGAAGGGTCAATTTCAAATGACCATATCTCCTAAAGTATGATGAGTTAGATAACCCATAATATATAAAATCTAAGATATTTGAATTAGCTTTCCAATGCATCTAATTTTGCATTAATCGGAGTTCGTGGTAGAAAGTTATGACCAGTTTAGTAAAGGGGTACAGAGCTGTCCGAAGGTCCGCGCCCGGAGTGTATCGCAAACCCTAATTGGATGAGTTAATGACGTTTTTTCTTTATAATTTGAGGGTATTTTTATCCTAAAACCTTTAGAGTTCTATTTATGGTTTTCAAAACATATAAAACATCAGTTTTCATAGTCAAAACCCTCTTCCTTCTCTCCTAAACATAAACCCTCAAGAATCATCAAGAAAAAATCATCAAGTTAGGATTAACTTCCAAGATTTCTCCTCAAGGTAAGTTATTCTTCATGAATTTCAATCTACCTAAATCGAATTTTTTCATCTATTCATGAATCTTTAATAGAATTTTAAATCATAACCTAGGGTTTCAAGAAAACAAATTCAAGAATCCCAAGAGAGGAGTTCTTGACTCTTCTTCTTCAAGAATTATGATTCTTCATCAAGAACTCTAAAGAGTTTAAGTCAAGATTTCAAGAATAAAAGATAATCCTTTCAATCAATGTCCTTCCAAGTTCTTTTACTTTAAAAGAATTGCGAAAATTGGGGATTTTCTCCAAGAAAGAGAAGAGAAGATCACAAACTTTCCCCAAACTTTAACCAACGATTTCTCTCTCAATTTTGATCGGATTTGAGCAATTCAAATGGCTAAATTGTATATTTTTCCGAGGAGAACACACTAGGAACTTTAGAAATTGATTTTGTTACTTCGTTTGAGGTAAAATCTGCAGATCTTGCTGCTGCGTTTTTAATATATTTTGAAAACTTTAACATGTGATCTCTTCCTCATATTAGCTCTATTTTTTAAATAGTTTTCACCGTTGAATTCCTTATCGCTTGGGGAACATTGTCATGTATAAATTTTTAGATTCCAATAATATTTTTCGGCGACGAAATTTTTGGACCATTTTACCCTTTACACCGAATTAATTGATTTTAATATCGTTAGATTCATTATATAATTATAATGCTATATTTGAATAGATTTTGGTGAACTGGTGTGTTATAGAAAGGGGAAAAAAACTTCAAAATTCACGTGATTCGAGACTTTATATAAGGCAAATGGATTTCTTAACCTTTGTTAAGTATATAGAATCTTGTACTTCTTGTGTGAATTGTTGAGAATGATTTATATAGGCT
>JAPFFP010000008.1:6286815-6333797 GCA_026153255.1 Solanum medicagineum | reverse complement strand
AATCAGGCAGTGCAGGTTATTGTGTGTATAGGTGCCCCTATCGGGCACAGGTCACGACCCTAGGTTGGGCTGTGACAATAGTTACTTGTTATCTTTATTCAAATCATGGCGGGTTCATGTACAAACTTTTAAAACCATGCAAATCATTGAAAGATGGTGGTTTAATTCGATGTTGTTTAAGAAGGAATACGAACGCAGGTGTGGGCTAAATAAATCAGTGGGCAGTCTTGGTTCAAGTGAAAATACCAAATAAGATCTAAATTAGAAGTGAAAAAGAGGTCAACGTTTCCCGGCAGCGTTGGCGGAGGCCTGGTAGGATTTTATGGGCCGAGGAACAGGAAACAGACGATTTTGGTTGTTTAATGTATGTGTTAGCCCATGGATTCTGGTGTTGCAGGGGGCTCCGGCGCAACATTCCCGAAAATCATATGAGTGGGGCTCATATGGAAAATGCCATGAGATTTACAAAGTAGTATCACTTATTCATTATTCAAGGAACCCACCAAAACATAGCAAAACTTGATTAGGGTATCATCAAACTCTCATATAAACAGATTTCACATGGCTTTTAAATGCTTAATCATATATGAAGGCATATCAACATAAAATACATCATATTATCATCATATAAAAGGCTTCATAAAATTACCATGTAATACCATAACTTGAGAAATCACAAAAGAGAAGAAGAATGATTGAGCTTATGGAGGAAAGCTCTCCACAATCAAAACCCACATACTTAGGTGTGATTTTAGTGGAGGAAATATGATTTGGAAATGGAAAATCCAAAACCCTAGCTTGTACCACATACTTGAATGCCTTGAGAGAGCTTTAAGACTTACGTGTATTTTTTGAGTGAGGAGGAATGAGGTGAATCAGAGTTGAAAAGGGCTGATAAGGGGTCTTTTAAGGGGCTTAAACGACGTAAGATAGTAGTAGATAATAGTGAATATCGAATTTACCCTTTTATAAATATTACCGGGTAGGACCACGAGATCTCATCTATAGGTCGTGGTCCATTCTACGGGCGTGGGTAGGGTTTTCGTCTGAGGCCATATCAGACGGAGACATTTCTCTGGTTCACATTCTACTACCCAACTTACGGCTCGTAAATCATTCCACGGGCCATCTGATAAGTTATACATTGAATTTTAGAAAATTCCAAATTTCATTAAGTTGGTCATCATTCCACGAGCAGGGGATACAACTCGTGGAAAATGTATGGCTTGTAGAAACCTTCGTAACAACTGTCACTCAGAAAAATTCCCAAAACTCATTTCTTAGGTTCTTTTACACCCTCTAACATATAGGCCCTTACTAAGTATCTAGAATAATTGTAGGCAACCCAATTGATAAGTTCAATTTACATGTTGAACAACAGTAGACATCCTAACTGGCCTCCGGGGTGTAGCATGTATCTCCCAGGTAGAATCATAACATAAATACCAGGTAACCCAATATAATGATCAACATTTCCATTGATAAGTATAGCTAGAAATCCAGAAAACAATATACAAGCCAGCTAAAAATTGTCATAAGTCCCCAGGACAGAATAGTAGGCAGCCTGGCTGATAACCACAACAATGTCCTAACCAATAATAGACAATCCAATTACAACCCTGGATATAACATTCATTTCACTGTCAGGGTCACAATTCAGTCACCAGAGAATCAGGAATATGGTACATCGATAAAATCGCAATAATAGAATCATAACCATAGAGTCACAAGGTGTAGTCTAGAGTATAACTGACAACCAACCTCTCAAATGTAACATAACATCAGTACCAAACCACCCACATAGGTAAACAAGTATCAAAGTAGACATACGTATTAATCACAGGGCATAGGTTTGCATTTTGCCTGTAACAGGACATAATAATAATATAAGTAATAATAACCTGTATCATATTGGGTATAACATACTTATTAGTATCAAAAAGCCCAATAAGTCAAACCAGCAATTAAACAATCAAATACATGTATGCAGGTAGCACCAATGCTTAGTTTACCTCAGTCACACCCTGTCTCGCCATTATAATCTTTATCAGAAGTATTTACAATCCACAGAATATTAAACATCATCTAACATAACAAATATAGGTCTTACAAAGTCCAAACGATAATCACAATCTCAGTAACATATTTGCATACCTTACTCTGAACTTTCAAAAACAAACAGACTCCTAATAACGTATATTTTGGCTCAACCTAGAGGTGAAGAAAGTCTAGCCTACCTAGAAGGTGAATCCATGTGCTATGGAACAGTCCACGGGATCTTTACCCTTCTTAACCGCTTCCAAATGTTGCTCAGCTGTCATAACACGAATCATAAAATAAATGCGGCTATTTTGACTATAATATTTCAAAAAATAGGGGTTGGGGGTTGGGGGGGGGAGAATACATCAATTGAGACTAGTACGAGAAAATGGAGCCTACACTCGAAATACAACCCTTGTAAAATCACCGTTACTTTACCCCTAGTCTATAGCCAAAATTAAGCTCAAACCATGGCTCAAAACAATAAAAACAACCCAAAAATAAATGATATTTCTCGTTGGAAACAATATTATGTACAACAGTTTCTCGATTAAATTACTCATAAATACGAGCAACTCAGTAGAATCCAAACATACCATGATCTAAAGCTCAAAAAGTAGTACAGTTTAAATCCAAATTTTACATAATTCAATAAGAAACGGTGAAGATATCATAGTTCAAAATTTTTGACATTTTTCAATGTCCTATACAGCAAAACAACAAATTTTACCTCCAATGGTATGCCAACAACAATTTTTGAAACTTCCACAATGTTTCTCTCAAATAATGCACAAGTCAGCCTTTTGAATCACCCAAATCGGATAAGAAATACCCTAAAAAATGTGGTGTGAATTTGAGAACTCAATAAATGAAAATTTTTGAAGTCACAAAATCAATGTCAATTCATGGATAATTGGATCAATAATGATGAGTAAAAGCATATATAATTGAAGTAACCCAATCTTAGATCATTAAAATCCTAATTTATTACGTGGAGAAGTTCATGAAAAAAGTAAGAAATTGCTTGCAAAATCTTAAAATTACTAATTTAATATTAAGTTATGCATAATTCAATTCAAAATCTTGAAATAAAGCATAATCTATAAAATTCAATAATAGTTGATCAAAATTCCAAATTCATGCATCTAAATTTTATTGAAAAAGAGGAGATCTTTTTGGGGCTTTATGGATGAAAGGAGTCCATGAATAAATACCATATATCTTGAGTGAAATTCTTGAAGAAAATTTCTAATTTAATGGTTCGAATTGAAGAACCCTAACTTGACGTTCAATGGATACTTGAAGAAGAAGAAACTTTGAGAGAATTGGTGAATAAGGTGAATAATTGGAAATGGGGTGAGTCTTGTGAGTAAAAACAATTATAAAAAATATATAGGTCCATAACAATATAGTTTAGGGGGTTAAGAGGGTAGAAATATCTATAATACTCTTCATTAAAACTGGCAGAACAGGACCACAAGCACCAATCACGAACCATATAAAGTTCTATGATCCGTAGAAATAACCGATAGGAATTGGGTGAAATTTTGAACCTTAGGACTTTGCTTCATGAGGCATGGCCACGACCCGTTAAATATTTCACGGGCCATCTTGTTGGCTCGTATAAAATTTACTAATGCTAGTTACTTTCAATGTCTTAAGGACTCCATGTATGATTCAATTCTACAATATGTAAAGCTTTGTACGACCTTTAAACGGTCTTTATCGTTAAAGTCAAAATATTATAAATTATAATAATTAAGAATGTAAAATAGTTTATTCTTAAAATTCTACTGATGCCACATGAATTTGAATAGGTGGAGTAACATAAATTATTTGAACATTATGTAAAAAAACTATAAATCACTATAATTAATAATAAAAAATATTTAAAATTTATATAAAAAAATTTGATTGACTCTTTAAATTTTATTTTGTGTAACATAAATTGAAAAAAAAATAACATATATGTGCTCCTGCTAGAACTTATTCTTTTCTCTAACTTTCATCCATAGACAGGTCATTACGTATGTTGAACTTTCAGGATGACTTTCAATATCATTAACAAGAATTTGGTCATAATAAAATAACTAAATCGGTGGAAGGTACATATTACCAAAAACGTTTTTTTTTTAGAAGAGTTATTAGGTGAAATGTAATAATATAACATATTATTATATCATAAGATATAATATCTATAACTAAAAATTAGTATTCAATAATTAGCTCAACTATCGCATCATCATGTAGTAACATTCGTTTTTGTTGTTTATATAAGTGAACATTGTATTTAAAATTTTAACGTTAGTATCACTTTTTTATTATTTTTTTTAATACTTGATTGAATGACGCAAAAAACACGTGTGTAACACACGTATATATTGAAACTAGTTAGAAAAAAAATGTGAAGAGGCTGTTTTAATATTAATTAACTTATGAGTTGATTTGAAATGGTGTCCATTGGGATAAAATAGACATTAATGATAACAGATTTTTTCTAAATATAGCAACGAAATATATTTAGAGGAAATTGAGTTAATCTCATTGCATTTAGAGTCATGAAAGCTTTAAAGATATGCCGCTAAATATAATATAATGACAATTATATTATTGTCCGTAAAATTCTTTATTTATTGTGATGTAGCTGATTAATACGATTCATTAAATAGTGTTTTAATAAAATTTG
This sequence comes from Solanum medicagineum, assembly GCA_026153255.1. Taxonomy (NCBI): domain Eukaryota; kingdom Viridiplantae; phylum Streptophyta; class Magnoliopsida; order Solanales; family Solanaceae; genus Solanum; species Solanum medicagineum. The sequence goes on along the minus strand of JAPFFP010000008.1, from coordinate 6,329,071 downwards.
TAAGAATAGTCATGTTGAGATTAAACACTATCTTTCTATTTTCTCTTTGTTAGATTTACACAAGAAATAAAGAGTGTATCACTTTAATTACCATTGGAACATATATAATAATTCATTGAGTATTATTGTAGAAGGAAGGAAGAAAGAAAGAAAGAAAGAAAGAAAGAAAAAAAGGGGGCATTGGAGATAAGTGAGTTGCTTTGGCAAGCATTAGAGCACTTGGGGAGACAAAATGAAAAGTTGGTGCGTTTATGCTAAGATTCCAATGCCTTATTTGGTGGCTTCCCACCTTACAAATTCCTCCATGCAAAAGCACTCAATTCATTCTTTAACATCATAAATTAATAGTTTTCATGGGTTAGGATCATCATAAATTGCATGAAGACATACATACATATATGTGGTTCAAAATTTTCATCACCCAACTTCTTCTAAATATTATTGTTTTCCTCTCTTTGATTATTATATTGTCTTTGCATGCAGACTCATAATCCAATCATCACTTTCCAAGTGGTTCCTTCAATCATGACATGTTTGGTATGTAAGAGGACATTTTTAGAACAAAACCTATTTTTCCGATAATTAAATATTTTTTTTAAGATTTCATTAGAGGGAAAACTACATAGTAAGACAATATTTGTTATGTATTTATTATTGTCATGCCTCGGGAGGGTACCCTACTCGTAACCGACATTCAGAGTCTATTGCTAGTCTTCAAGCGAACCACTTGGCCTCATCACATCCATTCAATCAATAGACTCTACTAATCAGCGGAAGAGATAAGGAAGTAAATTGGCACATCTCTTCTAGTCTCAAAATAATTTTATAAATGGAAAGGCTAGTACAAAGAAACTAGCTCAACAAGTCTTAACATCAAAATTCGACTCTAGTCTATGAAGCCTCTATCACTATCATGTGGTGCCAATGACAGATCCATGGCTACCTTAATCAAAATAAAGCTAATAAGTGTCTAACTCTAAAGCAAGATGAAATAAATATAATGAATCCTACGAAGTATGGGAGGCTCACCAATCAGCTAAACGTCTCAAATCCTCAACGATGCACCTATTGACTATCTCCAAATCTTGTATCTACATCAAAAACGATGCACTCCCGGAGGGGGACGTTAGTACATTGAACGTATTGCTATGTAAAAAAGTTGAATGAAATCGAAACAGGTAGAATAATATAGAAACAACAATTAACATCAAGAATAACAAAAATCATCATGTCAAATGTCTATCTAAAGCAAGAATAAAGAGTAGAAAAGTGACCCATCAACCAATCAACTCATCAATCAAATCAGACTTGTCTCATAGGGACTCATCTCAACTCATCATCTCATGCGTCTCATCTCATCTCATCTCGACTCAGATTACTTAGTTTGGAAACTTTCTGGGAGTTTCTCTTAACCGACAACAACCACTTATAAGCTAGGGGTTGTACAATAATCCTGCTGATGTTGCCATAACCGCTCTGTACTTTGCAGGTAAGGAATGAATATGATCCACAAGGAATCTAGAAGATCAACTGATCAAGTCCTATTGTTTCAGGACAATAAGGTGAAGACCTGTCCGACTCTAATGGACTTAATCCATAGAATGAGAACTTGTCCGATTCTAACAAACTTAGCCCTCGAGTGAGAACTTGTCCGACTCTAAAGGACTTAGCCCTCAATATAGGGACTTTTTCGACTCTAATAGACTTAGTCCACTGTTACGCTTGGTGACGTAGTTGATGAGTGCGAGATAGACTTGCTCTTGCTCTTACCCATTTCAGTGCTAGATACTCCTCCCAAGACTCAATGCTCATAAGACTCATTATCTCAATTCAATTATCTCAAATTAGCCTCGTAGAGACTCTCAATATCTCATTAACTCAAACTCTACATCCTCTATTGATTTAAGGGACTTTAACCCATCTTAATTAGCTCAATTCTCATTTAGGAACTCAAAGACTCAGATCATCATTTAAAAGAAGTCATTTAGACAAGACTCAAGAACTCAATTATAAAGACCCATAGGATCATCAAGCTCAACTAACTCAACCTCATACTCACATCAAAATTTCCATCAACATACTCACGTCAAGGCTCTAGACTCCATCTCTATGTCATTTATGCATGCTTTCAAAATTTAACATATGGGGTTTATAGAATATCTCATGAAAAATATTCAATTCAATAAAAACAAGTTTATGATGATCATCAACATATGAAAGTACATGTAATAAATACAATTTTCAAGAAAATAATCAAGAGAGTATTTCACGAAACATATATGGGAACTCATGGACTCTCAACTCATCTATGACCATCTATGGGGCACATGGGAGAGCAATCCCATGCTTTCGTTTAGCCTTATATACCTGGAATAAAGGTAGACAATCAATTTGGCACGAATTCGATTTGAAATCTTCAACTCCTCGCTCTTCTCTCTCTTCTCTTTTAGCCCTAGGTCTTTTTCAGAGACTTAGAATGACCTAAGAATGGGTTATAAACCCTTTTTACGCTTGAAACGACCTATTTTGATCATATATTAAGGCTAGGAGGGGTTTGGAAAGGTCTAGGATACTTCTCACGAAGTTTGGAAAAAAGTCAGTTTTGGGAAGAAGGGTCCGCGGCACAGACCACGTATTTCTTTGGTAATGTTTGTCGAAAACTCTCCGAATGAACTTTATAAGTGTTGGTCCGTGATGGTGGCACATCGCGGTCCCATTCGCACCCTCACTGGTTAGTGTTTTATTACAAAAAATTATTTTTCGACTCGATTGCTCTAAAATCTGATTGAGACGACTTTCCCACCTAGTTTTTTGTGCTGATCGTAAATTCGGTCATAGATTTCCCATATGAGCTTGGAAAATTGCATTACGCGCATTATTCCATTCTAGGGGTATTTTAGTGATTTTATGGGGTGTTACAATTATACACAATTATAATATAAAGTAATAATATTATATAGTTGTTAAATCACACTATGAAGGTCTGGGAGAGAGTGGTGGAGATAAGGGTGAGAAGAGTAGTGTCCATTTAGGAGAATTAGTTTGGATTCATGCCAAGGCGGTCAACTACTAAAGCAATTCATCTTGTTCGGAGACTAGTGGAGAAATATAGGAAAAGGAAGAAGGACCTTCATATGGTGTTCATTGATCTCGAGAAGGCCTATGACAAAGTTTCAGGGGATATCCTATGGATGTGTCTAGAGATGAAAGGTGTCCCAATGACATATATCAGGACGATTAATGACATATAGGATGCAGCCAAAACTCGGTAAGAACGGTGGGAGGTAAAGCATTTTCCTGTTGAGATAGCACTCCATCAAGCCCTTTCCTATTTGTCTTGGTGATGGATGAGCTGATGCGATCTATCCAGGCAGGGGCGGACAGCCACATGGTATTGTGTGGGTGCTCGAGAACCCATTAATCCCGACATAAAATGTGTATTTGTATATTAAAAATACTGTTAAATTTATATAATTAATGAATAAACACCCAATGAACAACTATTAGATTTAGCTTGTTAGTTGGAAAGAGGGTGCTAAAGTTTTGAGTACCTCAAGGTTGTGGGATTAATCCTTCCAAAGGCAATTTTTTAATTGCAATTTTCTTTTAGGCTTCTAGTTCCTCTTTAATAGTTTCTAAACCAAATGCGTAACTACAAATTTATAATTAGCAATTTATTTTAGTTACAAAATATGAAAAAATCATTAAGTACATGTTCTAATTTTTTAAATTAATGCTCCACCTTTTCATTATGAAATCACAAATTTTCTCATCAAAACTATATACCAACTTAACAAGTAAGTTTTATATATTCATAAAATTGTTTACTCGCTATTTAAAGGATAAGATATTAACAAGTGAAAGCGATGTTATTTATTACTTATTGGAATTTCAAAATATAAAAATGATCGAGTACATTATAATTTGTGACTCAAAATCATTTTTCTAATAAAAATATTAAACATAACTTTCTCACTAACTTCTTTACAATTGTGTTCAAATTAATTAGCTTTTACACTTATACTAATGAACGATCCACTTTACGTTAAAAAAAATTAGAGCACCCACTACCTTCAAATCCTGGATCCGCCACTGTATCCAGGAGGAAGTTCCATGGTATATGCTATTTGCAGATGACATAGTACTAATTGATGAGACTCGGACTAAAGTTAATGATAGGTTGGAGGCTTGGAGACACGCCTTGGAGTTCAAAGGATTCAAACTGAGGAGGACCAAAATAGAATACTTAGAGAGCAAATTTAGTGTTGCGAGGGATGAAACAGAGATTGATATGAGGCTTGCTACTCAACCTATCCCTTAGAGGGAAAACTTTAAGTATTTGGGGTCGATCATCCAGAGTAGTGGTGATATCGACGATGATGTCACACATCATATTGGGGCAGCATTGACTAAATGGAGGCTTGCCTCTGGAGTATTGTGTGATAAGAAGATATCACCTAAACTCAAAGGTAAGTTTTACAGAATGGTAGTTAGACCATCTTTGTTGTATGGAGTGGAATGTTGGCCAATAAAAATGCACATGTTCAAAAGATGCATATCTCAGAGATGAGGATGTTGAGATGGATGTGGTTTTAGTTTGCCTGGTTCTCTCTTGCCTGCCCATAAATTCAGCAGCAGTTTGAAAGGTTGCTCCAGAGTGCCCTCCTACTTTTCATTAGAGCAGAGGCGAATTGATCAATGAGAAAGAGGCCCTACTCACTATAAACGAATACACCACAAGATTGAACTTCACTCATGCCTCTCCCGCATCAAGTTGACTTCGGGAATGCTTTACCTAAATTGATTCAGAAAGGCATGCTAAAAGAGTTTCTTAGTGCTTCACCACCTGAAAGAAGTCCGATCCATGGAACCATCTTTTCTTTTCAAAGAAAGAGCTAGAACTACCTGACCGAAGGAGATGGACAGGAAGGGAGGTGGTGAACTGAACGCAGAAAACCTTCCACTGGTAGGTGATCATGTTTTTCACAGGATCTTTCATTACTCATATCAGCATTCTCACTTTTGATATCTCCAGGTCTTGTCACCACAAACCTTCCTCGATTGATAGAGCCCATGGTGCTGTCAGCTATGATATACTCAACTTCTTCTTTATTAGGTTTATCTACAACATCTGGTGGTGGCCTCGTGGGCACGTTCCTCTCTTGAGAGGTCTGGTCTAATCAAAGTCAACTAACTCACATAGAATATGGGGTTTGCTTTCACTGAGTTGGTCGCTTGAGTCTATAGGCTACTTTTCCTATCTGCTTTTCTACAAGGTCTACTTTCAGACCGGGCCAAGCATTTAGGTTGTTTAAGTAGGTTTGGGCTAAGGTCATTACGCTCTTGCCACCTCTTGGCAAAGTAGGCTGATGACTAATAAGCCTCCTACATACTCTGGGTTACTTGCTATTCTATCAAGGAAGAAGGAGCAGGTAAGGTTCGGGTTTTCGCGATCCAAGGCCTGTCTTAAGAGAAGTGACCCTCGGATACGAGTCAAACAGTAAAATGTTTTCTCTGAGGTGAATCCAATATCCCTAGCACAGATGTTCTCGAATACACCAGGAGTCATAAGATTAGGAATGAGACCATTCAGGAGAAGCTAGAGGTGGCTCATGTGGCTGATAAGATGAGGGAAGCGAGACTGTGATTTGGACATGTGCAGAGAAGGAGTATCGATGCTCCTGTTAAGAGGTGCAAGAGGTTGGTTTTGGGAGTCACACGGAGGGGTAGAGGTAGACTGAAGAAGTATTGGGGAGAGGTGATCAGACAAGATATGGTGAAACTTGATCTCACCGAGGATATGACCTTAGATAAAAAGAAGTGGAGGTCGCACATTCAAGTAGTAAACTAGTTGGTGGGTAGGGTTAGGTGGATGCCTGGCCTTGGGGTATAGTAGGCCAAGGGTAGAAGAAGTAGTCATGTTTTATGTCATGTGTTGTCATTATTTATCATATATGTGTTAATTTTATCATATTTATATACTGTCATGCGTTTTTAGTTATTAGTCGCTTCCTTTGTTCCCTTTCCTTTCCTTTTTGTCATATCTAGTTTATTCAGCTTATGGATTTTTGAGATGAGGGTTCCCAGGAAATAATCTCTCTACTTCTATGAGGTAGTGGTAAGGTCTACGTACATTTTGCCCTCCCCAGACCCCACTTGTGGGATTCCACTAGGTATGTTATTGTTGTTATTGTTATTGTATCTTACATAGCTATATTTAGTGTTTTATGACAATTCTCTCCTCTCTCAAACTCTTGCTTTCCTCTGACCCCCACACACACTCATTTTCTCCCTTTCTCGGTCCCCTCTCTCTCATTCTCCAACTTAATGTATTTTGTTGATACAAGTAGTACAATTTTTGATATATATATATATACACACACACTTAATACAATTATATTCAACAAATACAATTGTATTTTATAAATCTTCAATTGAGATTAAGTCATTTTTTAAAGATAAAGTTGATTTTCTTTTTTTCAAAGAATTTTTTTTCGTACCAAATACTTGATAAATAAAGTATTTGAACAGTGAACCAATTTTTTCAGGGAAATATTTTGAATTGTCATATCGAACACATGATAATTTTGCCTGTATATGTTTCACAATAATTTGTGGTGGCTTCTTCTATTGTTCATTACCTAATCAAATCATAATATTTGTTTTCCATATCATTTTGTCTCTTTCGTGTGTTGTATTTGCATATAGACTCATCACACATCATTAGTTTCACAACTATTCTGGGCATTATTGAGTACTATTTTGGATTTTATTACTTTTTTGGTTTTTATTTTTTTAATGAAGTACAGATAGATATAACTAGCTAATACTACTTGATTTGTTTAAAATTATTAATTTGTAAAGCTTTAGAGTTTGGGACATATCAAAGTGATGTTTTATTTAATTAAAGAAGCTCACTGGACCAACTTCTCCACTTAGATCTCATTATTTAAATTGAATTTTTTTTTCTAAATTGAATTTCAATATAATATAAACTTAGATATATACATTGCTACCATTGTCACAATATTATATATAAAAATATTTTAATTTGGAAATATCCCAAAAAAATTTAACAATTTCATCTTAAAAAAAAGTGATCATGATTTTCAAGAATTTGAAAGATTGACATGTTATTCTTTGTTAATCTCTTCATTGTCTATGTAGACGACGGTGTGCAGAAAGATGTTCATTTCTATTTAGATATTTTGTGAGTGGAAGACTTATTTAGAGGAGTACTCATAAATGACATGGTATTAACAAAATATTTTACAAGATATTTCCCAAGAAATAAAAATAAAAGAAATGGCATGACAAATCACCCACATAACCAACCTTATCCACGGAATTAGTTATCAATTACCAAGGAAATCCCTCAAGTTACAAAAAATTAAATTTGTTCCCATTTAAGTTTAAAAAAAGTGGCACCATGGGTGAACAAAACTAAATCAAATCGCAAATCGAGTCAACCCCTGAAAAAAAAAACTTTACTACTGGTTTGATTTGACTTTGTTTGGTATTGACAAAAAAAACTCTACTATATTTGGGGTTGGTTTGATTTTGATTCTGAAATACCAACTCGAAGCCAAACCAACTTGACATCATTTATATATATAATTTATACTTTTAACATATTATTTTAATTTAACTTGAAATTTTGGATGATCTAATAAAAGTTATAGTTCATAGATATTAATAGAGAATGAGTTTTTTTTATAAAATATTTACTATTTTTAAATATATTTTTTTATTTATTATTTAGGTATATCATATTTAGAAAATATTTATCATTTGTAGCAACTGTACTAGACATCAAAAGTGATTTTATATATATATTTCTATTATATAGAAGAGTGGATCCAAGGATGACCAAGGGCAAAAGTGTCATTTCATACAAACAAAATATCTACTAAAAAAGATATCAAGAAAACTACATAGTTCTAGAAACATCTTTCATAAAAAGATGAAATAAACTATGATTATGAGTAATTTCATATTTATAAGAAAAAATAAATAATTATAGAACTAACTTTTAATAAAAAGATGAAGCATGAGGAATAAAAGATATACCAATCATTCTACCCTAATTCATTAAAATATTATATTTGCATTACATTTGTTCTCTAAATTTAACCTATATGGTTAAACATCTAAAACAAATTTCATATATTAACCTTTTCTAGAAATGTTTTTATTCTTTTTAAAATTGTATTTATTATATAGAATAGTCATAGTTAGGATGATTAAAGACATTTTGTACAATTATTACTAAAAAAATAAGCTTAAAGTAATTGTTATATTATGCCAAGAGTGTATGAGATTTCTGTAAAAGTTAATCCAAGTTCTATAAAATTGAGATAGATATATAATACAAAAAATAAAAAATAAAAATCAAATGTACTTTAAGATGTAGGGTTGAATTATTTGTTCAAAAGATTATGAAATTTTTTTATTGTTATATTTTAAAAGAATAACTTCAAGAATTCAATTGTTTTATTTTGTTATGAGTTAATAGTTAAAAGCTCCATTAAACTTGACACGTTTTTATTAAATGCACATCTTCGTTATGAGAATTCTTAATTAACTATTAATTCATTATATTATTAATTCACATCTTCATTATGAGAATTCTTAATTAACTATTAATTTATTTTTTTTATTAATTCACTTTCTTTTCTTTTATAAATTAATATGATATCTAAACTAATTACTCCATTTTTCAATTATTTAATTTTATTTTTAATATCTTTTTCTATTCACTATATTTACTAAAAATAACTACTTCAATAGAAAATTTTATTATTTTAAAATATAATTAGTAACCTTACAATAAAATGGCTCTTTAATTAAATGTATAATCAAATTTGAACTTTATTTGATTTAGAATATATTAATTTAAATATTTAATTTAATTTTTAAATTTGAAGTTTTCAAGCGAAATTTAGATGATAAAAAAAATAAATAAGAGTATGCTTAACATTATTTTACTTTGAAATTAAGCAAATCAAAATTTTAACTAATTATAGTAGATTACTTATTTTATTTTTCAATTTAGCTTAATATATTTTTTTGCCGAGATAATAATGAAAACGTAATTTCATACTAATAAAAAATCTATCAAGAAAGCTATCAACAAAAATAAATAGTTCTAGAAATGTATTTCTATATATAGAAAGATGAAATGAATTATAACCAAGGGTAAAAATATAAATTCATGTTAACAAAAATCTACCAAGAAATATTGATCTTTGATATTATAATATGCAATGATTTGTGATTATCATATTTTTCAATTTAATTTGATAAATAGATTAACTTAGAATCCTAATAAATTAATATTGTTATGCAATAGAAAAAAAATGTTAGATCATAAAAATTTCACAATATAAAGGTGAATATTTTAAAAAATAAATGCGAACAAATTACGAATGCAATATTTTAGATATTGCATGTGTTAAAAACAAATTACGCATGTAACATAGATATATCATGCATTATACTATGTATAAAATTGAATTTGCATGCAATATTGATGTATTATAAATGTCTTAAAATATATTAGACTTATTTTGATTAAAAAAAATCTAAACTATATATTTAAAGTGAATTATACATGTATTAAGATTAGTTTATATGGCTATAAATAATAATTAATTTTTAAATATGGTATATTTAGGTAAGTTTTCCTTAATAGTAACTCTAAAGCTCAAATCAAAATTCAAATCAATTCTAATACTAACAAAAAAAGATTAATCCAACACTAAAGATGACAATAATAATGAATATTTATTTTTAGTTTTACATTGGGTTAGATAATTAAAATACATAACCTGATTTAATTTTTTTAATGTTTGCTCATGTAATTAATAAGTACTTATTACACTTATTTTCACATGAATTAATACTTTAAAGTTATTATATTTTGATTATGACTTAGTTTAGTATGATTTGGTATTTTAAAATTATGATCATCTTCATTATGACTTATTTATTAGTAATAATTATTTTATGTGATCTCATTATTATTTTTTATTGAATATTTTTGTGTCTTCATTAATATCACACTTTGTACTTTTCTTAAAAAAATATTAGATATTTATATTTCAATATGACTAAAGAATATTTGAATGATAAGTTAATTATATGTTTTTATAAATACTTTATCAAGAAATTAGAAAAAAACTCGAAAACACGAGAATTTTTTTTAAAAAAAATCTAAAAATTCAAGAATTTTTTTCAAAAACCCCAAGAAACTGAAAATCCAAGAAACCCAAAAAAGCCCAAGGTTAAAAAATCTGAGTTTTATTGATTTGATTTGATTTTTATATTTAAAAATCTGACACAAATTATTTAGTTTGATAAATAAAAAATCTAAACCAATTCGATTCATAAACACCCCCAAGTGGCACTTTGACACTAGTTCCCTTAAATTCTGGATTCCACTGATTTGGTTGGGCATATTCCAGAGAAGCTAATTCTGGGAATAATCATATATATTCATGAGACATAATCTTGGTTTGTTCAGAAGAAAATCATAGGAACCATAACCAACCTCAAAATATTTGAGTTGAAAGGGAAATGTACTTTTAGGTATTCTTGTGCCTGCTTTATGTCATTCAATCCTGGATACATTTTTGGGCCCTTTTCAGGTTTTTGGGGTGGTTTATGGCTGTGTTATTCTGGTGATGAAAGAAGATAGAATATTCTGATAGAATTAAATGTCAACCATCGTATCAAAGATGTTACATAGAAACTGTATTTTTAATTTTCAATTTCTAGGGGTAATTTTAATTAGTTTGATTTCTTTAGGAGAAAAATCCATTTTGATTACTCCTTCCATCAATCTTTACTTGTTCTTTATTGACTTGGTACATAAATTAAGAAGTAGTAAGTCATAGGGGTAATTTTATCAGATCACCCGTTGAAATATAATAAATACAATGTCTTGAAAAATGTAATAGAAAATTGATTATAATTAACGATAAGGGTAAATAAGGAACTAAGTATAAATTATGTATCAATTTAATATTGGATGATTGGATATCCCAAAATAGTATAGTCGACAATTAAAAATATATGAAAAGAATATTATTGAACTCTCAATAGTCGTTCATGACCGCGGCGTTTTCATAATCAAAATTTTCTTTTTTCACCCCTTATGTATTTTTTAAAAATTATTGTTATTCATACTTTTTGTTTGAAGTGCGGGTAAACAATGCTTAAATTACTCTTTCCTAGTAATATTGATACAATGAATCGAAAAATAATCTTAAATATTTCATAAATTTTGAGATATTCATAAAAAGATCAAAATATAATTTAAAAAGGTCAAAATCATTCTATGTTCGAGAAATATGAAATTAAGGGATAAATAAATTTATACCCTAAAAAATCGTAAAATATACCTATTAGCAGTCTCTCATAATTTGATTTGACGTTCATATACCCTTTTTTTCCTTTCAATACTATAATTTTCAAAGTGATGTACTAATTTTTTTTCATTTAATCATGACGCAAGTTTATCCAACTCAACCATTTTTGATGAGAGGCTTATTCAGGGCAACAGTAGTTGATTTCAATGGAATAAATAAAAAATGTCATTTGATATATATCATTTTGCTTTGGAAGATATTTGAAGAAGACGACATTTGAATATTCTAGGAATAGAAAATTGAAGTGCCTTCTAGTGCTCATCGTATCAATTCCAATTATAATTAACACTCATCATCAAATTGATTGTGTTCAGTACCGTGGAAAATATTTTTAAATTATTTAATATGGTAAGACTTTTTGAATTTATGTTTTTAGAAAAACATGTATTTAAAAAAAAAAAAGAAAACCTTTTCTAGGGAAGGAGAGGGAAAATAAGTTATACGAGTGATGGAATAGAAGTTAAATACTCTAAAATAGAGGTTTTTCTCTCTATCCATGAACCTTGAACTACAGCACACCTTGCCATTACCACTGCCGACTCCCTCGCAAAACCACCAGATCCAACAACTAACCCACAAGGAGAATCATCCAACCTCCCTCCCCTCTCCTTTTGAGATGTCCTAATGGAAAAAACCAAGGATCTTAGTCATACCTATGGCAAAGAGCCACAACACGCCATGGATCTAGACACAGAATCAGACAACCTAGACGACGTTATACAACTAACGCAAGAAGATCTACACAGACTCCACTTACCATGGAGCAATTCCATTATCATCAAGGTATTTGGTAAGAGACTACTATACATGTACCTCAAGAACAAGCTACAAGATCTATGGCGAACAACGGAACCAATTACTCTCATAGATCTGGGTAATGACTATCACATAGTCAAATTCCACTCTGAAGCTAACAAGAATAAAGTCCTCCACGAAGGCCCTTGGTTTATTGTCGGGAATTTTGTCTCTGTTCGAACTTGGGAACCCAACTTCATCCCCAAAGCTGAGACCATTACTCACGCAGCCATCTGGGCTAGATTACCTCAACTGCCCACCAAATTCTACGACAGGCAAATCTTGGAAAAGGTTGGGGCAAAGCTGGGGATGCTACTTAAGATCGATGCGTCCACCTCGACAACACTCAGAGGGAGGTATGCAAGGATATGTAACCATGTATCTGTGGATAAACCAGTGAAAACGGAAGTCATAATAGGCACCCATCGTCAAAAGGTCATCTACGAAGGGGAAGGCATAATTTGCAGCTTGTGTGGCAAGGTTAGGCATACTAACCGCACAGACACCCCACCACAACAACCCAAGACGACGATGGAAGAGAACACCCCTTCCACCCATGACCCCTCACCCGACAAGAGTAAAGGGCATACCCACACAGAATCGGGTAAGACCAATGAAGGGAATTGGGAAGTAGTCAAGTTTCCCAAAAAGAACAAAGGCCCAACTGGGCTACTGGCCCAACACCACACACTTTGCCCAACAACTTTAGGATGCTTGAACATTGGGCCACACCGCCCAGCTAGAGCCAATGATGAAAGTTGGCCCAAGTGCTACCCTTGAAAGTCGGACCCACAGAGCGCTATGGACCAGGTACAAGGCCATTTGGCCGACCCATCATGCAGGAGAAGCCCACACCAACCAACAGTCTCCTCATGGAACCAAGGAAAGGTTACGTGGATCGCATCCCCTCTCCCTAAAAGCCAACCATCCCACCAACCAAAAGTTAATGGCCCTTAATGCCATTAATGCTGTAATTAAGAGCATTGACTCCCTTGTCTCTCCTCCTTCGACTAAGGATGAAGGAGATGGTCTCACAGGAACCGAAGTTAAACACGTAAATGCTAAAAAGAAATCAAAAAATAAAGTTAGGCCCGCAAAATTAAATGTAAGCCTCACCAGCCAGGCTACAACCTCAGATCTTTCCCTATCTTCTCCGATGCAATATGATCAATACACTGCGGAAAATCATCATGAATCCGGTGCAGATGACAAGACTACCACTATCTCGTCACAAGATCTCTTGGATCCTCCTGCACAGAGAGAAGGTAAACAAATTAATATAGAGAGATGGAATGCCACTTCCACATTCACAACTTCTCACCATGGCATCAGATAGAACACCCCCACCACCTCCTCCACCAACCCCCATCACTCTCATCACTGCCCCTTTACCACCCAACCACCAGGCCACCTCGTGGATCGAAATGGGCCTCTGAGATCAACAGTTAACGTTTCAAGCAATGATAGGCAACCAACCAGCCACGTTACTACCTTTGTATGCAAGTACGGATGGAAACCTTGAGGAGAAACGGATTAATGGGGAACATCAATTCCACGAACACCCAGGAACTGGAAATGCTTATGGAACAGACGTTCCTCACACTTTTGTTTTTCCCTTTCGACCCCTATCTACCGGGGAACCAAGCTCTGAAGTTCATCCTTGTCCCAGCGAGCCCATCTCCCACACACCCCGGCGCAACCATGGCAAACGAACGACCCCAAAACTAAAGTCTATCAACCTTAGAGTTGCTTCGGCAAAGCAACCAGGAAATAGAAGATGTATTAGCAAGAATCGAAGGGTTCTACCCAGAAGCTTATATCGTGGAGAGGATGTTAGTGAAGGAGTTCGAAGGAATAGCGTCGTCGGTGATCTTGATATAGTGCCCAAGCAACTTGGTGGCTTGAAACATGAAAGTCAGGAACTTGAAGGAGACGGTGCCAGCGGCAGTGGCCCTGATGCCGGTGATGCAACCCATGATAGAGAAGGGGAAGGAGGCTATGGAAAGCTTACCCAACACCACCATGCTTAACTTCATCATCTGGAATACCCAGGGAGCAAACAGTGCCATCTTTCGAAGGCACTGTGAAGCTCTAGTTAAGACCCATAAGCCAGCCTTTCTTGTGTTACTTGAAACAAAAATGACTGACCACAAAAAAGTGACAGATGCCCTCAAGTTTAATAGATTTGTACAATCGCTGGCAGCCGGCATGTCGGGGGGTTTTGTCATAATGTGGAAGGAAGATGTTGTGAAACTGGATAGCATATCTGTTACCCCCACAAGGAATTCACACCTGATTAAGGTAAGTCATTTTAATTTCAGTTTGTATTTCACTGCAGTGTATGCTCGCCCTGATGTTGATACTAGAACGTCCCTCTGGAGTGATCTTTATACCCTTTCAAAATCCTGTATTAATGACTGGTTTGTCGCTAGGGACTTCAATGAGGTTTTGTTTGCTAACGAGAAACTGGAAGGTAATGCTATTAATAGGAATAGGGCTAAGTTGTTCTGGAACTGTTTGCATAATTATGGGTTAGTAGACCTAGGTTTCAGAGGTCAAAAATTCACTTGGACCAATAAAAGATACAAACATCAATCCCAGCTCATCTTTGAATGATTGGATATATGTGTGACGAATACAAGTTGGATTAATAAATTTCAAAACTGTTTAGTCACACATCTCCCTAGGACTAAGTCTGACCACTGCCCCCTGCCCCCTGCTTCTTGACTTAAATGCCATCACCTCCCCTTGACTCCCTAAACCTTTCAGAATGGAGTCCATATGGTGTTCCCACCTGGACTTTAAGGATCTTGTCAGACAATCCTTCACTGATGACCAAAACCTGTTGGCCTCAATCACTAACTTTTAACCTAAGGCCCACACTTGGAATAAAGAAGTCTATGGCAACATCTTTAAACTCATGAGGCAGACCCTTGCCAGATTAAGTAGTATTCAAGGATTTGCTAACTACCCGTACAGTAATTACCTCTACTCTCTTGAACAAGAACTTCAAGCCAAGTATGATGGTCTACTCCGCATTAAAAAAGATTCTAGATCACTAAGTCTAGAATCACTTGGATGTGTAAGGGCGATGCTAACACCAGTTTCTTCCACACAGTCACCCTCACTAGGAGAAGGAGAAACACCATCACTACTTTGGAAGATGAATTACGGAACTCCTTTGATACCCCTAATGCCATTCACCAACACACTGTTGAGTTCTTCCACACCCTTTACACTACTGAACACCCCTACTCCACTAGATCCCCTGTTGGCCAATGTAGTGATATCCCCGTTCTCATATCTCTTGATACTACCCTTAGGGACTTGGAAGTCTTTGTTGCAGTCAATTCCTTTAAGCCCCTTAAAGCCCCGGGCCCCGATGGCATACACCTAATCTTTTATCAAAAGTACTGGGATGTCACTACAAAACATGTCCTGCACTTTTGTAGAGAAGCTTTTGAGCACTCTTCCATTCACTTAGAAGCCAACCACACCCTCCTTTGCCTCATCCCTAAAGTAACTGATGCTCAAAGCTTGAAAAACTTCTGACCTATTGGTCTCTGCAACACCATCTACAAAGTTGTCAGCAAGATCATTGCAAATAGGATGAGACACTTCCTCCCTAACATTATTGGGCATAGCCAAGCTAGTTTCCTAGCTAAGAGAAGAACCTTTGATTACGCCATTCTGGTCTAGGAAGTAATGTCCCACTTCCAGAAGATGAAAGGGAAAATTGGTAGCATGACCCTTAAGATTGACTTGGAAAAAGCCTTTGACCACCTTGAATGATTTTACATCAGAGACACCCTGCATTTCTTTGGCTTCCCCAAGAATCTTACCAACCTCATTATATCCTGCGTTAATACCACCACTTTTCAAATCTTAATCAACGGCAGGAAAACTGAAGCCTTCCAGCCTATAAGAGGCCTTAGGCAAGGTGATCCCATGTCACCTTACCTCTTCGTCCTCTGCAAGGAATGCCTCTCCAGGACCATCCAGACTTCTGTACAATATAGGTGCTGGGACTAGATCTGAATCAGCAGAATGACCCCCAAGTTGTCACATCTATTCTTCGCAGATGATCTCACTCTCTTTGCTAGAGCAGACATCAAGAACTGCACCACAATTTCTGCTATCCTCCAGAGATTTAGAACTTTATTTGGTCAAAAGTTAAACCTCACCAAATCTCAAATAATTTTCTCTAAGAACTGGTCTACTAGTCTCAGAGATCTTTGCACTGCTGCACTTAGCATCAATGAACACCAGAATTTTAGAAAGTATCTTGGTTTCCCAATCTTCCATAGGAAACCAACCATTAATGAATTTCAGTTCCTTATTGAGAATATGAGAAACAACCTGATGGGATGGAAGTCACATACCCCGAACATGGCTGGACAACTACCTTTAGGGAAAGCTACCCTCTTTAACATACCCTCCCATGTCATGAATTACATAAAAGTCCCTGAAAGTGTGGCCAAATCCATGGATAAAATTATTAGGGATTTTTCATTGGGCTCCTCTGAGGATAAGAAGAAGCTTCATCTCCTCAATCGGGACACTGTTACCCAACCTAATGATCTTGAGGGTTTGGGTCTCCAGAAAACTACCCTCAGAAATAAGGCTATCCTTAGCGGGTTGGCCTGGAGGGTCAAGCACTCCAGAAATAGCCTTTGGTCCTCAGTCCTCCAAGAGAAATATAGAAACAACCTCAATGATATAACCAATAGGCAACCTGTCTCCAAGAGTTGGAAAAATATCACTGAGGGCTGGAAAAACATCTCTAATGCTACTCGATAGGTGGTCCACAAAGGTTAATCCGTGAACTTCTTTTCTGACCAGTGGATACCACATCATCCTCCTTTACGGCAATGTATAGAAGGACCCCTCAAAGAAAAGGACGCCCTCATGACGGTAGCGACCATGAGAAACAATGGGAACTGGGTATGGGAAAATTCATCTTTCCCAATGCCAGATAACCTCAAAGAAATCATCCAAGAAACTGTCATAAACGAACATGCACACACTACTGATAGAATGGTTTGGGGTTTAATGAAAAACAGTGTTTTTTCTGTCCACTCTACTTACTCCCATATTGCTGCCTCCACATTGACCAGCATGACCACCACTTCCCTCATGGGCGTCGACCCAAAATCTATTTGGAAGTCCAAACTACCTAATAAAATCAAAATCTTCCTTTGGATTCTTCTCTATAAGAGAACAACCACCAGCCATAGACTGCACACCATAGGCATGGCTATTTGTCCTTCCTATGCTATCTGCAACCATCCAAGAGAGGACTTGGACCATCTTCTCTTCCACTGTGAATTAGCTAAGGTTTTCTGGGCTAAAATCATTCAAAATAAATCTCATCTTGAACCAACAAGATTTCCTATAATTGAATGATAACAATTGGCCTTTCTATCGGCAAAAACACAGAGCCACCACTATTTGAGCCACACTCACTTGGGAAGCATTTTTCCCATACTGTATTTGTCAAATATGGTGCACATGAAATACCAACACCTTCAACTAAAAAAGGGACCATATCAGCTACGATGAAATGATCGGAAAAGCCATGGAACTTTTAGCTCTACAACCTCCACTCTCCACACTACTAGTACATGGGGTTAACACTGGCAACACCTATGTCAAATGGACAAAGCCCCTTCGAGGCACATACAAATTAAACGTCGATGGGTCTGCATGATACCCCCATGGCCAAGGAGCGATAAGTGGAGTAATTAGGAACAATAATGGTTATTGGATGATGGGCTTCTGCAGCGTACTAGCCCACACAAATGTACTTGAGGCAGAATTGAAAGCACTACGAGCAGGCCTCCAACTGGCGCTGCAGCACAGCTACACCACCTTGCAAATTGAATCCGATTCACTGGAAGCAATACAAGGCATCATCACAGGTAATACTTTACATGACAACTTGATTTTCGAATGTAGGTCTCTGCTGAACCAACTGATGGCGTGGGAATTGCAGCAAGTGTTCCGGGAGCAAAACCAACTGGCTGATTCCATGGCAAAAATGGGAGTGAACCAAGGAAGTCATGAATGCTTGAATATTATTATTATTTCTCCTCTTTGCGTGAACATATTTTATGTATGTACACATCTACTACTACTTTTGTTGGGAAACATACTCTAAATTTAGTTTCCTATTCGGGCCGGGCTTTGGCCTTCAGTCAAACTATGCTGACTACTTCTAACGTGGCAAATCAAAGGGACGTGCCAACTGAGGCCCCCCTCCCCCTTGGAATTCACCTTAACTTTCCTTATATATGATATATATATAATGGCTTCCTGATAAAAAAAAGTTATACTAGTGACGCCATATTAATTATTGTGTCATCTCTTTATCTTCATTTCACCATTTCTCACTCTTAACCTGCCCATATCTTTTGTAGTTTTTATCTAGATTATAAAAATATGAATTTTTTTTTTAAAGATATCTTCTGGTTACTTAATGAATAAACAAAAGTCAAAAAGAAAAAACTTAATATCTCAAAAGATAGCTTTGTAAAAACTATTTTTCTTCATACCAAATACAAGTTTAAGTTTTATTTTTAAGAGAATTTAAATGTTAAAGTTTATCAATTTTGGATATTTATTAGTGAGCTCAACCTATTAGGTGGACCCTGACCTACTCGATTTGGATTAGCAAAAATTTGAGCAGAGTTTTTCTTATAAAGAAACATGTATATAACAATATCTAATAAGCAACATAATATATTATGTCACGAATTTTGCTGCTATGCATCAGCACATCTAGCAATATCCATTGCCATTAACTCATATCTCAATCCACTAGTTTGTAAAGATCGTAAGTTGGACGAACCCACTAGATTTATTTTTATTTAATTTTTATGATCTAGATAAAATTTTGAAAGTCAGTAATTTTAATGTACTTTTTAATTCTTTTAATCATTTAAATCTGTAATATTTTTAAGTAGTCTTTAAATAATACACATAATAGATATGACATAGTAAAATTAGGTAGATACTTTGATAGCCACCGCAAAATTAAGTAGACATGTTATTATAATCTTATAGTTGAAGTAGATGAAGAAATAAGTAAACAATAATTAACAGAAATGACACAGTAAAATTAACCAGACAGTTTAATAGCCACTGTAACACTAAGCAGACACGTAGTAGTCACCTGCCTGCTTCAACCAGCTACAACAGGCAATTGAAATGCCTCAGCTGCCTGCTTTGCAGTAAATAATAATTTAAATAATAATTAACAGAAATGACATAATAAATCTAAGTATACACTTTAATAGCCACCACAAAATTAAGTAGACATGTTATTGTAATTTTATAGTTGAAGTTGATGGAGGAATAATTAAATGATAATTAATAGAAATGACATAAAAATATTGGCATTTTTGAGGTTCAATCTCAGAACGCTGGATTTAAGATGTCAACGCAACTCAACAGTCACCTATGTGCTTCAGCTGCCTGCTTGAAGTGCTTGAAGCATCTTGGCACGCCCCGGAAGGGTACTGAAACGACACCAAAAAGTGCCTAAAAACGTTCCTCGAAAGTACCTGAAATCTTGTTTTCCGTATATCTAAAAATTCATTTTTGTTATTTTGAAAATCCGACTTCATATTCTTGTTCAGGTTCGAATTCGGATGACAAGAGTCTAACCTCAAATTTAAAGCAAAGGAATCGAGTTATGAAATTTCACTTGGTGCAATTTCTAGTAAGGGTCTGCGACCTCTTTGCGACGCGGAGAGGTGTATTTCCTGCACTGTTTTTCCTTGTCCATCCAGGTTTTTCTAAGTGTTGGGCCTAAGTCTTCCCAAACGTGTTTTTACCTATACTTAGCCTTATTTCACCCTCATATCACCCTAAACATTCCCCAATACTCACCAAGACACTTAGCCAAATATTTGCTCCTAAATTCAAGTCCCAAACTCAAGACCAATCTTAAGGATTTCATTAAGGATCTCACTCAAACTTCAAGTCTCCATTCTCAATCTTCTTCAAGGGTTCTCCAAAGTCAAGGTATGTGGCGTTGAACTATTGGTTCCTTCCACAAATGGTGCCTAAACCTTCTTTTTACTAATATTTTATGATTTAAAGTTGATTTTACATGAGAGTCTTGTATATTGAGAAATTTACTGCACGGTGATTTTAGTTCATGAAAGTATGGTTGTTTTAGCATGTTTTGGGCTCTAAATCTTGGATGTAATGTTGGATTTGATGACGGATATTTATGTGAATGTCTTGGGGGTGTTGCAAGGTGCTGATTGATGGTTTTACTACAAATTTTCTTGCATATTTCATCTCCAAATTGTATGGTCTTTTACCCCTATTACACACCCCA
Source organism: Solanum medicagineum (assembly GCA_026153255.1). Taxonomy (NCBI): domain Eukaryota; kingdom Viridiplantae; phylum Streptophyta; class Magnoliopsida; order Solanales; family Solanaceae; genus Solanum; species Solanum medicagineum. The sequence continues at coordinate 6,308,494 of JAPFFP010000008.1, read as the reverse complement.
AGGTGTTTGATAAAATGTTCGGATGTGTTTTCTTGAGGAGTTGAAGGTCCAAAGCATGAGATATAATATAAATGATGTTTTAATGATGAAATGGGCTTATGTACATGATATACTCTATATAAAATGTTGCATTAGACCATGCCCAATCAGGAGAACTAAGAGCCCGACAATCGAGTTGGGGATTTGTACTCATCAATAATGTGAGGGGTTTATACCACACCACTAGGGTGATGGAGTGAGATCATCATCAACCGAGGTGGGGGTTTGTACTCATCAAACCATGTGAGGAGTTGGAACTTCACCACCAGGGTGATAAGGTGTGATTATCATCCACCATGTAAGGGGTTTGTACCACACCACCAGGGTAATGGGGTGAGATCATCATCAACCGACTAGGGGTTTATATATTGGAAATCTAGTTGGTCTATACTTCACTGATGATACCCTATATGAGCATGATTTACTTAAGCATGCTTTACTTATGCATTGATCATACACATCATATTACTGTATCATGCCTATTGTTTATTGTCATGCCTGTTGACTATGAAGCTTATCTATTATTGCATTGCAACCCACATACTTAGTACATTTAAACATACTAATGCATACTCTTGCCTACATGATATCACCATGTAGGAACCGACGCTCAAGTTGATCATCCTCCTCCTCCACGTGGCTAGATCAGTTCTACTCAAAGCTAGTTGGTGAGTCCTCCACTTTGGGGACTTTAGTCTATGTTGCTATTATCTATGTATTGAGACACTTTCTTATATTCTATTTTGACCATGAGGGTGAGCCCGGTTACTTTGTCTTTGCCCCCGCTCTATCTACGTATTTAGAGGTGTTTGTTGGACAAGTTATGTATCTATGGTATGAGCTTTAACTCCTTGTATCTTGATGATGTTGATTTGCAAGCTACCCTTAGCCCCTTGCCCCTTAGCATAATTTTATGTATTTTACATGCTTCCGTGACCAACGATGTGTCGTGATAAGTTGAGAGGCTTGTTTAGGGTTCCTTCGATTTCCCCATTCGCTGTGTCACGTCTAGGCCCTAGGCTTGGGTTGTGACAAACTTGGTATTAGAGCACTAGGTTTATAGATAATTAGAGTCCAACACACCACATCGATTAGGGTCCTATTCATGGTTGTGAAGCGCGTCATGACTATGAGTAGGAGGCTGTGAGGCGTTTTAAGAAATATTTCCCTTCTTCGTGTTCTATATCATCCTATAGAGTTGTAGTGAGTTTTCCCCCTAACGATTGTTCTTTTCTATGCAAGATCATGCCAAACACTAGAGGAAAATATGCCCAAACACTTGAGGAGCAACCAACCAATGGTGAGCTCCAAGATGCTTTTACTATGCTTGCCCAAGTGGTGGCCAACCAAGTCCAACAAGAGGTCCAAGCTCCTCATGTTAACACCCCAGGAGCTAGGATAAGAGATTTTATGAGGATGAATCCTCCGATTTTCCATAGGTCAAAGGTGGATGAAGACCCACAAGAGTTCATTGATGAGGTCTACAAAATCTTGAATATCATGGGTATTGGGCCAAATGAAAAGGCGGAGTTGGCGGTGTACCAAACAATGGAGTAGCCCAAATTTGGTATGAGCAATGGAAGGGTGAGAAGGGGGTTGGTAATGTGGTGCTTGGGGAGGAGTTCAAATTGGCCTTCCTTGATCGGTTTTTCCCTCTTGAACTTAGGGAGGCAAAGTTGGTAGAGTTTATGAACTTGAAGCAAGGTGCCATAAGTGTGAGGGAGTATGCACTCAAATTTAATCAACTTTCAAAGTATGCTTCTCACTTGGTGGCCGATCCTAGGTCGAGGATGAATAAGTTTGTTATGGGGGTCTCTAACTTAGTGAGTGAGGAATGCCGGTCCACCATGCTTATTGGTGATATGGACTTGTCTCGGTTGATGACTTATGCCGAGCAAATGGAGGAAGAAAACTTAAGAAAGAACAGGGACCATGAGGCTAAGAGGGCCCGTTTTGAGGGTAAGTTCCAAAAGAGTACTAGATTTCGTCAAGGCCAAGGCCTCCTCATGCTACAAATAGGGGGTTTCCTGATGACTTCCCTAGGCCACAAGGTGTTGGTGGTATGGATCCTATTGATGTGTGTCCTAGTTGTGGAAGGAATTATAGAGGCCCATGTTTGAAAGATTCTAATGCATGCTTTAGTTGTGGGGAACTTGGTCATGAGAAGGTAGATTGTCCAATAATCCATGGCAAGGTTCGGGGTGCAAATGTTGTTCCATTGGGTAAAGGTGGTTCTCAAGGTGGTACCCCAAGGCACAACCAATTTTATGCCCTACATGAAAGATAAGGGGTTGGTGAGGTCCTTGATGTTGTTACCGGTACGTTGAAAGTCTTTGATCTTAATGTATATGCTTTGATTGATCCGGGTGCTACCCTTTCCTTTGTTACCCCCTTTGTTGATAAAAAATTCCATATTTTGTTAGATTTGTTACATGATTCACATGAGGTGTCTAATCCTATTGGTGCATCTATTGTTGCTAGGAGGGTGTATAGGAATTGTCTAGTTTGTGTCTTGCATAAAATCTTACCCTGTGATCTTGTTGAATTAAATATGGTTGATTTTGATGTTATTCTTGGGATGGATTGGTTACATGCATACTATGCTTCTATTGATTGTAGAACCCGTAGGGTCAAGTTTCAATTCCCTAATGAACCGTCCTTGAGTGGTAAAGTTAAGATGTGGTGGTCAAGGGTAGATTCATTTCATCCATAAAAGCCCATAAGTTGAATTCTAGAGGGTGTTTGTATCACCTTGTGAGGGTTAAAGATGTGAAGTCCAAGGTCCCTTCTATTGAGTCGGTCCTGGTTGTAAATGAGTTTTTTGATATCTTCCCAAATGACCTTCCCCGTGTCCCCTCCTGAAAGGGAGATAGATTTTGGCATAGACCTCCTTTCTGACACTCAACCTATCTCCATTCCCCCTTACCGTGTGGCCCCGACGGAGTTGAAGGAGTTAAAAGAGCAATTAAAAGATTTTTTGGAAAAGGGATCTATTAGACCTAGTCAATCACCTTAGGGTGCTCCGGTGTTGTTTGTGAAAAAGAAGGATGGGTCACTTAGAATGTGCATTGATTACAGACAACTCCATAAGGTCACTATAAAGAATAGGTATCCTCTTCCGAGAATTGATGACTTGTTTGACCAATTGCAAGGGGCTACCTTTTTCTCTAAGATTGATCTTCGGTCCGAGTTCCATCAAGTGAGGGTGTGGGAGTGTGATATTTCCAAGACAACCTTTCAAACTAGATATGGGCACTATAAATTTGTGATGGTGTCCTTTGGGTTGACTAATGCACTTGAATTTGTGGTGGTGTCCTTTGGGTTGACTAATGCACTGGCTATCTTCATGGACCTAATGAATAGGGTCTTGAAACCCTACCTTGATTACTTTGTTGTGGTCTTTATTGATGATATTTTGATCTATTCATATAGTAGGGAGGAGCATATGGGCCATTTGATGGTTGTGTTGCAAATGTTGAGAGAGGAGAGATTGTATGCTAAATATGAAAAGTGTGAGTTTTGGTTGAAGGAGGTTACATTCTTGGTCATGTGGCGTCAAAAGATGGTATTAAGGTGGATCCTAAGAAGATCGATGTGATTAGAAATTGGCCTAGACAATTGACTCCGTCGGATATTGGAGTTTCTTGGGCCATGTGGGTTACTATAGAAGGTTTCTGAATGGGTTCTTCTCGATTTCTTCCCCTATGACAAAATTGACTCAAAAGAAGGTGAAGTTTATGTGGACCGATGAATGTGAGAAAAGCTTCCAAATGTTGAAAGATAAACTTGTGTCCGCTCCTATATTTTCACTACTGGATGGGCTTGAGGGTTTTATTGTGTATTGTTATTCATCTAGAGTTGGTTTGGGTTGTGTGCTAATGCAACATAGTAAGGTCATAGCCTATGATTCTAGGCAACTCAAAGTGCATGAAAAGAACTACCCTAACCATGATCTTAAATTGGCCGCCATAGTGTTTGCATTAAAGATTTGACGTCATTATTTGTATGGGGTGCATGTTGATGTCTTCACCAATCATAAGAGCCTCCAATATGTCTTCACACAAAAAGATCTTAACTTGAGACAAAGAAGGTGGCTAGAACTCCTTAAGGACTATGACATGAGTGTGCATTACGATCCGGGTAAGGAAAATGTTATGGCGGATGGTTGGAGTCGGGTGTCTATGGGTAGCCTAGCTCATGTAGATGGTGGTGATAGAGAGATGGCTAGGTAGGTGCATAGATTGGCTAGACTAGGGGTGAGGTTGGAAGATGTGGCTAATGGTGTGGTTGTTGTTGATGGTTCTAAATCTTCTTTGGTTGATGAGGTGATAGCAAAACAAGAGCTAGACTCCTCCTTGCTTGAATTGAAGGCCTTGGTGAAAGAGGGCAAAATATTTGTTTTGTCCCAAGGGGGAGATGGGGCCCTTAGATACCAAGGTAGGTTATGTGTGCCTTGTGTTGATGTTTTGAGGGAAAGAATTCTTGATGAGGCCCATAATTCCTCTTATTCTATCCACCCCGGTTCCACTAAAATGTATAGAAATTTAAGGGATGTGTATTGGTGGGGAGACATGAAGCGGGTCATTGCTAAATTTGTTTCCAGTTTCCATAGTTGTCAACAAGTCAAAGTCGAACATCTGACCTAAGACACACAGATTCCCATTTTGAAGTGGGAGGTGATTAACATGGATTTTGTGGTTGAGTTGCCCAAGACTAGAAAAAGGTTTTGATTCCATATGGGTAGTGGTTGATAGGATGACGAAATTGGCTCACTTTCTACCTGTTAAGACTACATGGGGCCGAGGAGTATGCAAGGTTGTACATCCATGAGTTTAATGAGGTTACATAGGTTTCCTTTATCCATCATATCCGATTGGGGTGCACAATTCACTTCACATTTTTGGACGGCATCTCAAAGGGGTCTTGGTACCAAAGTTCAACTTCATACGGTCTTCCACCCTCAAACGAATGGCCAAGCTGAAAGGACAAATCAAACCCTTGAAGATATTCTTAGGGATTGTGTTTTGGAGTTGAGGGATAGTTGGGATGGCCATCTTCCTTTGATTGAATTCGCATACAACAATAGCTATTACTCTAGCATCGGTATGGCTCCATTTGAGGCTCTTTTTGGGAGATGATGTAGATCACAATTCAGTTGGTTTGAGGCTGGAGAGGTGGCCTTGTTGGGACCGAATCTGATTGTGGATGCTCTTGAGAAGGTCAAGATGATTAGGGAAATATTAAGAGCAGCCTAAAGTCGACAAAAATCCTATGCCGATGTAAGAAGAAGAGACCTAGAATTTCAAGTGGGTGATTGGGTCTATTTAAAAGTTTCTCTAATGAAAGGTGTGATCCATTTTGGTAAAATGGGGAGGTTGAGTCCAAGGTATGTTGGTCTTTAATAGGTGACAAAGAGGGTTGGCAATGTAGCTTACGAGTTGAAGCTGCCTAGTGAAATGAAATTGGTTCATCCGGTATTCTATGTTTCTATCTTGAGAAAATGTGTTGGTGATCCTAATGCCATTGTGCCTCTTGATGTGGTCGGTGTTGTTGAGGATAACTTGACTTATGAGGAGGTTCCGGTTCAGATCTTGGATAGGCAAGTAAAGATATTGAGGAACAAGGAGGTGGCATCCGTTAAGGTCCTTTGGAGGAACCAACAAGTCGAAAGTGCAACTTTCGAGGCCGAAGCGAACATGCAAAAGCGGTATCCTTATCTCTTCCACTCCACTCAAGCCTAAGGTACTAATTCAAAATCCCCTATGTGATGTCAAGTCTTATATGTCAGCCCTATATCGTTCATGTGCATTCGTGTTTAAGTTGGCAAATTATGATGATTTTATACCCATGTTGAGATTTTTAAAGTGATACTTAAATGTAATGTTGCATCCATGGTGGGGGCTGATTTGTTCATGATTATTCTTATCTTGTACGCCTCTTCTACATTTAGGGACGAATATTCTCAAGGGGGAGATATTGAAACGACCCCAAAAAGTGCCCAAAATGTGCCTCGGAAGTGCCGGGAATCTTGTTTTTCGTATATCTAAAAATCCATTTGTTATTTCAAAAATCCGACTTCATATTGTTGTTCAGGTCCAAATTAGGGTGACAAGAGTCTAACCTCGAATTTAAAGCAAAGGATTCGAATTATGAAATTTCACTTAGTGCAATTTCCAAGTGAGGGTCGATTTGTAGATGGAGCTTCGATAGCAGCTAGGTCTAGAGGGAAGTTATGAGCATTACGTTCATGCATAACTTCCACACCAAGGTTAGCACAATTGATGATATCAGCCCAAGTATTAATTACACGACCCTGACTATCAACTACAGATTGGTTGAAATTGAAACCATTTAGGTTAAAAGCCATAGTGCTGTGTATTTCCTGCACCGTTTTTTCCTAGTCAGTCTAGATTCTTCTAAGTATTGGGCCTAAGTCTTCCCAAACATGTTTTTACCTATACTTAGCCTTATTTCACCCACATATCACCCTAAACATTCCCCAATACTCATCAAGACACTTAGCCAAATATTTGCTCCTAAATTCAAGTCCCACACTCAAGAACAATCTTAAGGATTTCATCAAGGATCTTACTCAAGCTTCAAGTCTCCATTCTCAATCTTCTTCAAGGGTTCTCCAAAGTCAAGGTATGTGGTGTGGAACCATTGAGTCCTTCCACACGTGGTGCCTAACCCTCTTTTTACTAATATTTCATGATTTAAAGTTGATTTTACATGTGAGTCTTGTATATTGAGAAATTTACTGCGCAGTGATTTTAGTTCATGAAATTATGGTTGTTTTAGCATGTTTTGTGCTCTAAACCTTGGATCTAATGTTGGATTTGATGAGGGATTTTTATGTGAATGTCTTGGCGGTGTTGCAAGGTGTTGATTGATGGTTTTACTACAGATTTTCTTTCATATTTTATCTCCAAATAGCATGGTCTTTTACCTCCATTACACACCCCAAGGTGTTTGATAAAATGTTCGGATGTGTTTTCTTGAGGAGTTGAAGGTCCAAAGCATAAGATATGATATAAATAATGTTTTAATGATGAAATGAGCTTATGTTCATGATATATTCTATATAAATGTTGCATTAGGCCATGCCCAATCTAGGGAACTAAGAGCCCGGACAATCGAGTTGGGGGTTTGTATTCATCAACCATGTGAGGGGTTTGAACCACACCACTAGAGTGATGGGGTGAGATCATCATCAATCGAGGTGGGGGTTTGTGCTCATCAACCGAGTTCGGGGTTTGTACTTATCAAACCATGTGAGGGGTTTGTACTTTGCCACCAGGGTGATAAGGTGTGATTATCATCAACCATATAAGGGGTTTGTACCACGCCACCAGGGTGATAGGGTGAGATCATCATCAACCGAAAAGGGGTTTATACCTTGGAAATCTAGTTGGTCTATGCTTCACTGATGATACCCTATATGAGAATGAGTTATTTAAGCATGTTTTACCTATGCATTGAGCATACACATCACATTACTGTATCATGCCTATTATCTATTGTTATGCCTGTTGACTATGAAGCTTGTCTATTGTTGCATTGCATCCCACATACTTAGTACATTCAAACGTACTAATCCATACTCTTGTCTACATGATATAACCATGCAGGAACCGACGCTCAAGTTGATCATCCTCCTCAACAACTTGGCTAGATCGGTTCTACTCAAAGTTAGTTGGTGAGTCCTCCACTTCGGAGACTTTAGTCTATGTTGCTATTATCTATGTATTGATACACTTTCTTATGTTCTATTTTGACTATGAGGGTGAGCCTGGTTACTTTGTCTTGGCCCCCGCTCTATCTACGTATTTAGAGGTGTTTAATGAACAAGTTATGTATCTATGGTATGAGCTTTGACTCCTTGTCTCTTGATGATGTTGATTTGCAAGCTACCCTTAGCCCCTTACCCCTTAGTGTCATTTTATTTCCTTCACATGCTTCCGCGACCAATGATGTGTAATGATAAGTTGAGAGGCTTGTTTGGGGTTCTTTCAGTTTCCCCATTCGCCGTGTCACATTTAGGCCCTAGGCTTGGGTCATGACAGATACCCTAGATGTGGCCGGAACCTAGAGAATATCGTTATTCCCCAAGCGAACCACTTGGCCTCATCACTTCCATTCAATCAATAAACTCTATAAATTTAGTGGAAGTGTAATTATGGTAATGGGAAATCTAGTCTCAAAATAATATCAAATAAAATAAAAGGCTAGTAGAAAGAAACTAGCTCAATAAGTCTCAACATCAATACTCCAACTCTAGTCTATGAAGCCTCTATCACTATCATCTGGTGCCAATGACAGACCCATGGCTAGCTCAAAATGAAATAAAGCTAACTCAAAGTCTAACTCTAATAAGCAAGATGAAAGAAAATGTAGTGATCCTTCAAAGTAAAAGAGGCTCATCAATTTAGCTGAAATGCTCAGATCCTCAATGGTGCACTTGTTGACGATCTCTAGCACCTACCTCTGCATAGTAAAATGATTCAGTCAAAAAGGGGAGATTAGTACTTGAAATGTACAGGTATGTAAAAAAGCTGAATGAAACAGAAATGAGTAGAATAATATAGAACAACATCAACTCTACATAATTCTCAATCAGCATGTCAAATGTCTATCTAAAGCAAGAACAAAGAGTAGACAAATGACCGATCAACTACATTAAACCTCATTAATTAAATCAGAATCAACTCAAAGGAACTCAACTAACCTCAACTCAACTCGACTCAAGTACTCAATGTGGGAACTCTCTGGGAGTTTCTCTTATCCAACAAAAATTACTTATGAGGCAGTGTATTGTTCTATACTAAATAAATATTGTAACTCAATTTTTCATGCCAATCGCATATGCGGCCTCGGATTTGCCATCGAAGAATGGGAAGACGCGTTACGCGGACATCTCTCTTCTAGGGATATTTTTGAAATTTTATCGGGTGTTACATTATCTCCCCCTTGGAATCATTCGTCCTAGGATGATGAGTAAGGATGGATATCAAAGAATGAATAACAATCAGAACTCTTCTCAAAACACACTCAATTAATCAAACTCTTGACTCTTCCTCAACCTCAACAAACTCTATTCAGACTTAGGAATAGACATATCAACTCAAGAGTAGAAGCATCAATTGAGTCAAGGGTAAGAACATTACCTTAATCAGGCATGAATAGAACATTGAAACTCAATCAATTCAAATTGTTTATATGTCTCGACAATCAGTCTTTCGAACTTAGGAAGGAAGCCATCAACTCTAATCGAGAATGGGACCATTGCGATGTACAAAACCCTGTGGACACTCTCAAGCTCAACTCTCCACCTCAATTGTGCTCCTTTTCATGGCACTCTACTCCATCAACGTAAGCTCATAGCTCTTATTCAAATCTCCACCTAACTACCTCCTCTTCTTCCGTTTAAGCCTACTTCTGAGCCTCAAGGTGCTTTTCCTGAGATGATCATATTCCTACAGGGCTAATCCTCAATACTCAGCCTTATACTTCCACAGGGGCTTTTATTAAAAGGCCACTAGTCCTCTTCACTACTTCACTACCCTTACTCATACCCTTATTATGAAGTCTTCAATAGTTTATCCTCATACTCCATAACAGCAGGTACGCGTTCCAGCCTATCGCTCTAACCACTTCAACTCTATCTTAGAATTTTCAAGCCTACTTAGCACTTCTTCCTCCATCGTTCAATGAGCTCTTACACAAAGACATACTAACATACTTCTACATATCTATTGCATATCATAATGTCTCATCTATCCCTTCATGACACAATTACAATACCAATGTCATAAAAAAGGATACATTCCCTCCTCATCCATCCTCATTCTCCATCTACTACTATTAGCGACACTATTTTAGCCTAGGGAAACTCGTCATCTCCCTGTTTGGAGAAACCCTAACTACTATTCCTCATGCAAAATCTACACAACTATGCATATAAAACTTGATACTCTACATCCTACCATCAATAATGGCATAGCATGCCGAAGGTCAGGGCACAAGTATGATAACATCAGAACCAAGAATTCTCACTCTCTCTCATCAACCATCACTTCTCTACTATCATCAACAGTTCTATCAAGACTGGAAAGCTGGATCACTCACAGGGCTTTGAACAAAGATCACTAACACGATTCAATAGAGAAATCTTATTTGAAGACGTTTATAATGAAGTATAATCTCCCTCATCTATTGAGACTCATTCTGAGTTCACAGAACTATACGTAGTATAAAATTCAGGTCACATCTCACTCAACAAAGGATTGGTGACTCTTAGATCCATGGGTAGGATCAAAGCTAATGAATGAATTCATCGCTTTCCATCCTCATAACTCAACATGAATGACAATCAACAAGTAGTATATGGTACTAGGCCATAGGCATGGCAGTAGTATATCAGTCGGGAATAGAGCATCACCTTAACGGAAGAATAGGAAATGTATGATATAGCATGGAACTGATGTCTCATCTCTATAAATCCGTCTCTACCAAAACTCAAGATCTACCTCAGTTCGCCACATCATCATCTCCTCCTTAGCTCTTAAGGACCTCTCTCTAAATTAGTAAATCATCTACCTCGACTAGGTTATAAGCTTATATCTCCACATGGTCAAGGAATCACTATCCATAAGGATGTGCATCTTAAACTCTTCAGTTATACTCTAGTCGTATATATAAAATAGCCAATAAAACTCTCTTTAAAGATACCACTCTTAGCTTCCTCCTATTATTGTGGAAATCTCTCCATATTTGCTGCGCGTAATGGCATTCATAACCACTTCCCACAACCCTTACAATCTAACCTCTTTTTTTAACTACTAACACTCAACTTCTATAGTCTCATAAACTCATTTGTATAAGAATTAGATTATAATGGAAGAAATCATCATCATCTATTCATGCGCCCCAATCAACTTGGTTGCTTGGGATGACAAAGAATGCTTACATTAGCCTACTCCATATGACAACTCAAATATACTATCTAGATTCTTATAGCAGTTATAACTTACAGTTTCGCACAACTTTACCTAATCATGGTACATATCTCAAGCTTCTCCTTATCTATTGAACTATCCTCATTTCACTAGTCTTACGTAAGGGGCACTTCTACTCTGCCCATAGCATCACTTTCCTTACAACTTAGTACCACTCAACTATTCAGTCATATCTCATTATCTGACTAAGGCTCATAAATCGATGAATCTCATGAACTCTCACTTAAAATTCATAAGCCTAATTTAGATCTTCCACATTTAAAGTACTCTAGTCCCTTCCCCCCCCCCCCAACATTTATACTTCACCCTCACTAATAGAATATCAAAATACATCAACACAGACCTCGTTATAGTTTTGAGCACGCTCTAACATATCCTGACACTAACTTCTTTCTCTATACCTCATCATAATCATCATAGGGTACTTACGACTGTTTCATCAAACTTATGGCAATCAACTCGTCACCTCCTTACTTACCTAATAGGTATATAACCCTAACTATAAGCCTCAATCAACTACCACTCTCACTATCTCATCATTTCTTTTCTAACGTCATCATTCTACCTCTGGAATGATAGCTCTACTTAGGATTGTATAAGACCTCATATCTTACTCTTAGGTGGTAAAATTAAACTATTTAGAGACATAATTTTGTCCCTCATAGATTATATCAAAGTAAGTAAAAGCTCGAATAATACCTGTTACAACATCCAGAGAGACATCTGGAGAACTTTCCTGATCTTTTCTAACTGGTGGTGCTGGTGTAGAAGGCTAAGCCTTTCTGGACCACTTAGGACATTCCCTATAAAGGTGACCCACTTGGCCACACTTATAACATCTAGCGCTCCATCCACGATATTTTCCTAAATGAAGTTTGCCATATGTTCCACAAGGTGCCTTGCCTCGGGGACCTTGAACCACACTACTTTGTGACTTAGATCCCTAAGCTTTAAGGTCATTAGACCCTGCTTGAAAGCGACTCCTGTTCCTATTTCTCTTTGACCTCTTAAACTCAGGCAGGTTCATCCTCAAGGACTCGCGAACTCCGGACGTATATGGAACACCCTTCCTGTCTGTTTCCTGTTTAGCAACCAATGTTGTCATAGCCGGGCCAAAGTCTGGATGGCCTGGAAAAGCTCAGCATTACTGATGTCAGCTTGTGGTGGCTCCACAACAGGGATGACTGGGTTCATCCTGATCCTGGGACTCAGGTTGGTTAGCATTCTGTCCAGCTGGACTCCCTTTCCCTCTATCAACTCTTATTAGAAGTATGGTCACAATTCTGTAGATGCGTAACACAAGAATTAGAAGAGAGATTTCACAGAGTTTAACTTTGCCGCACGAATTTGGAATAAGCAAGAAGTGTAACAATTTCTCATGTCCTATAGCCTCTTGCTTATAAATTGTGGTCGACAACATACCTATAAACAAGACTGTACTAGGCATAACTTTATAGGCTCCCTAGGACTCTTGAACTCTATGCTCTGATATCAAGTTTATCACGCCCTGAGAGGGTACCCTAGACGCAGCCGGCATCCAGAGACTATTGCTAGTCCCTAAGTGAACCACTTGGCCTCATCACATCCATACAATCAATAAACTCTTTAATCAATGAAAGTCTTAAGATAGAAATGGGCAATCTAATCTTAAAATAATATCAAATAAAATAAAAGGCTAATAGAAAGAAACTAGCTCAATAAGTCTCAACGTCAATACTCTAACTCTAGTATATGAAGCCTCTATCACTATCATCTGGTGCCATTGACTGACCCATGACTAACTCAAAATGAAATAAAGTAAACTCAAAGTCTAACTCTAATAAGCAAGATGAAAGTAAATGTAATGATACTTCAAAGTAAAGGAGGCTCACCAACTCAGCTGAAATACTCAAAAACTCAACGGTGTGCCTATTGACGATCTCTAGTACCTGCATCTGCATAATAAAATGATGTAGTACAAAAGGGGACATCAGTACTTGGAATGTACTGGTATGTAAAATAGCTGAATGAAATAGAAACAGGTAGAATAATATAGAACAACATCAACTCTACATAATACTCAATCAGCATGTGAAATGTCTATCTAAAACAAGAACAAAGAGTAGACAAATGACCCATAAACCACATCAAACCTCATCAATCAACTCAGACTCAACTAAACTCATCTCAACTCAACTCGACTCAGAGTACTCAATGTAAGAACTTTTTGGGAGTTTCTCTTATCTGGCAACGATCACTTATGAGCCAGTGATTGTATAATAATCCCGCTGACGTTGCCACAACCATCCCATACTTGCGGGGTAAGGAACAAATATGATCCACAAAAGATATAAACTCTACAACCCACTATTGGTTGAGGGACTTTATCTCGAGCAGGGACCATGGTGATGTAATGGTTCAATCCCATCCTACGCTTGGCGACATAGTTAATGAGTGCAAGTGAGACTCACTCTTACCCATTTTGGTGCTCGTTACTCCTCCCAAGACTCAATGCTCATAAGACTTTTCCTTACTTCAATTAGCCTCATGGAGGCACTCATCGCTCAATTAGTCTCATGGAGACTCTCATCACCTCATTAGCTCAAACTCTAGTGTCGTCTATTATTTCAGGGACTTTAACTCATCTCAATTAACTCAATTCTCATTTAAGAACTTAGGGAATCAGATCATCAATAAGACGAAGTCATTTAGACAGAACTCAAGATCATCAAGCTCAATTAACTCAACCACATACTCACATCAAGATTTCACTCAACATACTAGGCTCTAGACTTCATCCCTAGATTCATTATACATGCTTTCACAATTTAACATATAGGGTTTACACATCTTCTCATGAAAAGTATTCAAATCAAGAAAACAAGTTTATGATGATCATCACTATATGAAAATACATGTAATAGATATAATTTTCAAGAAAATAAGCAAGAAGGTATTTCAAGAAACGTATATGTGGACTCATGGACTCTCAACCCCTCTATTACCATCTATGGGGCAAATGGAAGAACAATCCCATGTTTTAGTTTAGCCTTACATACTTGGGGTGAAGCTTTTGGACAATCAATACTCAAGAACTCTCCTCGAACTTCTCAATTTTACATTCCTCTTCTCTCCTCTTTTGCCCTAGTATTTTTCAAAAACTTAGAATGGGGTTTGAAACCCTTTTTATTCTTAAAATGACCCATTTTGATCATATTTTAGGTCCAAGAGGGGTTTGGAAAGGTCCAAAATGCCTCTCATGAAATTCGAAAAAAGTTCATCTCGGGACATGGGGTTTGCGACGTGGATAGTGTCAAATTTTGAATTTTTTCATCAAAATTTCTCCGAACGAGGTTTCTAATCTTGTAAAAAAATTTTGAACAAAATTTAAGTGTTGGTCCGCAGCAGGTGTGCGTCGCACACCTATCACACACTTATTCTGGAATTCATTTTTGGATCAAAAAATTATCTTTTGATTCGGTTACTCTCAAAATCAACCAAAACCACTTTCCCACTCAAATTTTCATGTCGATCTAATATCTGGCATTGAATTTACCATCGAAGCAATTAAAGACACGTTATGCGCACATCTCTCTTATACGTGTATGTTGGAAATTTTATCGGATGTTAAATATGCATGACGACCCTGAATTGCTCAACTCAGCTGCTTATTATATAACAGAATATGGAAAAAATACTAGTAGTATCAATATTTTATTAAAAAGTCAATAATTAATTAAATATAGTATAATCAAGATCTTACCATTAATATATGAAGCAAAACTTTGATACACAAATTAAATTGAGGGGTTCACCATAAGTAATATTATTGTTGCCTTGTTTGATAATCAAAAAATGCTTTTGTATAACTAATTTCCCAAATGACCAACCACCAAGAATCCCCCTCCTTCCACCCAACTAAGTTCATATTGCTAAATTTGATTGTATCCATATTATTATTGTTGGATTTAAGTAGGATTTAATGAATTGAAAGATGTAGAGACACTAAGCAAAGAGAAAAAAATGTTTCTTTCTTATTAATAGAATAGAGAAAAAAAACTCTATTCTTATATTAGCAAACACTTTCTTTAGCTCTTAAAGGATTAAGTAGAGGGTCCTACCTCGCACTGTTGTCGTCGTTGCTCGAATGACTTCAAACTTCAACAAATGATTAATTGATAAGTTTTTGACAAAAATGATTTGTTATTCTTATTTAATTTCTTTTTTGATTAAATTAATTCACATTATTTATTTGTTACTTATATTCGCGGAAAGGACTTATTCCTTCGTAACAAACATCTATCAAAGTAGAGTCTTTATTGTGGAATTTCGTTGTTGATTTTGGGTTCACTGAAGTTAATATAGTGTGAGGTACTACTATTTCTTTAATAGGGGTATCCATTTTATTATGGGAAAAGAATAATCTACAATTTAGGAACAGTGCGAGGATTAAATTTCTTAAAGACATACAGTGAATTATGTGATCATGAATATTTTCATTCTTTTTATCGTAAAAGTAATTTTTGATTATTAGTCTAAATACATAGGAGATAACAACCTTACAGAATTCAACATTAATTTATTTCAGTGTTCTAAGTTGGATTGGAGACTAAATCTTTTGATTTTCTACTCTCTTATATATTAGGACTAAAGTTTCATACTTTCTGTTCAATCTGTTTACTTGATTTGAAAAATATTAAGACTTTGTTGAGTAAAATTAATTTGTTTTTATTTGATTTGAAGAGTATAAAATTTTTACGAATAAATTTAGTCATTTGTATTTGATTTGAAGAACATAAAAATTTGATTAATTTATTAAAGATTGTTTATGTTCTTCAATAGGAAAATAAAAATGATTTTTGATGTAGAACAAAAAAATATTTATGTTGTGTACAGTATTGCCGCTACTACAATAAATACTGTTTCGTGAAGTCGAATATCAATTGCTATAGCAATAGCTATGTAAAACCTTGAAAACTTCTAAGCTAAGATTCAAACTTCCCTCTTATGCGCATGGGATCATACTGAATGATTCTAATCTTGAATATAGGTATTAAAGCCTATTCTATAGTTGAATTAGATTTGAGATGAATAAGATCACAAAAATTCTTTAACACAAAGTTGAGCTAAAACCTTCCTCACTGATTGAGTGTCGATATGAAATTCTATGAAATTAGGTGATTCGATAACTTCAAAGTTGTGAATGTATGTTAAGGTCCTTTTTTATAAATACTATGAGTTTCAATATGAAATTCTATGAAATCAATATGAACCTTTATCTTGGTATGAAAATAAAAGTGAAAATGAATCTCAATTAAATTATATAGAGTGATGAAAACTTTGATGCACATCATGAACTATACACAATCAGACATAAATGGTAGTAAAATGAATTTTCGGGTATCTAAAACACATCAAAACTTTGTTTTGCTTTAGAATAAATACTAGCAATTATTGAAGAATATAATGAGACAAATTTTATTATCGAGTCAACTAAAACTAAGTCCACAAGAGAATACATTTTTTGTAACAGTCTTTAATTATTCTAACTTAGATAAGTTCAGGAAGTCCAAATATTAAACCTAATTCTATTAAAAATAAGGATCTACAGATTGTATCTATGACTCAAAGATATTTCTGCGGACCATATATGTGACACCCCGTAACTTCATGCTCTTATGTACCCATGTTTCATAGGGTCATGAGAGACTTCTAGTACTTGGATGAGTTCAAAACTTTTCTATAAATTGAGTTTTGAGCGTTAGATTGTGCAAAGGTCAACTTTGATTAAGCATAAATTTTAGCACACAAAGAGCTGGACGATCCATGACATACAAAATGAAATCACTTTGAGTTAGCTTTCCAATGCACTTGGTTTCACCTTATTCCAAGTTTGGATGAAGGTTATGCCCATTTTCGTAGAATCCTCCCATGTAGGAATCCCACACGGGCCGTGTGGCATCTAACGAGCCGTGTGACTAGCTTGGGGCCTAAAATGGCCACTTTATGGCCAAGGAATGTGCCATGATAGGCCACACGAGCCATGTGGTACAGCACGGGCCATGAGGCCCTCCGTGAGGCTTCCAGAGCGAAAATTTTTCTAAGTGTAAGATTACTGTCTCGTAACTTTTGCAAAATTTTCTAAATATGGTTTGACGGACCAGTAAACGTGTGACTTCACACAACCCATGAACCAGTCCGTGTGGTGACACTTAGGCAAAAGTTTCAAGTGTTGGCCAAGTTTCAAATTTCTAGAAATTGTCTAAGTGTTGGTTCACAGGCACTCCACATGAACCGTGGAGTGCCACACGACCCATGTAACCTCAAGTGAGGTGACACTTTATCAATTTTTCTCTCCATTTCATTAATGGAGTTTTCGTAAATTTAAAGTATTCTAATGACTTTTTGGGGCTTGCTATGCTATCTTAACCCTCCTAAACACCTAAACCCCATTCCTAACTATCAAATTCACTCCTCTCCATTTGAATATGCTCTCAAAATTCTCTCAAGAGCCTCTACCAAAACACCAATACAAATTCAAGGGAACTCAAGAGAAATTTTTGGATTCCAAGACTCTCTTCCAAGCTTCAAGTCTTTCTCAACCCAATTTCAAGAAACTCAAGGCCTAGGTATGTGGGTTCAAACCATTGGGTCATTTCACCCATGGTACCCATTCATTCGTTTTACATAAATTGCATGTTTTCAAGTTGGTTTATCTATGGGTATATCTTATTATGAATTTTGAGTATAAACTATATTGGGGTTTTATGAAATGTTGTTCAACTATGCATGTTTTGAGCTATGGAGCTATGATCTATTATGTGAATTGATTAGGGATTTTGATGTATCTTGCAAGAGGGTATTACCTAGTGTTGGTGGATTGATTTACATTGATTTTTCTCATATGATTTCACTCTTGAGTGGCATGATTTTGAACTAGCATTACACACCGGCCATGTTTGATAAAATGTCCTATTTTGGATTCTTGAAATATTGATCGTCTATTGCTTGGTTTACAAGTCAAGTGACTTCATGATGTTTGTGGGCTACCAAGTATGTTTTGAAATCATGGAATTATCTATGAGTCTACGAGTCTCTGTTGTTTATGAGTTATTGATTCTTATGTGAAGGTTTATGATAAAGCCTATTAGACTAGGTTATGAACTATGTTGTATGCGTCGCCTTCTAGTACAAGGCCAATTTCTACTTGAAGTGGTTATAAACTATGTGGTATGCCTCACCCTCATGTGTGATTCAACACTTCGTATTATATTATGTGCGCATGTAGGGGTTATGAACTATTACATCCCTCTACCCTCATGTACTAACCATTACCTACTAGAAGGGGTTATGCCCTACGCTATACTACTTACCCTCTAGTATAAGGTATTTGGTTGCTCTAATCACATTACCTTATTGTGCTGAACAAGCTATACAATAATGATTATTTTCAAGCTTGTTTTACCTTAAGCATCGTTCATGTATGCCATATTGGTATCTTATTTATCCTTTGCTTATAATTATGTATTTTTGATTATGTTGCCTATCCTCTGTTGCATTGCATCCTGCGTACTTGTTACATTCAAATGTACTAATGCTGTCACGACCCAAGCCTAGGGCCTAGGACATGACCAGTGAATAGGGAACCTGAAGGAACCCTAAACAAGCCTCATAGCATATCATTTCACATCTTGGTCGCGGAAGCAATTAAAATGACAGTAAGAAATAAGCATAAACAAGGGAATCGGGACTAAGGGTAAACTCCCTTATCAAAATATTAAGAATAAGAGAGTTAAGGCTCTTAGCATAGAGACAAAACATGTCCAACAACACCTCTACTACATAGATAAGAGCGGGGGCCAAGACAAGCAACCGGGTTCACCCTCATAGTCAATACATAACCTAAAGAAAGATAGTCTTAATACATAGAAAATAATCATGAGCAACGTCCCTGAAATGAAGAACTCACCAACAAGCTTGTAGGACAATCAAACTAGCGACGTGGAGGAGGAGGAGGATCAAGAGATGCTCCAGTTCCTACATGGTTACATCATATAGACTTATAGTATATGTTAGTACGTTTGAATGTACTAAGTATGTAGGATATAATGCAACAAGAGATAGACATCATAGTTAAAATGCATAGAGATAAATAATAGCTAGCATAGTAACAATATGGCATGTATGATAAATGCTTAAGAAAACATGCTTCTATAGGACATAACATAGGTGTAAGAAGAGACCACTAAATTATTAGTAGATCGTCACACCCTACTACCCTTGGTGATTGAGGTACAAACCACGTCAATAGGTTGGTGGATCATGGCACCCTACCACCTGTGGTGTAGGAGTACAAACCCCCCGATAGGTTAGTAGACGTCACACCCTACCACCCTTGGTGCCAGAGTACAAACCCCCCGATAGGTTGATGGGTACAAACACCCAACAAGGTTGATGGATAGTCGCACGACACCACCCGTGGTGCTGGAGTACAAACCCCCGATAGGTTATCAAGGTTCGAACCCTGACAAGGTTACCCGGTGTGCAACCCCCGAGTAGGGCATAACCACATTCCAACACTATATGGAGAGTACCATATACATACATTCACTTCATCATCATATAGTCGTCATATACATACATTAATTTCATCATCATTTCATCATCATATAGTCATTCAACTCATAAGACATGCATTGGTCCTTCAACACCTCAAGAAACCATAATCGGATATTTTGTCAAACACTTAGAGAGTGTGTAGTGCTAGTGTAAAAGCATGCAATTCAAGAGTGTTATCATTCTAGAAAATCCAATGTAAAACCATTAATAGATACTTGGTAACTCCATCAAGCAATATACATCAAAACCCTTCATCAAATCCTTACAATGGAGCTTGGTTTCATAGCTTAAAACATAGCAAAATAGTCATTGTTTCATAAATCCTAACATAGTGTGCAGTGATTTTCATAATAAATAAGACCTTTGAGTAAATTATTTTTAAGTCATGCAAATTTAAGTAAAAGGAAGCTTGGGTATGATGGCTGAAAGGAACCTATGAAAGAAACCCAAATACCTTAGCTTTGGAGATGAAATTGATGAAAATTGGAGATGGAGACTTGAAGATTGAGGGCAATCCTTAAGAATCTGGAAATGGTTTTGAGACTTTAGTTTAGGAGTAAAATATTTGGCTAAGTGTTTGAATAAGTATTTGGGATTGTTTAGAATGATATGAGGGTGAAAAATGGCTAAGTATAGGTACTTTCATGTTTAGGAACACTTAGGCCCAAGACTTAAAGTCTTGGACCAAAGTAAAAAATCTGCACCAGATTTAATACTGGTGCGCGTCACGGAAAGGACTCGTAACCTCATTAGAAATTGCATTTTTGAAAAATTGAAATTGCTAATCATTTGCTCTTAAATCGGGGTTAGACTATTTTCCATTCAAAATGACCCCCTGAACAGGGATATGAAGTCTAATTTTCGATTTTTCGCACGAATTTTGAGATACATGGAAAATACGATTCCGGGATTTTCGAGACACATTTTCGGGCACTTTTTAGGATCGTTACAATATCTCCCCCTTGGGAACATTTGTCCTCCAATGTCAAAGTGATGTATATGAGAGACACAAATATGACAATTTCAGCCCACATAGAGATGCCACAATGCACTTAAAAATCACTTCAAAAATCTCATCATAAGTGTAAAATCATCATGAACTTGTCAATTTTTAAACATGAACATATGCAATGACAAAAAGGTCTGAACTTAAGACTTAAGATCATATAAAAGGACTTAGATCAATACCTTAGGCTTGAGTGAAGTGGAAAAGATAAGGATATCTCTTTTATATATCTGCTTTGCCCTCTTAAGTAGCACTCTCAACTTGTTGATTCCTCTAAAGGACCTTAACGGAAGTCACCTTTTTGTTTCTCAACCTTTTCACTTGCCTATCCAAAATCTAAACTGGAACCTCTTTATATGTCAAATTATCTTCAACCATACCCATAACATCAAGAAGTATAATAGCAGTCAGATAACCCACACATTTCCTCATCATAGACACATGAAACACCGGATGAACCAAATCCATTTCCCTAGGCAATTCCAACTCATAAGCTACCTTGCCAACCTTTCTCATCACCCTATAAGGACCCACATATCTTGGGTTCAACTTGCCCTTCTTACCAAAACTAACCACACCCTTCATGGTTGACACCTTCAAATAGACCTAATCATCATCCTTGAATTCAAGCTCCCTTCTCCTCACATTGGCATAAGACTTTTGATGACTTTGAGCCATCTTCGACCTTTTTCTAATCATCTTGACCTTCTCAAGAACCTCCATAACTATATCTGGTCATAATAAGACCACTTCACCAACTTCAAACCACCCCAACAGCGATCTACAACGTCTACCATAAAGAGCCTCAGAAGGAGCCATACTGATGCTAGAATGGTAGCTATTGTTGTAGGCAAACTAAATCAATGGAAAATGATCATCCCAACTACCTTTAAGCTCTAACACATACTCTAAGCATATCCTCAAGGATTTGGATGGTCCTTTCAGCTTGGCCATCCGTTTGAGGGTGGAAGGCTGTAGAAAGCTTAGCTCTAGTACCAAGACCCTTTTGGAAGAACCT
>JAPFFP010000008.1:6265548-6279015 GCA_026153255.1 Solanum medicagineum | reverse complement strand
TGAGGTGGGGGTAGGGGGTCCGGTGGGTGGGGGGTAGGGTGAAAGGGGGTTGTGGTGGTGAAAAAATTTAATGGCCTTTTGAATTTTCTTTTAAAGATATTTTGGGATGGTGGTGGGGATAGGGGGTCTACTGGGTTGGGGGGCGAAACTGGGAGGCATGGTAGTGAAAAAATTTATCCTTCTTTTTTGAATTTTTTTTGGTCTTTCGGGAACAACCTCTTTATCTCTATGAGGTAGTGGTAAGGTTTGCATACATTCTATCCTCCTAGACTCCACTTGTGGGATTTCACGGGGTATGTTGTTGTTTTTTGACTTTTTATTTTTAAAAAATTTGGGGGTAGGGGTTCCGGTGGATTTGGGGGTGAAAATTTTATTTCTTTTAAAAAATTATTTTAATTATTTTTTAAAAAATGGTGGTAGGGTGAAGGGTAGGGGACGGATGAGGGGCGGGTAGGGTGGATGATTTTTTTCTTGATATTTTCTAATTTAAAAATTGGGAGTGAAAGAGTTGTGGGGGGATAGGGTACAGAAGTAGAAAAACTTGAAATTCTTTTTATAGAAAAAAATATTTTTTTAAAAAAGACTTATTTGGGAGTGGGTTGGGGTGATAGGGGTTGAGCATTAACAATCTAGCTTCTATTTAATATTTTTTTGTCTTTAGAAAATTAAAGTGGGTTAGAACCATTTTATCCAAATCCTATTTGACCAAATCCATATTTACCCATATTTTATATGGATGGATTGTGATCCAATCCATTTTGGATCAATCCATATTCAGTTCATCCATCCGATCCAATCCAACCATTTGTCACCTCTAGTTCAGCAGGGTAACATAAACTAAGCATGGTTTAAGTATGAAAGTAATTAAAAATGTGATAGTTTAGGGAAAGTGTTATCTAAGGCAAAAAGCGAAAAAGAGCTCTAAGGTCCTTTGGGGCTTTAAGAGGAAAGCGCAAATAAAACGTGGACTTTAATGCAAAAAAGTGCAAAGGAAGAAAAAAAATACAAATATATATGTTTAGTCGAAGACTAATAATTATTAATATGAATGCAAAATATATGACCAAACAAACTGAAATTTTTTTATGATAAAGTGAAATATCAATTGTTTAGAGTCACTTCCTCAAAAGAGGCTCTTTCTTTTTTTGGATGACAAGGGGAATCCGCAAACACTATCCATTTTATGACCCATGGGGTATTTCTTCTATCCATTTTACCACCTGTAATATCTAAAGAACAAAAACTCGGCCATGGCATTCAAAGATCTTTGAATGACAGTTGCAAGGCAGTGAAGATATAAACTGGTTGATGACAGGTTTAGGTAAACAGAAAGGTTAAGGGTCCATTTCTATCATCGTTATTTTGGTTGTTACCTTGTTTCTTGTTTTGACGATGTTGGATATTTAAGCAAATAAATCCTGTCGATCTTGGAAAACAGTTCTGTTATTCTTTCCAAAAATTTACACAACAAGAGTTCTGTAGCTTGCTTTTGTTACAAACTTAAATGTGGGAAGCTTATTCACTTTAATCAAGTCAGTGATTTAATCTGAGTGTAAACTGCTGAAATATGATTTTAGGGTTCACTTTTATCATGCCCGTTATTATCAACTGACTGATGCCGTTGGAAATTGATATGGAAAAGTAGTAGTCCAAGAAGTTCTTCATTGGTAGGAAAATTCCTCTTGCATAATACAAATGATTCCCTCATGCATGTTTGGGGGCATCTGAATGGAAGAAATATAAAGGTATCTCAAGAAGAATAATTGTCTTTCAATGGGTTTATAATCTGTCGACGACATATTTCCTTTTTCATTTTTATTTTTGCTGCAGAGAAACCTATGCTTCATGACATGAGGAGATCAACAAAATTTGTGTAGCTAACTGACTGAGTTGACTTAATTGTGATTTTTGATGAAACTACTCTGGTTGCTTTTTGTACACTCTCAGTGCCCCTAATGAAAACTCTTACTGTTACTTTTCAATTGAAATGATGAGTAAATTACTCACGAAAGAAACTAGGCAGCAGAAATAGGATGCACTTTTTGCTTCAGTTCTTCCACATTAGACAACGCTAAAGCTGTTTCTGTGTTTTCGGAGTCTCTTCAATTGGAGTAATGTGTGGAAGCTGTTTTTGGATGTGTGCTTTAGGGGACATTTATTTCTGAATTGGGGTATGTGATATGTGTCCTAGAATACAACAACATACCTATGTAATCCCACAAATGGGGTGTAGGGGGAGGGTAGGATGCATGTGACCCACTTTTTGGGAAGTATTTGGCATAATAGTTCAATATAATGGAAGCTTCAAAACAGTGAGAATGTAGAGTTAGGTTGAAACGAATTCTTCTAAATTGTATGATGTTGCACGAGTATGTGTGTAGATGGAAGATGATGAGTAGCTGATAAATAGCAGTGAAGGAAATAGTTGTTGTGACAATTCACATTAATGCTAGAAAGATATCAAACAAAATGTTCTTATTTTTTAAAAAAAAAACAAATATTGGTTTTTGATCAAAATGACATTGAGCAAGTCACTAGTCAAATAGGCCCTTGATTGTCAGGGGAGTACTGATTGTTGACTCCTTCCACTTTCTCTCACATTTGCTTTTAAAAGGAGATAAAGCCTATTTTAGCTGGTTTTATGTATTACTGGTGAATACACCTGAAAACTTATTTAATAGTTTTGATCAATTTGAACAGCATCTCTTCTCTGTTCTCTCAATAGTTTTATTTACTTATTTATTTATGTAAAATTGTAAATGTTGGCCCCCTTCTTTTTTTTTTTTTTTTAAGGTTCTTGTTCTTTTCTGTGTTTTAACAGTTTCAAGTGAATGTTTTATCTCAGGTCAATAACTCTAGCCGGTGTTCGTAGGCTTCTGGAAGAGGATCTTGGTCTTGAGAAACATTCTCTTGATGCCTTTAAGAAGTTCATTAAGAATCAAATAGACGAGGTGGCATTTTGTTTCACAAACTTCTTTACTTCCAAGAGGAGTATGTTTGTTAAATCATTTTCGCAATTTCTTTTTACAGGTGTTAGTATCTCCTGAAGCTTCTAAATCTAGCAGTGTTAAGAAAAGCTCTGAAAAAATAAGTATAATAGCAAAGAAGAGTGGTGAAAACTCTGATACGTTTAGCAGCCGAAGTAAACATATAGCACCAAAAGTAAAATCAGGAAAGAGATCTGCCACAAAAGAAACAGTCGAGAAATCTGAGGGACTGAAGAAACGGAAAAACCCTAATTCGGAGGATAATGTCCCCACCAAAAAGCAGAAAAAAGTTTCTAAGAAGCCATCAGATGAAAATAGTGGAGACACCGATAAGAGTGATTCTGAAGATGGTCAATCTGGATCATCTGCTGAAATAATACCTGTCAAGGTGAGGTTATTGTGATAGTGTCCACATAATGTTATTTGTTAAAACCCTTCTCCATGCACATATATGGTTCTTATTCACCGAACTTACCTAAATGCAGAAGAAAATTGTAAAGGGAGCATCAGCTAATTCTGGATACGGAAAACGTGTGGAACATCTGAAATCAATCTTCAAAGCTTGTGGGATGAGGTTTGTCTTTTTGTAATATTTCTAATTACCTGTAACTGATGCACGGATCCACATTTTGATTGAAGTTCTCCACATTCCCACTAGTGTTGCTCCTTCTCTTTATAAGAGAGCCAAGCAGGTGTCTGATGACAAGCGTGAGGGCTTCCTGATAAAGGAGTTGGAAAAGATACTTTCTGCAGAAGGGCTATCAGCGAACCCCACTGAGAAAGGTACATTATGAGTTATGGCTGTATAAAAGTGTCTAATGGAGTAGTAACATGTTGTATACATTATGAGTTATGGCTGTATAAAAGTGTCTAATGGAGTAGTAAGCTGTTGTAACTGTGGTACCTAACAAATTTTCAGTTGAAATGGTGTCCAGCTTCTTCACTTCTGTGCTACTTTAAGTTGCTTGCTTCTTTTACCTGCTCCTTCTGAGCTCACAATGAAGTTCCTAGGGAGGATCTATTGAGATGTCTTAGTTTAGACGTGCACTGGTGGCTTGTATTAGGACAATTAAGGACATGTATGATAGCGCCGAGACCCAAGTAAGAGCAGTAGGAGACTCAGAACACTTCCCTATCCTGATGGGATTGTATCAGGGTTCGACTCCTAGCCAATTTTTGTTTGCCTTGTTGATGGATCAATTGATGCGACATATCCAGGGGATGCGCCGTGGTGTACGTTCATAGATGATATAGTATTGATTGACGACAAGTGCGGGGGTGGGGGGGGGGTGGCGCGTACATAGAGGTGGAAGGAGAAGCAGTTTCAAGTATATTGGATTCATAATACATGGTAACAGACTTTGAAGAGGAGGAGGTGTTCAGTTGTATAACAAAACATATGTGCCCATGACAAGGCTAATTGATGGATTCCCAACGAGCTTTTCCCAAACTTTCTGGGAAATGCTTAAAGTAGACATAATGGGAACTGTGTAGCATTTTCATCAGTATCAGGTGTTAGAAAAGATCCTGAATTCTACTTATGCGACTCTTATTCCCAGGAAGAATGGTGCAATTGAACTTAGAGATTTTAGGCCAATAAGTTTCATAAGTGGTATTATAAAAATCATTGCCAAACTGTTGTAGAACAGTTGAAAAGGGTGGTGCACAAACTGGTCGACAAACATCAAATGACACTCATTAAGGGAAGACAAATAATGGATACTGCTCTCATAGCTAGTGAACGTGTGGGAAGTGATGATCCAGGTATTATGTGCAAGCTTGCCACTGAAAAGGCATATGATCATGTATTCATGTGAACTAGGAATATCTTTTGGGTATTCTGATGCAGATAGGGCTTGGTGTTAGGTGGCTGAAGTGGATGAGCTTTTGTATCAAAGCCATCAGGGTCCAGAGAACCTGTGGGAATTTTTTCCCTCTAAAAGAGGACTAGACAAAGTGATCCTCCATCACCTATCGTCTTCATCATAGCCATGGAAGGACTCAATGCCATGGTAAGAACAACAATGTAGAAGAAATGGATAAAGAGTTCCAGTTAGGCAACATACAGAGTAAATGTGAAAATTTGTCATCTGCTTTATGCAGATGACTCAGTTATCTTCTTTGATCAAGATGCAGGACATATTAGCTTTATAAGAATGATTCTGCTAATTTGAAGGTAGAGCAGTATTTTCCCTATTAAAGAGTGGCTCAGATGGAGGGGCTGGCCAGAATTTTGAGTGCAGGATTTAACAATCCCTAACGATCTACTTAGGTATGCCTTTGGGTTGTAAGCACAATGAGCTGACTATCTAGGAAGGGATTATAGAGAAGACAGAAATAAAACTTTCAAAGTGGAAGTCACAGTACCTATCCCTGAGGGCTAGACTGATTCTGATAAATGCAGTACTAGATTTTCTACCTAGTTATGTGATCTCTATGTTTCCAATTCCAGCTGGGTGATGGATAAACTTGGCAAACTTAGAAGGAATTTTCTATGAAATGGAAACAAGGAGGATAAAGGCTTTCATTTGGTGAAATAGAATGTTGTTCAACTTGAGAAGAAAGTAGGGGCTCTTGGTACCTAAAATCTGAAATCACACAATAGTTACCTTTTGATGAAGTAATTATACAGATATGCCAATGAAGACCAAGCACTGTGGAAGGAGGTGATCATGGAAAAATATGGAGTCAAGTCAGTGGTGCACTTGTGAAGTGGTCAACACTTATCGTGTATCAATTTGGAGGACTATCAGAAACTTATGCATTAGCTTTACCAAATATGTTGTCCACGAGAGTGATGGATCAAAAACTATGTTTGGGTAGGAACCATGGAATTGCAAGAACTTCTAATTTCCACTTTCTCTGACATTCTCTATATGCAGCAACCCTGAAGCCACTGTGGCAGATTGTTGGACTCAAGCGTGGAGTATTTGTTTCAGAAGGAACTTGAATACTAGGAGATTGACAGGGTGGTTGGTTTTCTGAAGGAAGCTGATAAATTCAAAGGCACTTCTACAGTCACAGATGCTATCAGCTGGAAACATAGCAGTGATGGGAGGTTGTATGTCAATAGAGTGGATAAATTGGAGGTTTTGGGGCAACTAGGTAGCAAGGCATGTGCATGGTCAAAGGTGGGGTAAGATATGGTCCCTTCCAAAATTAGTTGTTTTACTTTGTTAGTGGGTAGAACAGCTTGCCTCATGAAGTCCTACAGAAGAGGGGAATTCAATTAGTATTTAGTTGCTTTCTTTGTAATTGAGACTACAGAAACAGACAGTCATATGTTCCTGCATTGTAAAGTAATAACCCAATTGTGGTCATTCTTTTTTAGCCTCAGTGATAACAATTAGACTATGCCAGAACACACACTTACCTTCTAAGCTGTTGGATCAAGAGAGGGGGTAGATTTAACACTTTACAGAAGATCAAGTATTTGGCGGAGAGCAGTTCCATCATATACTTGGTGGACAATATGGAAGAAAATAAATGAGAGGTGTTTTGAGTACAGATTCAACACTTTGTAGATGATGATTTGGAATTTTATTGTAAATTCTCATTTTTGGTGTAAACTAGAATGTAGAGGATGAAGTCCAATTAGTAGATTTTTAAGGCTCTCCTTAATTAATCTTTTGGTCTATAGTTTCTCTGTTGATAACTTTTTGAAGTTCTTCAACATATCCTTAATGCCGAGAATACAGATTACCAATTCTCAAAAAAAAAGGTATTGGGTAGAGATTGACGCACACCATATTACAGTGGGGTTGGTGAAATGTAGGCTCACTTCCAAGGTCATGTGTGATAAGAATGTGTCACCAAGGCTTTAAGGGTACAAACCAGTGGTTACACCTGCATTATTGTGTGAGTCTGAGTGTTGGCTAGAACACATGGATTAAGAAGAGATAAAGGTAATAGAAATGAGGATGCTCAAATGATGTGTGCGCTTACTAGGAGAGATGATTAAAAACGAAGCTATTTGGGACTAGGTGGGATTGACTTCCTAGAAGATAAGATAAGGGAAGTTAGGCTGAGATTGCTGGGGCACATGAAAAGGAGGTGTGAGAGGTTGACCCTAGTGGATGTCAGAAGAGGTAGAGACAGGCTGAGTAAGTAATCATGGGAGGTGATTCGGCAGGACATGGCACACCTCCGACTTACTGAGAACATGAGAAGGTTTTGGAGGTTAAGGACTAGGATAGAAGGTTAGTAGGTAGCCGAGCATTGTAGCACCTTTGTGTGGGAGATAGGGCCTGGTCTTCTTTTTTCCTTTTCTCCTTATTAGCAGTATTTCTGTTTAGTACTTGCATTGTATTTTCTACTTTGTCCATTATTACATGTTGCCTTTTTGGCTGTCAATCTTGCCACTTTGCTGTTGTTATGTTTTCCCTTTCTAGCCTGTCTTGTTTTTCCATTTTATTTGCTTTGTATTTTGCCCGTGTAATGTCATTTTTCTTGTTTTTCTTTCTTTTGAGCCAAGGGTCTATCGGAAACAACCTCTCTACCACCACAAAGGTAGGGGTAAGGTATGCATACATCCTACCCTCCCCAGACCCCACTTATGAGATTATACTAGATATGTCGTTATTAATTCTTTTGTGTAGTTAGGAAGTGTTAAAAGTGTAGCTTTGCATATATGGGGAAGTTGTGTAGTGTAACTTTATGTTGATGTCATTTCTGGTTTCACAGAAATCAAAGAAGTCAAAAAGAGAAAGGAAACAGCGAAAGAACTGGAAGGCATTGACTTAAGCAACATTGTTTCAAATACACGAAGGAGATCAACGACCAGTTTTGTGGCTCCTCCAAGACCCAAGTCACCTCCTAAAAACGATAAGAATGATGACAAGGATGGTGATAGTAACGGCGATGATGTAAGTGATGAAGACAAAGACAATGATGACGATGAGAGCAGTGAGAGTGAGGAGTTCAATGAAGGTAATATTATACTTCCTCCATCCCACTTTATATGACCCAGTTTCCTCTTTAGTTAGTCCCAGAAAGAATAACACATTCTATATTTTGTTACAATTTAATCTTAAAATATTTATTTTACCCCTTAATGAAATGATTTATAGCCACACAAACATCTATCACTTATATTAAACCACACATTTCAAAAGTCTTTTTCTCTTCAACTCCGTGCCAAGTCAAACAAACTCATAAAATAGGACGGAGGGAATATTTGTTAGCATATATATTCTACAGTGGTGGTTCGCTGATTTGAGATACTTTTACCTTCTAGGCATTAACCTTCTAGTTCAGTTGGGTTTCCACTGCGTTGTCCGTTTATCATCACCATGGCTCCTAACTCTGCTTTAGTGAGGCATGCTTTTGTTCTGCAGTAACAGTAATTTTCCTCTTTTCTTTGGTTGAAGTTCCATAATAGCAATATTCTTCATCCTCCTTGCCAGCATATGTTGGCAGTACCCCAATCAAGTAGTACCAGTTCTTTTGCTCATTGGCCTAAAGCTGAATCACTTAGAAATTTGCCTGTAACTAGAATAAGGTGAAGTATAATCTAGTAGAGATACAACTGTTTTGGTATACTAATTTTTGCACCTGTTCTCCATCTGATTGTTGATCATTTGTATAATTCATCATACATATATTTCTGATTTCTAAACACCCTTTTCCGTGCAGATGATAATGAGGACAGTGAATGAAGCTCTGTGATAAGTGAAGATTATAATTTACAGATCAGAGATGATCTTTCCAATGTATCGATAGTTTCAGTTCCTCAGCTTAGATTTGGGAGCTGAAGTTTAGTGTATTTTAGAAGTATATTTACAAGACGTTTGATATTTAGCTTTGTTAAGAAGTGTTAAGTTTAGTGGTCATGGATATTAGATACCATAGTTGTTAGTTATCGAGGGATGTTGTACATGAACATCTTTGCTGGTGCATTTAGGAGGTGATAATCTTCATGTTTGTGCTGGTATTAGTGCTTTAGGCTTCAAGAAGTGGTAGCAGAAAATGCCTTGAGACACATTTGGGCACACTTGGGAGACACTTGGGAGACGCAAGTCTCACGAGGTCTACGCCCAAGTGTTTTGAGTGTGCGCCCTAAAGTGCATTGGATGCCCAGGTCTCCATTTTATCTCTTATCAGTTTTAACGGGAGTCATGTGCATAATTTCTTCAATAGTCTTATTGACTCTCTGAATTCTTCAATTAACGTTGATTTCAGTTGTGAAGTTTGAGAATATTTCAACCCTAAAATCTGTTGGACAAAGTGAGAGGGTGAGATCCACTCTTGACTTGGCTTTTGGGAATTCTCAAACTTCATTTTTTCATTTGCTAATGGCTTCTATATCTTAGTTATCGTTTGTAATGATTCTATTTTTATTTTTTTTTTCTCATTTTGAAAAAATATTGTCCTTTTTAAGTTCATTGGTGAAAGAATTTGATTATTTAACTGTCGGGAGTCGTTTGGTACTTGGTTACACTTATATACGTTCTAGGTAGAGATAGCCCATGAGGGTACGGGCCCAATATTAAAAGAATTTTGAAATGTAAATGTGTGCGCGTGCACGCATATGGAAAAAGTACACAAAATAGACCTAATTTGAAATTATTTACGCTTAATAGATTCGATCTAAACTATTTACTCTTAATGGATTCGTGACCGAAACCATTTACCTTTCCACTCACTTATCCCTTTTTATTTCGTACGTTGATGTCACGATAAAAATTATGAAATATACTCTGACGATATATATATATATATATATATATATATATATATATATAAAACAACAGTATAATATAGAATGAGTTTAATCCTTTGTGATATTCTGGCGGTATATATATTGATACCCAATTGATATATAGGATTATGTTTTTTTGAAAAGAACTAAATGTTAGTAGAAAATATATTCGTTATGATACTTCGTCGGGTATCGTATACGACTAGAAAATTATTAAAGTTACAAAATTATTTATTAAACTCTAAATTAATAGAAAATATATTCTTGTGACATTCCGTCGATATATTTATATCCTATCGGTGTTATATAATTTTTAGCTCTTTTTTTAATAAATAAAATAATTAAGAGAAAATTATTAAAATTACTAACTTATTTATTAAATTTTAAATTAGTACAAAATATATTTTTTGTGATACTCCATCTTATCATATCGGTAATATATAAGTCTGAGTTTAATCATCTATAATACTCTGTCGGTACATGTATACCTTATTGACATATCATACAAGTCGGTGCTGACGTCAGCATGACATTAGCGTGAGAATTTGAATATTGCAGGAGCAAATTTTAATTATATCGGGGTACAAAATGTAAAGGAATATATGAATATAAATAATTTACTTTAAAGGGTTACAAACTTAGTTTTTCCCGGTACAAACTTATCATATTATCATTTACATAGATAATGATAAAGATAACTCTTGAAGGTGCTTTTTATCCGTCGTTTTTTCCTTAATAGCTTTCTGGCCATTAACAACGTTTTGCAATTCTCAAAATGATGAGGACCCATAGATATTTTGAAGTTCAATTCTTCAATCACTACATATACCTCACTTCATGTACTCACGACAACTCTTGTTTGGATAATAATGCCGGAGAATTTACAACTTGCTTTTCTGTAGAGGCTCAATCTCAATCTATTCATAAAATTGCTTACTTACAGAGTCAAAACAAGCTACCCTTATTTCTTCTCCAGAATCAAGAAGATCAAAAGAGGATATTTTTTGATCACTCCTTTGATTATTATAGTGTTTGAGTTTTGTCTTTGTGATTCCACTGGCCTTGATAGTCCACCAACCCTGATATGGATTGAGAGCAGCAATCTTTGGAGGTGCTTCATTCTTGGCTATGAATTGCTTAGGTTTGTCTCTAGTGATTGCGTTCTTCTTGGTCTCGAAGTTGAGCCGAAAATGTTCACTTTGTCTCATTTGACATGGAAAAAGACTTTTAAAGTGATGGACTGAGCAGAAAAGGTGGCAGAGTAGCTGGAACAAAAGCTAATGATTGGGGGTTTACACTTACACTGCCTAATTAATTGGTTAAAAGGCAGCAGTGTTCAGTTGGTCGTGGCGCCGAAGGAGTACTACCATCAGTTCTGACATAATGCTTTGGGTCTCCTATTTGATCACACGTCTCAAGTAAAACATCTAACGATGATCCTGTTTAAAGAATTAGTCAATGAATATCAGCTATTGTCTTGCAAGATTAACTTTAAAAAATTTAAGTTACCTATAGGAGAACATTTGAACAAGTGCCTCGGAACTATATGTTCAACTCAATAGCAGCCTCGAGTTTTGTAATGCAGATTCTGTAATCACGTGCTAAATTGATGGGAAGGTAATGGAACTATCAACTTGTAGGTGAGAAATACCGACACTCTTGACAAAAGAGGGATAGCATAGCAGTAAGGATACCCTCTGCTTCAAAACAATCATGTCACCAAGGGTTGATAAATTGTTTGCTAATTATCCTTTTAAAGCTTCATCATACAAAAGTAGAGGAAGAAGGTTAACAATTAGAATCATACTATATGCATAGAAGATGTGTTTTCAATCAAAAAGAAACATATAATTTGCAGGAGCACTATAACACAAATATTCAGCCACCATACTTTAATCAAATATTTTAAGCAACAATAATCTAATTGAGGAAGAGTTTAACACAACCATTAAAATGGAAACATAACACATGACTTGCATAGGTTGTTTTCCTACATTGTGGATGGTGACAAGTAAGACACGACTATCCTGAATACAAAAGGAGAACATTGCTAATAAAATAAGCCAATGCACAAGTCTAAAACAGCTGTAGGGGCTCGATGTCAGATGATTAAAAGCTTAACACCTCTTATTTTAATATAAAAACAAAAAACAAAAAAAATGAAAAATCAAAAGGTCGTTTTATTCAAAACCTGGATTGTGACATCCCTTCTCTCCCACGAGGATATACAGATATTTACTCCCATGTTAAGCCTATTCATGCCAAACTCATTTTAAACCAAAAGATTAAGACCCAGTCATAGTACTAAACATGTAAAAAGGAAACGAAATCAAAAACAAAAACTTCCAACTACTTCTCTTTGTAAAAATTCTTGTTGACCAAAATATCGATGAATGATTATACAACGATGGTCCTTATGAACTAATTGTTCTACTTGGCTTAGCTTGTTACATGGGTCGTGAGCGGGAGCTCAGCTTCTTGGAACAAATATCAGATGGAAAAGGAAAATTTAATTTCATGGCAATTCTTGATAACCAAACACAAAGAACGAAATACAGACGTCATTAACGAGATACACAAAGGAGAACCTAGAAGCGCACATCTGGGTCGGGTTGAAATTTGTTTCCTTTTATTTGAATCGGCGATCTCACTCCTCTTTCCAATTTCTTTTAGATATCATTTTTTATTTTTTTAAAAAAATAATCTATCCTGCTCTACCTAATTCTTCCTTCTCAGTTTGTTTCTTTTTCTTTGCTTTTTTTTTAAATATTTTTCACTTTCCATAATTTCTTTCATTCAAAGTTAAGTATAAAAATAATATTCTATTTTTTTAATTTCTTTTTTAGAAAAATTAATAAAAGAAATCTTTTTGGAAAATAAGGTAGGGGGAAGAGGTAGTGGAGCAGGCTAAGAAAAATATTTTAAATTTTATTTTTATAAAAATTATTTTTGTAGATAGTGATACTTTAATTTTTAATTAATAATATATTCATGTGACATAATTTTTTTAAAATAAAAGAGATGTTTTATCTTTGTGGTAGGACTGTGTATCGGGTAATTCACTTTGATTTTGAATATTATCGATTTTACTTATTCGTTATTGGTTCGTAGATATGCTAAACCATTAATGAACCGTTAAGATATCGGTTATCGATTCGATTTTCGGGTGAACAATTAACAATTAAAAGTTTAACACTTAAAATTCAATGAGTCAATTCATTCCCTAATTCCTACCCTTTTCAGTTTCCAACTTTCCATACGGTAAAATCAACTTAAAGTAACTTTAGTGGATATCAATAATTTTTGAGATTTCAAAATAGAACTCAAATGTATTGTCCAAAAACTCAATTAAAGCAAACCCTAAAGCCTAAATTCCTAATTGTTGAAAAGTAAAAACTGAAAATGAAAAAGGAGTAATAAAAGTATAAAAATATAAGAGATAAGTGTACAAAACACACCTAAACTATACTATTTTTTGAGTTTCACACCTAAAGTATTGAAAGTTTGAGAAACACATCTAAACTATCACTTATTAGTTTGAGAAACATATCTCAGTGGTGTAAGCAATACACTCTCTTTTATTGGAGAAAACCTTGCCACAAAAATTAAATAAAAATATTCTTCCAAAAAAATATTATTTTTTAAAAAATAAATTTTAAAATATTTTTCTCACCTACTCTATTGCCCCCACTTCTGTGTACCGCCCACCCACCCCCAACAATCCCCGACCCTTTTATTTTCTATCTGCTTTATAAAATATTTTTTAAAAGTTCAAACTTC
>JAPFFP010000008.1:6238645-6261052 GCA_026153255.1 Solanum medicagineum | reverse complement strand
CTTTTATTTTCTATCTGCTTTATAAAATATTTTTTAAAAGTTCAAACTTCTGTCATACTTCACTTCTGCCCCTACTCCACTCCTACCCTAAAAAAATAAATTTTTTTAAATAAATAAAAGATTATATCCCACTTTCATTTAATTCTCCGCTCCTAATTTATTTTCATCTTTTTTATAGATGTGTACACATACTTTTAGAAAAATATTTTTTTCTACTTGTTTATCGAGTATAACAGAAATAAAAAGTTCATTTAAAAAAACTTTCGACAAATAAAAATTAATTTTCTAAAGGTAATAAAAAAAATAAAAGCAGAAGATTAAGTGAGTAGCGTAGAATTGTTTTTTTCTAAAAACAATCAAAATAATATTTAGATTATTATTTTAAGAGCGAGATGAAATAAATTTTTTTAAAAAAATTTATAATTTTTGTTTGGGGGTGGAGCGGGGAGAGGACGGTGAGAGGAAGTGGTTGGGTGGGGTAAGAAAAATATTTATATCTTATTTTATAATTTTTTTTGAAATAATAATATTTTAGTATTTACTTTTAACTAATACTATAATTTATTTATTCTTTGTCAAGGTGAAATGTTTTGTCCATGTAGAGTGTGATGTGACATTTTTTAAAAATAAAAGCGAGAGTGTAGCACACATCCCATGGCGAGAGTGGAACAAAAAATAGAGGTGTGTTTCTCAAACTAATAAGTGATAATTTATGTGTGTTTCTCAAACTTCCAATACTTTAGGTATGAAACTCAAAAAAGTTGTATATTTTAGGTGTGTTTTGTATGCTTATGTCAAAATATAACTAATTGTAATACATGGGCCCCAGGAAATAGCAGTAATAAATGTGTATCGTGGGAACTGGGAAGTGCCGAAATGGACATTGACCCAATTTACCAATTTGATCGGGGAAATAGCAGTAATTTATATCAGTATGGTATCGAGTTATTGGGTCCTTTGATATGAAAATCCTAAAAGACGAACAGATAAATGATAACCCGTTAATGTTTTTAAATAAAATCGTTAATCAACCGAATAAGCCAAATAACCTGACTCAATAGTCTAATAAATTGAAAAATCAATTCGGGTTAATGGTTTGATCTGAATTTTACAAAGCTCTATTTTGTGAAATGTCATGTGATAAGATTTTTTTAATTTAAATAAATAAATGAGAAAGGGTATTTAATACTTTAAATAATTTAGATATGAAATTAAAAAAGAAAAAGAGTAGTAGTTTTAGACGTCTTTTTAATACTTAATTGAATAATTAAACAAATGAAAGAACATAATTTGTGCATTTCGCCATTTATAGATAGGCTGCTAAATACTACAGGGACCAGATTCACAAAAAGCCACGCGGTGGTCTCGTCCGTCAATGGCGAAGCTGAAGACAGATTCTCCTCTTTCGCGTCGTATAGTCCTCTCCTTCTTGCGCTTTCTTGATTCCGGTTAGTTCTGCCCATTGCCAACCTGTATAATTGTACTCTCTGAGATGGATCCATAACAGATTTTTTTTTTGTATAGATCAGTCTATTGGAGTATTTATAAATTAGAATTCTGTACTGATTAAACACAAAATAAGCTTCACAGTCTGTGCTGTTCAGCATTCGGGCGCATGGTCTTAAGCTGAATCAGCGATGAACAGTTTAGTTTATAAAAGGAAATCAATGTGTCGGCTTACTACCACTAAAGTGGAACTACTGACTAATTCTTGACAGAGATGATGAATTATGCTACTACACGCATAAACATAGCCAACGTGCTAATTAGTTTTCCCTTTTAGGGGATTAGGATTAGAACTTTGTGTTGTATGAAGTGAAACCATGTTTCATAGGATAAGAGTGACTTCTAGGGGGGAGAGAAAAGAGGGTTAGGATCAGACTCTTTTGTATTTATTCAGGTTCAAGTTGATGTTCTCAGCATATTCTGTTTAGACCTGAAACTCATAAGTGAAGCATTGTTTTTTGTATACCGTGATTGACCGGTTCTAGGCATGCTTACCATCTCTTATGCCCGGTTGGTTTGAAGGGAGTTGAGCATGAGAATTTGAAATGACATAAGGAAAACTATTCTTCAAAAAATGTATTAGGAATAGGAGTATTTACTACGGATATCCATAGGCGCAACATCAGGGTCTTGCATATGACACCAGTTATTAGAAGGCATTGTTTTCTTTTGAGAATGAGTAACCTACCAATGATTGCACAGAACTGCACCAGTTGTTAAGCAAGTGAATCACATTTCAATTCTCAGTTTATGAGCTAAATTACAATTTTGATTATATCCCTATGGTGTGGAGTTGGTATTGTAGGTGTGTTTTTCTTTTTTTTTTTTTGATAATTAGGCTAGCTTGCGGCCTTGCGCAGACCTTGACTAATTCCATGGGATACCTGTCGTCTCATATCAACAAGTACCAGGTAGCTTTCTCTACCAAGGCAAAAACAAATGGCTTAAACAAATGAGAAGAAACCACCTAGTGGTTTGTCTTTGTTGGGATTTGAACCTGAGACTTCATGGTGCTCAACCCACTTTATTGACCACTACACCACACTCTTGGGTGACTCTTACAAACAATAGGAGCTGAATTCTGAAGTCTGGTTGAATCTGAGCATCAAGGATTAAAAAGTGGCGGAAAAAAAAGATTGTAGGTTGAAAGGATAAGCCAAAAATGAACATGCTACTTACTAACTGATTTGGCAGAACAGACCAAACTTAGAGGGAATCATAAAGCAGGCAAGGATAAAGGAGAAACTTAAAGTGAAAAATGAAACTAGTCATGTTTCACAATCATCAGGTAGCTGCCTCTCATCTACACTCTAAAACTGATCAGCCATAACATCATGTATTTCCTGATCCAGCCTTTGGGCGGGGCACCCACTTCCCTCAACCTTTATCTTTTAGTATTTACAACCACCATACAATCTCCAACCTTACAGTTGCACCCTCTGCACCTCCCTGCCTTTTTAATATTCGATTCCAAGTTTTAAACTGTATCACTAAGCTCCTTTTACTAATACATTGATCCATCCTGATTAAAATAGCATTGATCCATCATCCAAGTTTGTGACTTTATCTAAATAAATAAACGTTAAATGTTACAAATTCAGAATGCGATCCTAAAAGAAATATCCATCAGTACATATATTCAACCTGCCTCTTTTGCATCGGTTCACATCCGCGTATTCCTTCCTCTTCTATAATCCCTTCACCAACCAACAAACCATCTCCTCACTTCCCAATGGCGTCTATAAAATCCCTCAACATGCTTCGAAATAGTTATTGTTTTGGGTTGAAAAGCATAGATGGTGGAGATCATATGAAGGAATTCTTGAAAATGTGGAATAGTGTGACAAATCAATAGATCTTTTTCCAAAAAATGGCCCTAACATAATCACTTGAGGCTTGAGTAATGGCTGTAATTTGGTTGCTAATGAATGTAGGAACGAGTTTATTACCAAACCAATCTTATGCTATAGGGTGAACAAGGTAACAACTCAGCTCAAATATCTGGGACCATTTATGTAATTTAAAAGTTGTTTCCATTATTCCAGCTTTGTGTAACATAAAGTTGGACATCTTATGTTTTTCTTTTTGATGCTGTAGTATCTATTGCTCATGCTTCCTTTCCTACGAAATCCTCATGATTTCACAAGTATTTATCTTAAGGAAATTAATGAAAAGGGACGATAGGTAGCTCAAATGAAAGCACCTTGTGCCTCCAAATGTTTGAGGTTGGGGGTTCGAGTCAAAAAGCTGCTCTGCTTGACTTGTATGTGTCCCTGTTTTGAACATTTAGACAGTTTTGCCAGATTAATTTCTTGTACTTCTACTAATGATATCCATATTACTCTATACATAAGAAAAAAATGTTTTGAAATAAATAAATGAAGTCAGGATGTAAGAGTAAGAGATGGTACAACTCAATTCCAGGAACAACAGACCAGTTTTGGCTTTGAACTTCTATTCCAGGCCAATTTATTTGCTCTAATAGGTAAGGGATCCAAATCAAAGTACTAGGTGAGAACTAATGTGTGCCCTTAGGGATTCCAAATACATTTATTGAAGCAAAATTCAGTTGGCAGGTTAGACTGGAAATAATTATACCCCTCACATAGCTCAAGATTGCTTGACTGGGCAGCAGAATTGGGAAATACCAAATCTATTTGGGATTTGGGAACCTCAATGCCTTAATAAAGTATTTTAATATTACATTTTTTGGTCCATGTTGCTTTCTTGTTTCTGTTAATCATGTCTGCTGTGGTGTTTGTTCTTTCTGTTTGGAAGTCTCCTCAAGTCTTAGTTCAATGCGGAGTATATGAATTTTGCATTTACTGACGATGTTTCTCTTGTTTCAATAGTGGAACCTGCTCCAGGAGTTGATGATGAAGGACTTGAGGTTGCTAAGCAATGCCTTTCTGAGGCTTTTAAGATTGATCCTTCATCTTATGCCTCAAGTTCAGATTCATTAGTGGACATATTCAGTTCAGGGGAAGCAGTTGACCAAAGCCAAATAAATGTAGATCTTAGGCATGATGTATCTTCCTCAGATGTTCCCTGTACATCTTCTGGGCAGAAGGTTGTAGATGCTAAAGATGCAGATGGATCACATTTGCTGGTTCTTCCTCCCACTCTACCTCCTCCTCCTTGATGTTTTTCTTAATTTCATCTATAAATCTTCTCAGCTTCATTCTTTTTGACAGTTTCCCCTTATTTCATGTATTTAGGTTCATTTTCTATTCCTTATATTAGCATGTTTGCTTCTTTTTCTATATTGTGGCCTATCAGCTGTAAACCTGTGAGGTGTTAATCCAGTGTGTTGTCTTTATCTACATTTTCTCTTATTTTCATTACTGTGCACAGGATAATAGTTTTTCCTTCATGGTTGGGAAAAATTGAGATATTTGGCAGACGACCATGATGGCATATTCATTAAGTCACAATCCAGGGCTTCTAAATAAGTAGTAAAATTTTCTATGTACCTTTACATCTAATAATGCTCATATCAGTGAACCTCTCTGTTGAATTTAGTCCACTAGATAGTCCTGTGTGAATATCATGTTCGGGGTGTCTCAACTCTTATACTTGTGCTAGACCATGGTACTTAAACATCAAAATGCAGCTCAAATAATAGGCACTCATAATTTTATCATTACGTTGTCGTCATATGTAAAGAAGTTCTATTAGTTAGAAACTGTGTGCTTCATGCCACAGAATTTTATCGATAAATTCAAATTCTGGATGAAAGTTTATGGTTACCAGACAATCTTTGCCCGAAAGAACTTTCTTTTTAAGCACGGAGTTGGTGTAAACTAGCATGGAAATGATTGTCAAATGCTTACATCTGGTGTACTGTGTGTTTGACACTACAGCAATGACAGAGGACTTACTTTAACAATATCTGTTGCCATAGACATTTTTTGTAATTTATTTAGATCAAACATTAGCTGCCGTTATTCTCTCTTTTTTTCTACCAATTTATAAGTGAACTATTGGTATGTGATAGCTTTTTATTTTCAACATTTTTGTGCAGCATTTAACTTTAACACATTTTTGTTCTTTTATCAGGCCGAAGATAGGACAAAAGAAGCTCATACTTTTGGTAAGGCCAAACTCCAAATATGTGTTGCTCGGACTCTTCAAAAATGTAACGGGTGTGTGTCGAATTCTCCAAATGTAGTGTATTTTTGGAGAATCCAACATGGATGCAGCATTAAGTGATGAGTCCACCGAGTCCGCGCAACTTAGCTCCGAATTATAGGTTTCTCACTGAAGGGCTCTGTATATTGTCCTCA
Source organism: Solanum medicagineum (assembly GCA_026153255.1). Classification (NCBI taxonomy): domain Eukaryota; kingdom Viridiplantae; phylum Streptophyta; class Magnoliopsida; order Solanales; family Solanaceae; genus Solanum; species Solanum medicagineum. The sequence continues at coordinate 6,255,260 of JAPFFP010000008.1, read as the reverse complement.
GATTCTTATTCTGACTAGTATACCACACTTCTTATTTTTAATATTTCTTGCCCATATTTGTGTGCTGTTATCTTCATGTCATCGCCACTGTCATTAAATGCTCGGTTGAAGCACACTTAAACTCTGAAGTTTTGTGAAGCCCAATTTAGACGCTCCACCTTGCTCAGCTGGCACTTTTGTGCAAGCACCAAGCCACTTACACCTGCACCTCATCACCATGGCTCTGTTTTTAAGAAGGCAACACTTGGCAATTAATATTGTTACAAAGTAATAGAGTTGTTAACAAAAGGTTATATTGAACTTGTTAATGATTGGGAACAAGTAACTGGAGAACTAATATAAAGAACCAGTCACTAAATATTTTTAGTATGTACTTTTTTACATCTAATTCTTAAGTTTAAATTGGTTCGTGTACTTTTTGCATCTATATTTTTCCCGGTTTCAATTTTTAAATTTGTTTATACTAAATGATTATGTGTTGTGTTTATAGTAAACTTTTCTTTACACTTTTTGCCAATTAAAGCTGTAGGCATTTTTATTGGCAATGAGTTTATTACTCATTCAGTCTCAATTTGTGTGACTGTGCTTGATTGAGAAAGCATTTTAAGAAGGAAAGAAAGACATTTGAAACTTGTGGCCTAATAAGCCATAAGCATTTGTGTCCACTATATGTTATCTCATCTCATTAAGAGTAAAATGGAAAGTTTAAAATTAAATTATTTCTAAATACTACATTTTCTTTGGCACAAACTAATAAGATGAGTGTGCCATATAAAATGGGACAAGGGTAGTAATACCTTAAATTTAGTTGCCACCTTTATTTTTCACGTAGTTTCGTAGTAATCATTATTTTATTGCAAACCATAAAAAAAGGGACAATTGTTCCATTTATTGATGGAATTTTTTAGATGTCATACATGATATGTACAAGAGACATATGAGAATAGCACAGGGAGATATAGAGGAATTTCGCATAATTGTGAATATATATACGTGTGGTTTGCCTTGAACTCATTCTTATTTGCATAGTTATGAATGAGTTAATTATCAGCATAAATGGTGAGGTCTCATGGTGCATGCTATATGCAAATGATATCATGTTATTGATGAAGAAGTAATAGGATCAATAAAATTCTAGAACTATGGAGAAGCACTTAAAAGAGTAAGAGGTCGTTTGGTTACTGGTTAGGAAGAGAGTTATTCATGTATTAATAGTAGCTTAGTTAATACTGTGTATGCAAACACTTCCTAGCTTTTCTCTCTGGGCGCTAGTTAGTGTGAATCTAATGTGCGCCCTTGGCCAGAAATGGCTAGGGGCCAGCAGAAGAAAGATGTGAAACCACATGAGAAGCTCACCATGCCTGTAGCCCAACCTCCAGGAAATGTTAAAGCCAAGGAAACACGACAGGCAACGCTTGGCTCTGCGAGCAGTGGCAGCAGTTGAAAGACTCTGCCGATTACTGCTGGGCTGTGCGAGGAGATCCGGATCACTGTCCCAGCTCTGAGGAAGGTTGCGATGCCGACCCCAACGATTAGAGTGGTTCAGGGGCAACCGAGTATGGTACCTGTGGCTGCTGCAATTGAGAAGAAGACTTGGGTCATGCTGTTTACAGGTAATCTCTTAGCCTCTAAGGGTTTGGGTTTGCATTTTGAAGCCCCTACTATCAAAGATGGTTTCACGATTGTACAACTCGACCAAGATGAAACTGGTAAGGAATCAGTGAAGTGGCAGAACTCGACGGTTTTTTGTATGTTGAGGGATTCCCCAATCTTTGCTGCTCTAGACAGGTAATTAGTTTGCAATGGAATTTTTCCATGAAACCGATGTTCTTCCACAATGATGGGTACTTCATGTTGAAATTTGAAAGTGCTACCGACAGGGATGAGGCGGTGTTGTCAAGGATGCACCTAATTAATAGCAAACCCATCATTGTGAAGCCTTGGAGGTCTGAGTTTAACTTCAATGAGGAGATGTTGAAGACAATCCTACTGTGGGTTAGGTTAACTGACCTCACAATCAATTGTCGGGGAGTGGAAACCCTAAGCAGGATTAGCAGTGGGTTGGGAAACTCTCTGTTTGCAAATGAGTGTACTTCCATAGTCGAGAGGATATCATATGCTCAGTTTCTAATTGGGACAGATGTAACACAGGTTCTTCCTGAGAAGATTAAGATAGCAGGGCCCAACGGCAAGGTGTTTGAGCAGGCAATCAGCTATGAATAGAGGCCTGACTTCTGCTCTAAATGCCTCCAGATAAGCTACCAATGCCAACCTGAACCTCAGAAGCAGGAAGGAGGAAATATACAGCAGCAAGTGCAGGGGAAGTATGCAAAGGGACCAAGCAAAGGGAATGTGCGAGCTAAACATCCTGTGTCCAAGAAAGTTTGGCAAAAGGAAGCTCAAACCAATGATGTGCCAATGCATCTGAATAAAAATGAGCCCCAGATGACACAGACTGAAAGCCAACAGAACTCACCTGAAGGATGGAAGCAGGTAAAAAGTAAGTCAGCAGCAAAGGAAGGAGTGATGGAGGTATCTGTAGCTGGGACCAACAATATTATGACCCACTTGATGAAAATGCCCTACAGCCATGATCCTAGAATCTTTTGAGACCAGAAGCCAGAGGAGTAGGGGCATAGTGATCAAGGAGCCCGACCCCTCCAAATTCCATCTATGAAGATACCCACTTGGAGTATAAGGGGATTGAATAAGTTATATAAGCAAAAGGAGTTCATAAAGATGATGAGTAGGGGAAAAGATTTCCATTTTTGCTATTGTTGAACACAAAATAGTAGAGAATAATGCCGCACACATTCTTCGGGAAGTATTACCCAGCTGGATGTGGTGTCACCACTATGATCATACTGGTAGGGGGAGAATATAGATAGTTTGGAATGCTCCGGAGGTTGAAGTAGATGTGCTTGGGACTGATCCTAAATTCATACGTTGCTCCACCAAGGTGTACTTGAGCTGGATGCTAGTTTTGACTTTATTGCAATTTATGGGCTACATAATATAGAGCATAGGAGGAGGCCTTGGGATGGTTTAAATATGTTTGATCCTACCTGGTCAAATCCCTGGTTGATAATGGGGGACTTCAATGCTGTGCTAAAGCCTGAAGATAGAACAGGGAGACTTCCCAGATGGATGTCTGGTTAGCTATTGTTCGGAGAATCCCTAATTTTCCATAGACAATTTTTTTAGTATTGAAATGAAATACGTCAAGTAAAGCGGGAAGATTTGCATAGACTATTCTCTGATTGTTGAAATTGAGGTTTAGTTTATTGATTATTAGATGTAACAAAATCATTTTTCTAGGCTATACATGTCTTGCTATTCCCAGACTAACTTTAGAATGTGGAAGTGGGCCTTTAGTTCAAATGGCATACGTGTAGGTCTCTGACATGGTTGCCAAGAACAGCAAGTACGAGTCACTTGCTTTTCTTGTAGTCTTTTGTTCTGTTACTCCTACTTTTTTAGATACAGGTTCTTGTGCCTTTTTGTTGTACCAAATACATCATCCATATGTTAATAAACCTTGTTTTGCCTTCTATATTTTTTGCTCTCACAACATATATTTGTGACAGTGGCAGGTAGAAGTAACTGCCTCTTTCCTGTTTGTCTAGTCTCTTGCTTTATGCTAATCAACGTGTTGTTTATCATGTTTGCAGGCTTATCCAAAGATGAGCTCTTTGGGCAGTTTTTTGATGCTCTTGAAAAAGCTCACTATTTCAGAAGGTTGCCGGATGGAAACGACGATCAGGCTCAGCTAGATAAAGCATCAAGGATATTCCACACAGCTTTGGAGGTATATACTGACACATCAGTAATTTTGTCCATGGTTATACAACTGTGATGCACGAGTATTTTGAACTTGATGGAATTGGTTAAGGAAGCACAACATTTTATCTTCCACCTATTTTTTTTTCTGTTCTTCTGATTAACCTTGTGGTGTAACAACACTTTCTAAATAGTATATTTTATTCAAGAATTGACATCATAGTATTTTCTATTCATCGTGTGATTCAAAATGCTTTCCTGGATAAGAAGGGCTCATACTTCTTTTGTTTGACATCATTATGACCGATGTTAAAATTTCCTTGGATGGAGCCAAAGATTCACTATTTTTCCCTATGTTTTTAAACATAGGGGTCAGGCTGCGTACATCCGACCCCCCTTACCCCGCAATGGGCGGGAGCCTTTGAGGCATCGGGGTAATGTTGTTGTTGATGTAAGAAAACCAAAAAGCTTGATTCCATGAAAGAAAGACCGATGTTAAAAAGGGGGAACTCATCGTTGTTAAAGACTCGCATGCGAGCATTTATACCTTAGAGAATGCAGGTTGTGATTCACTTTGCTTAGACAATGTGTCAAGTCATGCCCCAAGGGGCTAAGACCTCGGCCTCATCTCCACACTAAACATTTGTATTGCACTTAATTATTGTTTTTGATTCTTTATCCAAAAAACTAAATTTTATTAAGTGACTATACATAAAGACCCTCAAAGTAGTAGTCTTCTTTCCATTACGAACTAAACTATGCTGGGTATCTCTATGAACTCATATGAACAAGCAGTAAGAGGCCCTTTTTATGCCTACATGCTATGGAATGTGTTGCGCTTTCCATCAGCATACAGGAGGAGCATTTCAAGCCAAAAATCATGTATTTTTCTATGAGAAGCTTCTGGCTGGGATGGAGGATAGTTTCCCATTCGGATCAGTCACGAGACCTAAGGTACTGTGGAAGGTGTGCTTCTTCACTTGTTTGGCTAGAGGGGTGATACTGACAGCAGAGAATCTTAGGAAGTGAAAGGTTGTTTGTATAAGCTGGTGTTTCTTGTGTAAGGAGGTAGGTGAGGGTGTGGATCATATTTTGTCACATTGCAAAATTTCCACGATGTTATGGTGGGATTTCTTTAGTTGATTTGGTGTTGGGCTATGCCAAGAAAGCACAAGGGTTGGACTGTTACTCTTGTTCCTTTTTGGATCATTTGGAAAAGAGAAATAAGTGAGCTTTTAAACGGGCTTTTGGCTAATTGAGGATTAGTCTCTGATACCTACCATTCTTTTTGGTGCACGCATATAGTTCTGCTTGTGTAGAGGATTGGGTGTCTTTTGGATAGAATCGTAGTTTGTAGATCTCTCTTTTTGGTATACGGCCATATGGCTCATTAGCAGTGAAATCTTTAGAGATGACAGGGAGGAGAAGAAGAAAAGAAAGAAAAAACAAAGTAAAGGGAAACGAAAAAGGAATTGAAAAGAAAAGTAATGTTAAAAAACTTTTATGCGGCAAAACATGATTGTTGCTTGACACGGGCTTTATATGGAAGGACTTAGCAGAGAACAGTGTGTTATTCCCCAAACCAACCTCAAAGCATAAAGATTATCATATTTATTGGCATGCATTCCTTATGTAGCAAAACTAGCTATCTTGAAACTCAAGTAACCTCCCAAAATGGGAAGCCCTCGTGAATCACCCTGTATCCCCTAAATTTCCGGACTATCAGGTCCTTTTGAGTTTTGGCATGATACCCTATGAATGCTCAGGAATTCAGTTTTCAACAAGTTTTGCCCACACCACTTGTGTCCCCAAAAGCTAACCTCCTCCCATCGCCTATCCTAATTGATATATTGCCACTAAATTCTACCCATTCCTTCATAATATTCCTCCACAATCTGCTACCACAAGGCATATTGACATCTTTAGTTCTCCACCCCTTCCTATATGTACTATCAACCCTCTCCAAAATGTAGATTAAACCTTCTCTCTTTTTCATTGTCTATGTTATAATAATCTAGTAGAATAATGAAGGAGAAGATATTCTAGTAACCACCTTGGCCGCTCCACAAAATTCTCCCACTTTTTGCTGATTTGCCCAATTGTTATCTTTTCAATAGACCATATTTCAATTGATTAATTTATTTTTTCCTATCTGTTTTTATAAATAGGCAGAGCCACCGAGTCACAACTGCCTGTGTACATCTAGTAGCTAGTGTTGCTTCTGTCATGATCTGTTATAATTATTGCAGTTATTGTTCCTCTAATATTTTCCTACCACCTTTATTTTTGCGGTTTCAGGAGATGCAAAAATCTGGATGTGCTATGTTCAACCGAAACAACCTTGCTGAGATCTTAAAATCTCAAGGTAAATTGTAACTACATTCTTTTTCTCGAAAGTAAAAGATATTTTATTGATGAAATGGCAAAGTGGTTGGATTACCAGTATTATAAACTGTTATCGCGATTAACTATAGTGAGTTAATGAAATGTAAGAGAGTATCAAATAATTTACATTTTACATTTTCAGCAAATAGATAAATCCTGCAAAGATGTATGAATTCTAGAATCATAACTATAGAAGCATAGATGCCCTAACTCATTCTTTCCATCAGAACATCGTCTATTTATTTCTTTCCATACATGCAAGAAGGCACCTGTTGTCCAGATTGTTTGCATTGTCTTATTTTCTGTCCTTTGTAACATTCTATAGCTTGTTCACAATCTTTGACATCATCATAGCACACTAAATAGATTTGGAAATAAACTCCAGCTTTGCCAGCAAACAGGTAATCCAACAGTAATCTTTTGCCTTTTCGACTATTTCTTCACAGTAGTAATCGTTGCTAAGTTCTCATCGTCAAGCGGGTTTCTGTTGCTGCAATGTAATGAGTGTTCAACAGGGTTTCAGATTGCATTCCAGGGAAATATTCTTCTTTCAGTAGCAGAGCCATTGGTACCTCATAGCAAGATTTCACCTAAGATTTACCAGCCTTCCTCGCTCTCCAAGTTGAAGAATCAGTTTCACTCAATAGCTTGTTAGCTTCTTCTAGCTAACTAACGAATTAGATGTGATTTCCATTTGCCAGTCTTGGAATGCCTCCTGAAGCTGATGTTCTGTTCATTCCAATTATACAATCTTCAATTTAGGCCTCCTTGTCTTGTAACTGATAGCTGGCAAGGTTTGTCTCAGTATATTTTGCTGTAATGGGCAAACTTCCTGAACTTGATTTCCCTCCATATTCAACTTTCAGCTTGATAAGATTGTTGAAATGTCCATAGTCCCTGTATGCTCAAAACAGACACTTGACCATATCAAAATCAATATACCACCCAAGATGGCGGTCTATGAAGTTGGAATAAAGACCCCAAATGAGGGAAAAAGTAAGAGAAATTAGGTGATTTCTTCGTATCTACTTATGCTAGGGTGGATAGTCTAGCCCATATCTGTGCGGGTGCTGCAGTTAAACAGTGGAATAGTTAATGTATGAGCTAATTGGTCAGAGTACCACCGATATCAAAAGATGAATCTTCAATATTCATTACCTGTTTGGAACCATTTCATTCCAAGTCTCACCTAGTTTCCAGTATATTTAGCAAAAACAAACTACTTGAATCACGATTAGCACGTGAAACTATCAGTAGTTCATATTTCGACAAGATGAAACGTGCAAATCATGTGGAGTCGAATTCAGGTTAAGATAATCTTGGTTTACACTTCACAGTAACCTGAATTTCCCTTCAGCACATGCTTCATTTTGATTCATACACTCATCTGAAACCCTAATTTTAGTGGGACAGAGGATTGAGCTTTGAGCTACCTCAATCATTGCGAAGTGTAATGTTTTCAAGAGAATTACTCTCTAGTTCTAAAGCAATTGAGGGGTCTTACTTGTGAGGTTAGCATCTTCTTGTGGAGAGGTTTAGTCTCCTTTCAAGGTATAGTTCATTTTTTCAGAAAGATTTTACTCAAAGTTCTCTTTTTTTTTTTGTGATTTTACAATAGGTAATGAAGCGATGCAGTCAAAACTTTACCCTGATGCTATTGAGCTGTATTCTTTTGCAATTGCACTTTGTGAAGATAATGCGGTTTACTATTGCAACAGGTGTGTCATTATCACATAAACGGAATAAAGTGATTACCGCTTTTTGCATGCAAAAATATTACTTCGTCCCTCCCAATTTATGTGGTACTCCCTTTTTAGTTAGTAAACCCCCCCCACAAATAATGAGCTTCCTATTCAAAACATATCTGGTGGTTTTTATATTTGGGTCTCTCTTTTAGTCCTGCACTTTTGTATTGCCTATTGGGTCTCTTTTGTTGCTTATTTGATATATATAAAATCGGCCTCCGGTTCATATTCTTTTTCTTAAAAGTAATAGTTCAACTTTAAACTTTCCATTTTACCCTTGATGAGATGATTTAATAGTCACACAAATATCTCCGACTTATTGTAGACCACAAGTATCAAAAGTATTCCATTCTTAAACTCCGTGACATGTCAAAAACCATGGAACAGAGGGAGCATCTGCTTTTTCTGTTCTTTTGAAAATTCTAAAGCAATGAGATGAATCTTTCTAATTGTGAATATCTCTGAAGGCCTATTTTAAGATGTAGTTTTTGTGATGTATCAGGGCAGCTGCTTTAACCCAGATCCACCAATATGAAGCAGCAGCTCAAGATTGCCAAAAATCCATTGCAATCAACCCCAATTATAGCAAGGCTTATAGTAGATTGGGTTTTGTATATTATGCTCAAAGGAAGTACCGTGATGCCATAGATAAGGGATTCACAAAAGGTTTGATCAAGAATTTTCTCATTATTAGTAATTCAGTTAGTTTGGATTAGAATTTTTGAAAGTCTCTTGGTATATTGGACTACATTATATTTTCGAATTTATTGAGAATGGTCATCTTTATGCTCCAACATCTTTGACATGTGACTTCTAATTCTATATTTTAACTGATGAATTGACTGTTTCCTCATGTTCTATAGTTTGTTTCAGTTAGATTCATCAGTCCATGAGATTTTATTTGATGTTCTTCCCATGATACATAGTAAATATGCAGACATATTATTTAAGATGAAGGGTAGATTTGAAGGATGATCTTACAAACCTTAGCTAACATTATTGCAAATGTCTAAAAATTGTGTTTCTTAGCTATTGTACAGTCTGCCAGATTTCACTTTTTATTAGGTTTATATAAGACTTGTTCTTGAAAAGGAAAAAGGGAACACTGGCCAAAATGTCAAAATGATAGCTGGATGCTCTTTCTTCATTAGTGAAAAGTTTAAGATCATTTCACAGTCATGATTATGCTTGTGTGAGTATCCACTCAAGCATAACCACAAAAAATCAAATTGAAGCAATTTAAAGAATGGAAAAGGTTCAAAAATGGCCTTAACCTATTCAAAATAATTCAGAAATGCCCTCCTTCCATTTATTGGATCAAATTTGCCCCTCCTATCTATTAAATCAAAAATGCCCTTGACGTATTAGAAATGATTGAAAAATGTCCTCATTTCACCTACTGGATCAAAAACCTTAGTGGGTGTATGGATTGGTTTATTTTTTTGGCTTTTGGTTCTTTTACACTTTTTAAAGTTTTGGAAGTGTTTGGGTAACACAAAAAAACACTTTTTTAAAGCTGAAAAAGTTTTTAAAAAAAGCCAAAAGCCAAAAGTAGGGGATCCCCAACTTATGACTTTTGGCTTTTAACTTATAAGCCACTTAAAAAATAGTCAATCCGAACACCCCCTTAACCTATTAGAAATGGTTCAAATATGCCCCTTCCCCTACTTTTGGCTTTTGGCTTTTAACTTATAAGCCACTTAAAAAATAGTCAATCCGAACACCCCCTTAACCTATTAGAAATGGTTCAAATATGCCCCTTATTCTACCTATTCTACGTTAAGGGTATTTTTGAAAGGAAAAGTGGAAGAAACCACTATCTCCCTCCCTCCTTTTTTTTCTTTTTTCCTTCCTCAGCTTTTCCCTCATTAAGAGATGGTGATGAAGTCTTCCACTGGCAACCAATCCAGAAGTGACGGAACCCGCTTTGCACATGCAAATTGAGGGCTTGGACTGATATCAGTGTCTATGAGGATTAGTTTGGGGTGAGGTTTAACAAAAAAGATAGTCCAGTGCACTAATCTCTCACTGTGGGCGAATCCGAGGAAGGGACAGACCACAAGTACCTACTCTAAACAACCTTACCATGCATTTTTACGAGAAGCTGCTTCCACTGTTTGAACTGTGATCTCCTAGTCGCATGACAACAACTTTACCAGTTACACCAAGGATCCCTTCGACATTCTACAACAGCTGTGAATTGTTATATGTTATGTTATTGTGCTTAGTAATGCATCTCTACTTCGGTCTTGAGAAGTGTTAAAAGGTTGCACTTTGTCTGTGTCAACCAATGAGTGGCAGGGTACAATATGCATTTTCTTGTCTAGTTAATCTGCAAATAGAAATCTATTTCTGACATAAAGCCTTGTTTATGAAGCATTGCAGTTGGATCCTAATAATGATTCCATCAAGGAAAATATACGGGTTAGTTACTCTTATTGATTGTGGTTTGTAAGATTATTAGCTGGAAAATGTTGTTACAGTATTAATTCAAGTATGACACTCGTATTTAAAACTTGTAGGTAGCAGAACAAAAGTTGAAAGAAGAGCAACAGAGGGGGGAGAATGATCAGGTAACTGACTATTGTGGCATTACAGGAGCTTTATTAGATTTAATAAGTTGATAATTACAAGGCATGTAACTAACAACCAAATCAGGTGCTGACTACAATAGTACGTACCTTTTATAGTCTGTCCTCGTAACACCATCTAATGCAGCATTTTCCTCTGAGCAACTACAACGAACATGTGTTGATGCTCTCTCATAATCTTTCTGTTTTAGAAGAAAGAATAGATTCCGATAAATTTTTTTGAGAAGTAAAATAATGGAGTATGTATCTGTAGTTCAGTCATCTGCCAGAGTGGTAAAATGCAATCGGCTGCTCATATCTAAAATTTGAATTCCTTTGCTCATTTATCCATCTGCAATTGTGAGCATCGATCTAATTAAAATAGTAAAGCATCTACGAAAAAATCCCATTTTTCTTTCCTTGGGTATTTTGCAGAGTTCAACCTCTTGGAGCCATGGACAAGACTCATATCACCAGCCTGCTGGGGCACCTAGAAGCCATGCCATGCCTCCACCATTTGCATCAATGTCATTTGATGCCAATGGCATTCCAGATTTGAGTAACGTGTTTATGAACATGACAAGAGACACATTCCAAGGGCAGCATGGTCCAAACGGGCCAGAAGGAAGCAACAATGCTGATTCAACCAATGATCCTGTAATAAGAATAAGCAGGAGCATCAATCTTGGTTTTGGTGAACAGATGCCTGAGGAATTGACAGGGACCTTGAGGTCTGTTATGGAGATGTTTTCAGGAGCACAACCTCCAGAGAATCCTCAGGATAGCATGAATGGAAGGTCAACACCAAATTGAGGCATTTATGTTAGAGATCCTCATTCTCGAGTTGATTAATATCTCCATCCTTTTACTACTTGCTTTTAATGAACTGTACTCTTGTGTTCGAATTGATTATTTTCCCATCAACTTGATTTGTAAATTAAAGATCTAAAACTCAGGTTTGCAGTGTAATCTTAGGTGTTTTGCTGATGCGTCTGTTATTGCAATGGTGCGTAGAGGATTATATTGACGGAAAATACAGTTTTCAAAAAGCTTCAGAGTGGCATTTTTGTACTGTTTTCTTAATGGGAAATGGAAGCATGGCCTATGTTTTGTACTACTAAAATACTTCTTTCGAGGAAAAGGGGACTAGGATCCTCGACTTCCCACTGGTGGTGGTAGGTTAGGGGTGAAAGCAAGAGTAATTGTTTTCTTTTAGTTTGTTTGTCTTTTCTTTTTCTTCTTATAAAGTCTGTTGAAATTTTTTAATTCTAACTTTTCACGTAACTTGTAGACAACATTTTTATATGTTCTATAAGTCTTTAATTGAAGATAATGTGATTTAAAAGATTTTTTCACTTTTTAAAATTCTGTGTCAAATTTAAGATCACACAATCAAATTGAAATGGAATACTATTTACCCGGAACTGTTCTCTAATCTTCTGTGTCCATGAGGCGAAAATTGGCTCTTTATATTGATTTTCATTTTATTCTTGTTTAGATAAATTAAAAAAGAAGAGTCTATAACAAAAAAATGGAACTGTAAATTAAAATAAGTTAGAAATACATTAAAATGATACAAATAGGCCATGAATTTAAAAGAGAACAAAAATAAGTTTAGTGTAAATTTTTTACACTTCTACAAAGTTTTTGTAATAGGCTGTTAAAAAAGAGTCGTCCACTCTAAAGTGTAATTTTGTTTTACACTTTATAAAGTGTAGGTTTCTTTTAAACTTTATAGCTTTTTGCAGCCTTTCCCAATATTGATTTGATGCATCATAAAATGTTAAAAAAATTTACACTTTGTAAATTATAAAAATTTTTCACACTTTACAATTTTTGCAACCTTTTCTCACACAATTATATTGATTTGACCCATCATAAAATGTGAAATTTTTTTACGTTTTACATTTTTGTGTTGTTTTATCCCGACCTCTATTTAAAGATACTTAAACACAACATATTCAAGAACTATAATCCTCTTTTTTTTCATTTCAATCACAAATAATGTCTTCTAAATTTTCAAAAAGTTAGAGCTTCAATTTATTGGGATGGTGAAATTATTCATGATGAAAATACTATTCATTATAGTTGTCCTCCCAAACACAATGCTAGGTATCCACTTAATGTCCGATATCAAAAGCTTCTTCCGTCAATTTATAGAAGAATGAGTGTGAATAGCACCGATTATAATTTGATTTTAGTCAAAAAATACCCGACTTCATTTTTATCACAAGGACAAGTAAATTTTGGGTAATGGATTATCTATAATGACGAATCGTTGACCGACTTTTTGAAAGTTCCAACCGACTACATAGATCAAATCAAGCTAACTGTGCTTGAAATCTATGTTAGGAAGGAGCCTAGGACTAGTCAACAACATTTTTCTTTATCTGTTGATATTCATCCTCAATTGAAAAATCGTAACAGTCCTGATGGGTTCCCAATTCAATCTAGTTATTTTCTAAATATGTCTCATTATCAAAGTATTCTTACTGGTTGATATAATTTTAATTTGAACGAAACTATCAATGAAAGTGACTGGTAATGCTCAATATTTCGACTTTATTTCTTAATTTTGACTATTATTTGTTAATAGATAATTTCATAATATTATTATATATTTTGTAGTGGTTTACCTCAGCATGAGACAAATATTGCTTGAAATTATGGACTAAGCAATTATTTTGATCAATCTTCACACTTTGCAATAACAGAAAATATTAGTATATCCTTAATTTTTCATGTATCATCTACAATTGGTGCAAATGACTCTTATCGGTACATTCAACACATAAGTCTATTTTATTTAAGTAAATTTATTATATGATGTAAATATTTTTATATATATTTTTTATAAATATATGGAAAATATCGCTCAAGATGAGCACATTGATCCCGTGAATATCAATGATCGTGATCTTTCAAATTATGGCTCATCTTCAGTTAGTGATTGTGATGATTTGTCTAATGCGGAGGTATTGAGAGATAATGTTCCATTTGGGCATCGTCTAGTGATGATGATTTTTCAATGCCCAATCGGTTATCAAGACCAATGTCAATGAGTCTGTTTCATGGCGAAGAATCTTTTTCATTACCGATGCAACAATTAGTAGTCATGTCACCCATAATATGCATACCTAAATTTCTTTCTCATGAAATTTCATATCTTGATCATCTTCTAAATGGTTCAGATATCTTTGTTGATACACATGATGAGTATACATCACAACGAATATGGTGTGAACCACAAGATTTTATAAATGGTACTATTTATATTGAAAAAGGCATTTTGTTCAACTCAAAAAAACAATTGCAAAGACCAATTAAGCTTTTACATCTGAAGATAGCACAAGAATACTCAGTTATTAAGTCGACAAAGAAATCTTGGCGACCTGTTTATAGGCGTGCTGAACAAGGATGTAGATTTAAGTTTACTTCTTTTATGGATAATTCTACCAACATGTGAAAAATCGGAAGATACATTAAACAACGCACATGTAACATGGGCACCTGCCATGAAAGACATTTTAATTTAGATGTTGGGATGATTGTTTCTGTCCTTCGTACTGATATAGAAAAAATGCGAAGGTACTATTTTAACCTTGTATTATTTAATCTAATAAGGTAATACTCATTTCTTAATTTGATAATTAATATTATTTTTATCTATTAAGTTTCCAATCAAAGACTGCCAAACAACTATTCTTAAAGCATATGACATTTCTATAAGTAGGAAAAAGGCATATCTTGGATGTATGCTTTTGAAAAGGTCTACGGTACATGGGAGGGTTCTTTTGCTGAGTTTCCAAGTTATATGCAAGCTTTGAAACACTTTAATCCAGGCACAATAGTTGAATGAAAAATAGAGCATCATAATGTTGTTGCTGAAGATGTATTCAACTGTATGTTTTGAAGTTTCAAAATCATGCATTAAGGGGTTTGTTTTTTATCGTCCGGTGATATCAATTAGTAGAACAAATATCTATGGAAAATATGATATCAAGTTGTTTATTGCAGTTGCAACATATGGTAACGGTTCAATATTACCTTTAGTCTTTTCAATAGTTGCAAATGAGAGTATAAAAACATGGACTTTGTTTTTAAATCATTTGCACTTGCATGTTGTGAAAAGATCGTGAAGGTGTAACATTGATATCTGAAAGACATCATGAAATACTTTCATCCATGTATAATTCTCCAAATTGGCAGGCTCCATTTGGGTATCATCATTTTTGTTTAAGGTACTTGAAGGCCAACTTTCAAAAAGAATTTTAACAATGCCACGTTGAAATATCTTTTATGGGCACCTACAAATCATACTCAGGAGAATTTTTTTTTTAAAAAATGGAGATGATCAAAGAAATTAATGTGGAGCCATATGTGTGGTCAATGAAGAATGATCTTGACAAATGGACATTGCACAAGAATGAAGATAGGAGATGGGGCATGACGACAACAAATAGTTCTGAATCATTTGATGGATTGCTTAAGTCAGTCAGGGGCCTACCAGTTACTGCAATGATGAGACTCACTTACAATCGAATTGTGAAATGATTTGTCACAATATCAAAATTTGTCTATCAATTATTACAACAAAAGTAATAGTGAATGCGTAAATCATTCAAAATATTTGAGAATAATCGTAAAAAATCACAGCGTCACACGCTCATCAACTATCATCAATAAAGGGAGAACATATTTGAGGTGCAGACACATATGCATCATAGCTATGGTGGTAATATACACATTGTAAATGCGTCGCAAGGAACATGTCAATGTGGTAAATGACAATCATACGACATTCCGTGTTCTCATATTATAAAAAGATTTGATCAAATTGGGTACCAAACATGGGAGTATATGACACTAGAATTCAGTGTGCATAACTATAAAAAAGCCTACTCCAGACAATTCAATCCACTTGGCGGTAGTCCCTTTACTATGATAGCAAATAAAAGATATTTACGAAAAATAGGCAAAAAGAAAACACTCGTATACACAATGAAATGGACATTCCAGCAAGTACGCTCACTCGCAAGTGTTCAACGTGCAAACAAACAAGTCATGATCGACACAATTGTCCATCACGATCTCGAAATGCTTCATGTGATGGGAGTACTTAACAAGAATAGTTGTGTTAATTTATTTTCGTGTGTAATCTTTTATTTTCCTTCATATGTAGTCTTTTATTTTTCTTCGAATGTAATATTTTATTTTAATTAATTTAATTTAATTGCTCTAAAAAAGTTTCGATAGAACTTTCTCTTTATTGCCTTGGAACTAGAAAACATTAATAGAGTATAAAAACATGAATATAAAAATAGCACGCATTACTCTATCGGGCGCGTGCACCTCGACAATCTCTAAACAAAACATAGGCACGCATGTCATCCATAAAGGCTCGTCGATCGTACAACATCGAGGTAGTGTATGTAAAATTTCAGCATATAGTGTCCATTGAAACTATATTGTAACAGTTAGAAACATAAAGCTAAACTATAAAATATTAAAAACTAAATATAAAGCATATCCGATCCTTTGTCATGCGGTCTAGCTGATCTCTAGTTGAAATAAAAAAGTGATGTGGCTCAGTATTTCAATCAATTCCTCGCGTCCAACGACTGGCGTATGGAAGCAATACATTATCATCATGAGGTGGGGAGACTGATGGTTGTACAGGTAAGATTCTCTCCCAACACCATACCTTATTATGATAAACAAAATAATTTAATTTTCATCATAAATAACAAAAATATATCATTTTGCAGACACCTTAACTAATTCATCATGTGTCCTTATTCCTCATTTTAAAATAGAGTATGTATAAGTTTAAATTGAAGGAGTATTTCATTTGAATATCAATAGCACTTTAAATTTTGAAAAAACTTATTTTAAGACTTAGTTAAGATAACTTTTTAATATTTAAATGTATTTTAAAACTTAAGTTACCTGAAGGAGAGGAATAAATCCACAAACGTCAACTGCATCGCCGATAAATGCCCGACATAATTATTGGAAGTAAATAATTAATTATACCACTTATCTACGTTAGAATAGGAATAAGAATAAGAATAATATATACAATCCTATTTAGAATAGAATTAGAAATAGTAATAGTATATGAGATCCTACTTG
>JAPFFP010000008.1:6223761-6236055 GCA_026153255.1 Solanum medicagineum | reverse complement strand
ATTGATGCTACTTTGACCAATCCATATCATGATTTATTCACATATAATTAGTACAAGTAAAATGTGGGGTGTTACATTATTTTTGCTAAAGCAATTGATGACCTTTAAATATAAGGAGCACAGTCCTATTCTTGATCACACAAATAACCTTCAAGGTGTTCTTGACCAGCTGTAAGGAATGAGTGTCAACTTTGATGATGTAATACAAGGACTTGAGCTGAAAAACTCTTCGAGATTCTTTAACTAATTTTGCTCCCGGTGGTAAGGTGACTATGGAATATGCAAAAAGTGATGTGTTGAATGAAGAAGTCAAAAAAAGATCTCAAGGCACATCCTCACAGTCAGACGTTCAATTCACAGATGATCGAGAGAGAGGTAAAACAAGGGTTTCGAGAAGTAGAGGTAAAAGTTAAAGCAAGTCAAGATCCAAGTACCATCATATATGTGTTGTCATTGTAGAAAGAAAGGACATGTTAAAAGGTCTTGCAAAAAGTTAAAGCAAGACCTTGGAGAAGGGAAAAAGGAAGAAAATAATGAAGACAATGTTGTTGCCGTTGTCCGAGATGAGCTTCTCTTTACTTGTGGTAAAAACGTCATCAATTTTGTATCTCAAGATACAAGTTAGATAGTAGATTCTGGAGCAACTTCACATGTCACACCAAGGAGAGACTTCTTTTCATCTTATACTCCGGTTAATTCTGACGTATTAAAGATGGGTAATGCTGGAGATGTCAAGGTATTTGGTGTTGCCACAGTTTGTTTAAAGATCAATACTGGTACAACATTAGTCCTTCAAAGTGTCAAGAATTTAAGCTTAAACATTTTGGGATGAGCTAATATCAAGAATATGAATAAATAAAAATTTATCTTTTAGAACAAATAAATTAATTAACTAATTAATAAAAGAATTCAATGCAAAGTAAATTGGGCTTGAGTACTTTTATATCAAAAAGTGGAAAGAAGGGCATTTTTGAACCATAAATAAAAAGTAAAGGATACTTTTAGATGAAAAGATAAAAGGAGGGTGTTCTTAAACCATTTCCAACAAATTAAAGGTTGAGTAAGGGTGTCAAAATGAGCTCAAATATAGATAACCCGCTTAAACTGTCCAAAATTTTATGGGTTGGGCTCAAGTTATTTAAATTGGGTTCAATCTTAAGTCATTCAAGCCTTAACCCGTTTTGAAAGATTCTTCAATTGAGCCCAATTTAATATCCAATTTCGATCCGTTTTAAGGCTCTTTACTTGTATTGATATAATATATATTTTCTATGATTTATTCATCTAGTTGTAACTTTTTATTTTTGTTTTTTGAGTTGAAATTTAAACTGTGGTTATAAAAAGTTAATAACAATATCTTGAAATTGTTGAGATTAAGTGAGTCAAATTTGCGAGTCATAACCCATTTCAAATTTTAACTCATTTAAGTCTAACTCATTTGAGCCCAAAATAAATTTAAATGGATCATAGTCCAATCCAATGTCTATTTCAACTAAATTTTAATATTGTCTATTTCAACACAATTTGCTCATTTGATATTGTTACTTGACCCTTGTCGTTTTTTATTTTGGAAATGGAGTTCTTAAACCTAATTTTAAATATAAGAAATAAAATTTTTTTAAGTTATCACGAAATGCAAAATAATTAATTTAATTAGAAGATTCAAACAGCACCTTCTGCTCGTTGTGATGGAGTTGGCAAGCAAAGTCGGCGAGGCAGTGAGCAAAGCGCTAAACAGCAACAAAGTGTTGAACGTGGCGTTGTTGAGTGCATTTGGGTTGCTATGTTTGAGATCAGTGCAGCAGCAAAAGAACTTGGAAGTTCTCGAGGCAGAAAAAGACTCTTTGCTCAATTCTAATAAAGCTATGAAGAAGGCCATGTGGGATTGGAAGCAGCAGCTTTTTGCTGAAGCTGCTTTACCCAACCCCCTTATTCCACTCTCCAAGCTTAAAGCTATCTATGGAGAAGTCCCAACCACCATCTCTTCTTCTGGTATGGCTTTCCTTTTATGTTGTTGTTTGTATGGAATGTTTTTGCTTGAATTATAGGATCTAGGTTCTCTGGAATTGCAGAAATTAGCTGTGTTGCAAATGATTTTGTGGGTTCGGCTTGTTTGAATTTGGGTATCGATGATTCTTCTGTACTTTGCTCTATGAGAAATGGTCGCTAATTAGAGGAATAGCGTCTGAAAGAAATTTTAAAGCTGTTGGGTTTAGTTCGTTGTTAGGATTTTGGGGTTTTAGCTCCCTTTATTTTGCTGCGGAAACATAAACAGATTGAGATTAGGTTGGTGACTGGGAAAAAGTACTCGATGGGGTTTCCATTATACGTGCTCCAGTTTTGCTGCTTCAAAGTGTTCGGCGGATTATTGAATTTTTGTATTAGATCAAGTCTGATACAAGTACTCATTTGGTCTTGCAGCTGTTATTATATCCATCTAAATGTTACATTGGCAGTTGGCACTTAGAGGTTTATCCAAGATATAGCAAGGTTTAGACTTGAGCTAGTTACTGAAAGTACTATAAACCTAGCAGGACTTATCAATGATAAGTTCTTTTAGAAACCTCAGCTCTTTATGAAGCTATTTTGCTTAATAGAAATGTGATTACTTGAAAATTGTATTGGTGCAAGAGCTGGAGAATCAAGTGCTCACACGGTGTCGCAGCCCCTATAGATATTGTCTTTTGCTACAAACAATCAAAGACCTATGATGGCAGAATGAAATGTCATAGAAGAACTAAAACCCATATGGCATTTATAGTGTATACATGTATAGTTGAGTGGGTGTTATTTGTGGACAACCATGTCCTCTTGTAAGGTTTTCTACTTTTGGTATACTTCTTGTATATGGGCAAGCTTTTCCCCTAATAAAATTTATCACTTCATCAAAAATTAAAATGTAAGTGTATCATTTCTTTATAACCGTATTAGACTATTAGTGGGTGAATGTTGTTCATTCCATAAATTGGATCTTTCTCCTGCTCTTGCAGCGTTATCTATGTCCTTCCTTATCATCTTTCATCATATGCTACTTTTGTTGTTCCTTTTACATATATTGAAGTAGATTCTCTCTGGACTTTCATTTCTTCAAAAATCAAATTGGGAAGCAAAATTCATCAAGCTTTATGATACACTAGTAAACACACTAATTATGTAAATAATGAAATGATCATTCTTTTTCGATGTCAAGGGGAACCCGCAATTGCTACCCTTTGGGTGCGCATAGGGTAAACCCTTGATCCTATTCAATAGCTCGCAAATCACATAGGAAAGGTAACCTGCACTTGGCAAGCGAAATGCGATGAGCTCGACCTAGAACGCTAAACCCTTGCTTTCACTTACATTTCGAACTTGAGACCTCCAACCTGGAAGCCCCTAATTGAAGTAGTGTTTCTTCAAAAATTGATAAAAAAAATTACCAAATAAAGTAATTAGGCTATTAAAAATCGTTTATATGAGGTATAAGAAAATATAATCACAAAATGAAATTTTGTGAAATTACCTCTGCTTAACATTTCATTTTTGAAATAATAAAACCCACTCAACTTATGATGGTAATCTTTCTTATGATGGTAATCTTTGTATTATGTTATACTGGTTACAGTTTTGCTCACTCTAGAATCCGACCACCGGGTATCTGCCAAAACCTTGATAGTTCCTTCTCTCACCCTCTTCTCTTTCTCTTCCCTCTCCCACCTTCCTGTTCTCCCTTAACAATTCTCTAGACAGTTTTTGGTGATCATCCAGTCCGGTGATTAAGCCTAGCTTCATCAATAGAAAAACCATGTCATTGTTAGCCAAATTTTTGTAGCTACTGACAATCATGGAAACATTAGGAATAGGTGCATGGTAAGTAAAACCAGGGCAGTCTTTTGCCTTCTCGATATTTCAAAAGACACAAGATATTTGAGAATTCCGACTCAACAAGAACAAACAAGAAGAAGCATCCTAGCACCCTAGATTGTAGCCTAGTAATTAGTGAAGTGGGTGGAAACCTTGGGAGTAGGGTTCAAGTTCCAGCAATGACAAAAAACAATTTGGTTTGGCAGAGTTATTTGGTATTTGTGTTGCTGGGAGGCAGCATGTATCGTGTGTTAGTAAAAGTGTTGACTAATGACCCGAACAGCACCATTATAAAGAAAAAGATACAACAAGATTCGTATGGGCTAGACTCCTCAACTAGAGTCCTCATTAAACACCAGAAAGGTAGACATTGCCGATAAATTGTGGAGATTCATTGAACAGAGTCCAAATGCCTTGCTAGAAAATTGGCTCAATGGTCTAAAAAGCTAGTGTTTGAAAGAACAGCCTTCCCAACAGAAACATAAGTGTCATAAATGAAAATATTTCATAAATGAGAAATTGTACCATCCTTGGGATAAAGTTCCTCAAAAGATGTCTAGTAGGAGTATCCTAACATGTTAACACATGCACTTAATGGAATGGTTGACTCCAGAAGGAGGTAGGGGAAGTTAGAAATCTTGTGTAAATTAGACCTTGACAACGCATACGATCATGTGAATAGGGAGTTCTTGGATTTTATGATGTTGAAGACAGGATGTCGATTAAGTTCTCCCTTCAATGATCAGATTTTCGGTCCAAGTGAATGGTAGACTTTTAGGAGAAAATAAGAAGTTGTGAATATCTCCCAATATTTTACTCCTTGAAATGCCTTAAATAATTTTGATTAAGTAATGATAGATTTCATTGACATCAAGAATGCAAGAAATTTCAGAGGGCAGAAATCAAAAAACTTTATTAGTTGCATTTAGGGGTGGCAAAGCAAATCCAATCTGCCCAACCAGTTTAAGTTTTAGCTTAACCCATTTCAGCCCAACCATTAAAAATTAGGTTAATATTCAGCCCAAATTGGCCCAATGAGAAATCTTGTCAAAATATCTTGAAAGGACTTTTCTTTTAATTTGATATGTTATATATAACTATAGTAATGTAAAAAATAATTTTATTAGGTACAAAATTTTGTTTGAAAGAACAAATAAAACAATTAAACTTACTAAAGATTGGGCAGGTTGGGTTGTGACCCATTAGCTGATCCATTTTGACCCAAGTAAATTTTTGGGGGGTTGGGTCTTGACCCGTTTTGACCCGCCAATTGCCAATCCGAGCTGCATTACATAAAAAACAATTCTAGTGTTGAGAAGCTAACAAAGTTTAAAAAGGTTTCAAGGTAATCTACCAGAGAAGTATTTTTCCACAAATAGAAACATCAAACAATTTAGCCTTGATGGAATAATTTGGAGTTGATGAACCATCAAAACATCTTTATGTTCCTCTTTGTCCATATACACCAAAAAGTACCTGCAGGTATCATTCTCAGATTTCCTTGGTGGCCTTATCAACAACTACTCCAACCTTCACAGGCCTCTTAAATGATCTATGGCATTGCACAGCTAAGACCAAAAAGAGAGTAGAACAAGCACCATATATCACTAACAACTTTGCAGTGGAGGAACAAGCGACTGTTGGTTTCTATCTCCTGTTGACACGTGTAGCACCCGTTTACTATTTGGATGTTCCTTTTCTCAAGATTGTCTTGGGTGAGGCATGCTTCATAAATGAGTGTCCAGCAGAAACATTTAATTTTTTGGGGTAGCTTAGACTTCCATGGCCAGTAGTCAATCAAATCATTTGTAGCACAAGTTTGCATAACCTGCTTTTACTGAGTACCTGCCATCATTAGCACCCATCTTCAGTTATTTGCTACCTGCAAATTCAATCTGTATCCTTCCAGTCTGGAGATTCATTGTGAAAAGATGGTTGCAGGTGTTGCCTTCTATATTCTAAGGATGTGGAGTTTGGCTCACTAGAGATTTGAAATATGTTGGTTAATTCATCCTTGAGGATTGTGTTGTTTAACCAACTACTTTTTCAGAACGCAGTGTCTAGAGCATTTGCTGGTATTAATTGTGCATCTTTGGTTAGTTCCTCCTTAAGCTTGCCCATACTCAAATATAATCCTTAGCTTAATGTGTAGATTTATAAATGTAAGACCTGCCTATCACTTTATGAGATCCTGCCAGTTTCAAACCGTGGGCAAGGGTAGAGAGCAAGCCATTGTCTACCGAGTTCCAATGTGCACCACTTACCTTTGCAGATTTCCTGGTTATAAAAAACACCACCTGTTCTTTTTTGTTTTCTCGGACTCAGTGTAGTTCTTATTAGATTAGATTTTGTGACTTTGGTGATAGCAAAATTATTGTAGCAACTTGTAAAATATCCGCTCTTTAGAGTTTGAGATTGTGAAACTTTAGTTAGTTCTAGTTTTTCTCTTTTATGCATTTTAGGAGATCATGTGCTAATCCTTTTATATGATAAATAAAGGACTGTTACATTGTACGTTAAATTTGCAGCAAGAAAGTAGTAGAAATCTGTGACTTTGAGCAATCCAAGATAAAAATCTGTGAGTAAATATTTAATTGATGCAAGGTTCTCTTACAAGGCAATCCTAGCAGAAAAACCCCCATCAGTGGCCTCAGTTGAAAATCAAAATGATTAAAGAGGATGTAAAGCTCTCTTTTTCTCTTTGTCCAACAATGACTGATTTATTGGGAAATTCTTGATAATATGTTTTTCTTGGGGTATTAGGCTAAGAAGACTAATGATCTCGCTAATACGACAGAGGCAAAAGTTAGGTATTATCTGCGTAGTACTTCTCTGAGATATAAGAAAATGTTGTGAATATCTTCCCAATATTGATTCTGGAGAGTTTTAGCTTCCGACTATCAAACTTATATGTCAGAGAAGTATAAACTTGGACTGAAGTCCTAAATTTGTATTTACCGGAGTAATGCATGAAATTTTCTGTCAATAGCAGAAGTTTCATGTTATTCTTCACATAGGATATTTTGGGTAGAAAAAGAGAATTAAAAAGCGGGTGAAAACACACCAGAAAGTCAACTCAAAGATGGCTCTTGAGGTAGAATTGGTGGACTGAGACATCAGTGCTAGTGATACTAGCACTTGAAAGGTTTAACTCCGTTTTGCAAGAAGCGGAATAAAAGTTTGACCGTTAGGGCATGAGATGCTAGTGACCCTTTCAAGAAGGTGGTGAGCAGGTCCTTGACCTTGTTTTTGCCTCAGATCTACCTTAAGTCATTTCTTTCCTTCTAGAGCTCCTTTTGCACTTGATGTCAAATGACGACAGCTGGGCTGCTGGCATTTTGTGATTGACTTTAAAAACCATACAACTTTGAATAGGACTTCATCTGATACTATCTTTTGTAACTGCCCAGAATTAACTTTATGTTGTCGCTCATCGTTAAAATCCTTTCGCTACTGATATATATATATATATGCGAGTTCTTATTATGAACTTGGTAATGAACCAAAATCGTGTTCAATGTGGCCTTCGTTATTTTCAGACTAAGAATAGGGAAGAGCAAAATCAGTATCTTCCCACGAATTAGTTAATTAGACAGGATTTCTTTATTAAGAATAAGAAGCGATGGGTCAATTGCCCCTAGGGCTTTGGTCTAGTGGTAAGATCAGAGCTTGTGATGTGTGGTTAGGTCTATTGGCCCTCGGATTTCTCGGTATGGAAAAGAAGTGGTGGGTCAATTTTCATGAACTTTTATCGTGAATGAGAAACTTATACATGAGATCCTTGAATATCTGAATGTCTTAGCGGAAGTAACTTATTATTCGACGAGCATGTTGTATTTTGTAACGTTCATCTGCACGCACACGCACACGCACACGCACACGCACACGCACACGCAATGTATTAGTTCTATGGAAGGGAAGATGCTAGTTGCATTGCTTCTCATTGCTTTTCGTCACAAACATGTAGGTGAAGATGCTCAGAAAGGAAATGGAAAATCACCTGCACCAGCATTTGTTGTTTAAAAGCCATTGTTGTAGCTTGTTTATGACGGGGCAAGTTTGTTTACTGGCAAAATAACAAGTCGCCACTAAGATCTGTGGAATATCATGCTTCAGTTAGTATAACGAGAAGCTGATCGTAAGGGGAAAACTGGTGTAATTCTGAGTTTTTTTTTTTTAAAGAACTAGTGAATTACAACTTATTTTTCCCTCCCCTCGCAAGTGCGAACTGTAAGGAGGTCGAGGTCCATGTTTAATTTCTGGTATTATTGAGGCTTCTCCACTTCTCTACTTCTATTCCTGGGACTCTTGCCATGAGTTGATTTTCACCTATTAATCAGCCAAATATATTAAATTTCAGGTTGAAAACTCGTGTGAATTTACTTGTCTTGCAATCGTTAAAGCAGTGCATAAGTTATCTTCATATCGTTTTTGTTGGATGGGACATTTCCTTGAAATGATAACCTTTTCCCAAGACTTAACTTTGCCATAGCATGGATAGATGTTATTGTGTGTTGAATAAGATTGGTGAGATTTCTAGGAATAAATTTTATTAACATATTAGAGCAACGCCAATAACATGTGCTTCCTTTTGGTGTCTACGTTCTTTTATTTGGATGGAGATGCCAACTGCAGTGGACTTACGAAGTTTTGCATCTGGATGTTTGATTCCACTACATATTAGGCATGGTTAATTTTTAGTTCGCAATATGACAGGAGTTTCTTAGTCACTACTGAAGAACCGACTTGTTTAGATTTTATATAGGGATCATGTAGTCTACCTCAACATATTTGGGATTGAGGGGTGATTGTTGTTGTGATCAAATTTTGTACCTCTAAGGTGGCTATAAAACAAGTGAAAATGATCCAAATAAGGAAATATAGCTACAATATTTGCAATATATGGCTATACTTTTCAAGTATTACCATATATAACTATATTTTGGATTATATAGCAAATTCTATTGTAGCCTCCTTTTATTCCCCTATTCTTTTTCCTCCTTATCCTAGACTTGAAGAACAAACTTCATCAGCAACCATTTGGAGAAAGCTCCGAAACTTAGGTTCAAATTGTGGGATTCTATACATACAGAGTGTGCATGGAATGTACGACCATATGTGGTGGGCATATATGGAGAAGCCACCAATCCACCTATGGTCCAATATACGATTGTGGATGACATATGTATGTGGAGCGTAAGTTGGAGGCGATGGAAGCTCTATATAGATCCAAAAGTGGGACTTCTAAAATCATTTTTCACTCTACACTTGACATAGCATCCTCTTAAAGTCCCTATGAGTGATTTTCCACCTCCTCCATCATAAGGTAAGTAAGATTTTAAGTTTGGTGCCGGGGTTTTACCCATTATCTTGATGCTTATTTGAACCTCTTCTTTTGCTTCTAGCTTTTGGCATAGCATTTTGAAGAGGTTAAAGTGAAAAAATCTTTTGGTCTATTAAGTATGGTTTCACTTCCTCCTCACCTACAAGTTCATATGAGTGTTTATATGCATTTATATATAAAACTTATGGAGTTTTGTGATCGAAAGTTGTGAGTTCTTGTTAAATGTATTTGTTTAAGTATGTTGAGGGTTCTACATGTGGAGTAAGGTTTGAGAGGGTCGTTTGATTATTTGGGAAGACGGGTAAGAATGTGTGGTGAGACACTATTTTTTTATAGCATTTGCTGAGCTTGTTGCTCGATGAATATTTGTTGTATTGCTGGCATAAAGGTGCTTTTTGGTTCGATGCATATATAGCTTGAAAAAGCCATAGTTGTAAACTGAGGACTGAGGTTTGTAAAGCTAAAACCTCCTCCCTCGATCGTGTGTCACATGTTTGAAGCTAGGGTCAATGCAATGCCTTCGTTTGCTACGTATCATACATATGTTTATATGCTCTACCACTTTAAATTACTTGTCATTGCACTTCACATGTCTATTTGTTAAAGCTCACTCTTTTCGACTTACGTATTCATATTGTTTCAGATGAGTCTGTTTTTGTGGTAGATAATATTTATTAGCACTGTTGATTAGTAAGGTCATGATATCATGCATATTCTACCGATGAGCCATTTAGACCCTCATATTCAGCGTACATTCACACTTACAGAAAGAGTTTATCTGTATGTTATAGATTCACACTTCAATGGATAATAGACGCTTTCAGTTGTCATATATTTGATCATTTGCATTAATAATATCTTACATAGGTGACATGCTAAGAACAATTCAAACATATTATATAAAGATCAGCCTCATCTTTGATATTTTGTTCATTCAGTCTGCGAGTACATGTTTTATAGGCCGAACACATTTACATAATTTTTCATTTTGGCACCTTAACTATGGCTTGTTTCAAGTAGACACTTTAAGATCATTAAAAGTGTATCATTTAAACACAACTAAATGATGTGGTAGAGTGTGTGCATTGCACTTTCTCCGAGAGAGTGAAAGCTAAAAAAGTATTTAGTTATTTTTTTAAAATTCAATTTTATTTCTTCTTTGATTTTTTGTTACCCTCAATACCACCACTCTTCACTCATGAGATAGGATCTGTTGAAGTAAAAAGGAAAATTTCTTTGCTGATTGAAAGATTTTAAAATTTTATTTAGCAATAAAAAATTTACACAACAGTTATTTAATTGGGTCCAAACAAATACATAACCCCTCTTAAGCAATAAAAAATTTAGCCCTTTAAATTTTTTTAAAAAAGTGGACAAACTTCAATTATAAAATGAAAAAGTGAAAATAAAGAGTATAAATAAAAATAAAGAAATTATAAAATAGTATTTGTAGTTAAATGGTACATGAAAATTAGAATTGAAGGGTAAAATGAAACAAAGGTAAGATAGAGTGTCAAAATAAAAAATGAGGATAAATTAGAGGGTTGTTTATGTATTTCTAATTGGCTTTTGTTTCTATCATACTCTTTCCATTTTGTTGATTTTTTAGATAAAAGTGTCAAAATAAAATATGAAAATTAGAGTGAAGGATTAAAATGGTACGAGATTGAATTGGAGTGTCAAAGATAAAATTTAAGAATAAATTTAAGAATCTGCATATGTGTTTGGCCTGTTTTATATGTACTCACATTCCTATAGGTGGGGGGCCTTGCATTTTTATAAATGTTGGATTAGATTCACTTGACAACAGACATCCACATTAGATATTGTTGCATACTCTGCTGATCATTGAGATCTATTTCTATCCGAAGCTAGCATGTCTAGTAACCTTTTGATTGTAATTTGTATATATGTTCATAGTTTAGGTATTTCAGGACCAGTTGACATATGTATAGTTATACATTTTTTAGACTTTCTAGACATAATGAAATTATCATATTCTATCTTTTTTCCACAGTTGCCCATATATTATGCTATTAATTTCTGTGAACGTGCGTTGCACATTTATCTCAAAATACTTGATATAAATTTTTTTTTTTTAAAAAAAAAAAAAGAGATCATGAAGATAATATGTTGAAGTGTCATAATCGCTAAGCACAAAATTATATCCTCAAAAAATTAATTGAGCTATATTTTACAAATTTGTGAAAGGAAAGAAGAAATATAGAAAAATATTTCTCTAATATGTGCAGAGATACTTATTATTCTTTTCTCAATATTAATAACAACACGCAAAATTTAAATGATTCTTTTATTCACCACATACAACTAAATATTATGCATCAAATGGAACAAATATATGAGAGAAGTAGAAGACACTATATGAACAAAGTGCTTGAATATTTGGTCGATGGATGTTTTGATATTTTTTAACCACACTAAAATGAGAAGTTTTATAATGTTATTAGTGAATGAAAGAAGATTGTATAATAATAAAGCGACATAATGCAATTAATCTACAATGTAGGTATACATTTATAAGGAGTGACTAATTAAAAAAATAAAGTAAATTCGATAGTAATCTCTTAGACTTTTTAACATAACTTTGGTAGTATTCCCTCCGTTCTATCTTTATTTGTCTACTGTACTATTTTGGGATGTCAAACAATATTTGTCCACTTTATGAAATCAAGAGATAAATTTTACACTTACTTCCTAATTTGCCCTTAATTAATTATAGTCATCTTCCTATCACATTTTTCAAAATACTACTACAACAACAACAACATACCTAGTAAATCCCACAAGTGGGGGGAGTAGAGTGTATGCAGATCTTACCACTACCTCATAGAGGTAGAGAGGTTGTTTCTTGGGAACCCTCATCTCAAAATCCATAAGCAGAAAGAACTAGATATGACAAAAAGGAAAGGGAAGGGAACAGAAAGAGCGACTAATAATGAATAGCATATGACAGTATGTAAATATGATAGAACTAACACATAATATGACAGATAATGAGAACATATGATTAAAAAAACACGTCCTCCACCTAACCCTACTACACCCCAAGGCCATGCATCCACCTAACCCTACCAATTAACCTGCTA
>JAPFFP010000008.1:6209001-6223661 GCA_026153255.1 Solanum medicagineum | reverse complement strand
ATATAAAGTACATCAAAACGTTCAACCATGTAGATTTATATATATATATATATATATATATATATATATATATATATATATATATATATAATTTTGGTAGTATTTGGTTATTTGATTTGAGGTATCAGTTAATTGGTCTGGTTTTGTGTGCAGGTGGTTCCTTCATCTGAATTCATATTTTTCATTTACGATGCCGGGCGCAGATTCATAGTGTACATTGAAAGGAAGATTTGCAGTTGTGGTAAGTTTCAAATTGATGAAATTCTTTGTTCACATGCGATTGCTGCATTAAAGAGTAAAAATATAGTTGATATGCATCCCTACTGTTCTGATTATTATAAGCCGGAAGCTTTGTGGAATACATATGAAGTATCAATGATGTCCATGCCAGATAGATCAGATTGGGAGGTACCAAATAACATTTTCGAAGAAGTTGTTTGGCCCCCAAAGCACAAAAGAATTCCTGGAAGACCCATAAAAGGGAGAAACAAGAGTTTTGATGAAGATGACTACTAGTTCAAATTGTTGCAGCAAGTGTGGACTTGAAGGATACAATAGACGAACATGTAGTTTTTTTCCTAAAGACAAATGAATGTTGACATAGTTTGAATGTCAAAGCAGAAGTGTAGATGTTGTTATTCCTTTGAATAAGTTTGAATGATAATAATTTAGTTTATTTTTGTAGTTTGGTTTCATTATAAAGGAATTTCAAATGTATTAGACATTTACCTAGTTGGAGTGAAAAGCATTATTTTTATCAAATCATGTTAGTGCTTTGATACTTATGTTTTCAGAAATAATGTCTAAAATATGGTATCATCTTGACTTATCACTTATAGTATCACTTACTAATATATATAGTTTAAATGTTAATTTGATGCAACATTTGATATAACAACATTTTGCTTAGGTGACAAAATGTTAGAGAATATACAAATTGTAAAATTCTTCATTTCTTGTTACTTTATATTTTTTTGGTAATAACACAAAATAGTAGAGAATAAACAAATATATTGCATAATCTTCAGTGATTAGATACTAAAATAGTTGTGATCAATAACCACTGACATTTTTGTGGTTATTGATACAAATGAAATATAATAAAGACAAGTCAAGCATCATACTAACCATTAACATAGATATCCGATACTGAATTTTTAGTTGTATGACAAGTATATGTTTATTATCTCAGTTTCACATGTGACTTTCCATGTCACAAAGATATATAAATTTACAAAATACACTGTGAATAAGGATACACCAACAAAACAAAATATCAAACCGTCAACCATTAAGTGTATGCAATGAGATCATGTTCAACCAAAAACAGATATTTAATAAAACCTAATTTACATAAATCCAATGATTTTCAATAAAAGCAAAAAAAAATGTTAATATTTGTCTTCAATAAAAAATTAGTTGATGGATTTAAAGATGCATAGTTGGTGAAGAACATTACGATAATCTTCGATGTCAGGTGGCTGGAAAGGATCTTTTGGCCTGGGAGGATCATCGTTTTTACTTTGGTAGCCATCTGAAGCCTTGTACAATCCATAATTCCATAAAAGCGTATTGTGTCTTCTTCGGAGAAAATTAGCATCCAGTGCATTTGATGGGAATGGTATCTCATCGCTTAGATATTCAGTATATGCAGCAATAAAGACATCGAAATTGTGTGTAATGCATCAGAAGATAATTAGAGTGGGAGAAAAAAATGTGCATGTCATATAAATAAAAGTGAAAAAAAAACTTACAGACTATGACTCCTCTGTTGAGCAATCCCTTTGATGTATTCAATTCTAAATGGGTATTGTTGGCCTAAATCATTCCACCCGTCGGCTTGTCCCTATATGCATCAAAGTTGGCCCAGTTAGTGCATTCGATTTTCTCGAAAAAATCACTATCCTCTAGGTATGTTGGCAACATCAAAGCCATCTTTTGAATCTCACTGGTAGGATTTTTATGCCTTGAGCCAGCAGTGGAGTCATACATACTTATCAGCCTCTTTTTCAATACAATTACAGTAAGCACCCGATGAAAATCACCATGACAATTCACTAGAACGTATACTCCATCAACTAAGTGTCATGATGTGCTAGCTGGGATATAATATCCGTTGATTATATTGGTGACATAGCTCTCGTTCTTTGAATTATCATGTATCCATGCAATGAATTCCTGAGTGTCAATTTCATCGTCAACCTTGGCGTCAGCGTACCTGTCATGATTTGCACTAATCCACCTTGTGAAGATGCATATTGCGGTAGTGTATCTGTAATTATTGTTGAACTGGGTCTTTGATTTCTTCCTGAGGTAGTAGAATATGACATTCAGGTGTTACGTATCATGACAAGTATCTGATTGTTCGTTAAATGTTTTCAAAAATAATAAAAATAAAACTTGATGATTGGGAGAAATGTATATTAGTGGGGAATAAATATGATTCAGTTAACATAAATACAAAGAAAAATGAGTAAATTGCAGGCTTGGATCCAGAAACTGCTATTCTCAATTTACAACCACTTAAAACTAACCTCGTCTGTCCAACACATTTTTCCTGTGACATAAGGTAAGACCATTCTTTGCTGACAGTAATAGCTACAACAAAATCAAACTTAGAAATCTCAAGTGAAGATGACCTGATAGCATAGTGTTTCACATCTGATTTTCTATTTAAATAAATAAATTTATTTAATGAATTGAATTACATGAAAAAAATAACACAAAAAAGAATCTCTGCCGAATGGGACTTACCTCTTCTGATGAGTTATCAGTAATCTTTTCGCAATCCATGTATCGTATTTATTGATTAGATGCATTGGTGCTCCGTAACAAATGTCATAGTCGTCAAAAGGCTGTGTTTGTCAAATTTTATAAGCCACCTTTTCCTTCCGTTTCTCATTTGAACTGAAATATTCTAAAAAGGGCGACTGTCGAAACTTGGATGGCTTCCTGCTGTGTTGTAGAGGGGTCTTTGTTAGATCATACACAACAATATTTTTGCAGGGTAATGTGATGGGCAGCTGACTATCTTGAAGAAGAAACAAGCTCTGTTCCTGACCGTCTGTAGATAATGTATTTAGAGGTTTGATTGTTATAGGTTCATCTAGTTGACGCATAAGCATCTCGATTGCCTCATTCATCCCTTCAGAAAATGCAGAAGAGTCCTGATAGTTTATGATAAAAAAAAATTAAAAAAAGCAGGTAAGAAATAATTGTACAAGTTCGCATTCAACAAATACAGTTTACCTCTCTGTCATTCATGGCCGGTTTAGTGATCACATCATTTTTTGTGGCTGCTGATGCACTAGAAAATCCTTCGAACCCGCTTGAGTGTGGTGGAGCATTCGACAGCTCAATTTTTTCGCATTCCTAACAAATGTGTTACCCATTTATTTATCATTTTATATGGTATTTTAAATAAAACAAATTGTTTCAACTTTGTTGAAGTTTTAATAAAAATCAAACTTTTTTTCCTTCATCAGTTTGGGACCTCAATAAACAAGATATGTTGATTTGGTTTCTCGGAATCAATCAAGATGTATAGGTATCAATACTAATCGAAAATTGTGATATGAGACTTAAGCTAACAAGCTGTAAACACAATCAAATGAAGTCTTTTAAGGTCAATGTTACTTATCAATTAAAGATGAAAAAAAATAAAAACGAGTATTCAAGAATGGTATAAGATAATAAATAAAAGAGGAAAACGTTGGAGTGAATAATTGATACCTGAATAACCTGCAGTTGGATGTTTTGTATATCAGAATGATAGGTCATATGTGATGTAGTTGTAGTTTGTTCACCAATTAGAACAGACTTGAAAAGAAAAGAGCAAATATATTTAGTTGGCGTGATTAGTCTGGATTGTTTGACACATGTAAAATACAATTACCTTTTTTGTGTTATTATGTTCTTTCCACTCTGTGTACTTTTTTTATTCTTGGTCAATAGTAACAGGCTCGGCAACATTGGGACGAGTATCGACATCAACAACCTGAAAATGTGAGATTATCGGATAGGGCAAAAAAATGCATGTAAAAAGGTCTAAAAAGGAGAATGAAACCAAAATGTATTTATAAAAATATAGTATCAAATTACGGATTGTTCGCTAGATTTTGCCACATTGTTGTCCTCTTTAAAATAGTGAGTGTCTTCACTGATCATATTAGCGTTTGCGGCGTCGAAATCATTGGATGGCAGATTGACCTCTTTTCCCACCTCTGCAGCGGATGTGGGATCGACTGCTCCGGCAAAAGCCCAGTCATGCACTGTTTCTTTACCTATGTTGTGTATCAACAGTTCATCAAATTCCTGCATATAATATGAAATTGTCTAAATGATAGATTTGATAGTAATTTTGATTGAAATTAATATAGAGTCAAATTACTACTTGATATAACTTAAGTGACAAGACGTATCATTTGGGTTGATACTTCTCAGGTACCAGAGGGATTAATTTAGAGATTACTGAGACGTGGTGTTAATTATATATGAATGGAATATAATGCAGAGACATTAATTATCTTGTTTCGATTTGAGTGCATGTGTTCCTGTTGGTCAACATTGATACCGGTAGCGTTTGAATCCTTCTTGAGTGAATTAACTTCATCTCAATTGCTTTCAAGGTCGTTGCGTTATGTGAATTCATCAGAGATTGAAGTGCGTTGAACTTGTCGTCGACCTTACATAATTAAAAAAAGTAGACATGTAACTGTAAATTTAAATTTATTTAATCGAAATTTGTCTTGTGAAAGTACATAATAATTAACAAACTGCGTACGTCTTTCATGAGAATCTCCTTCAATTGTTTTACATCTTCGAATGACATACGTTTTTCAACGAAAGATAGTTGTACAGGATCAACAGATTGAGTGGCCTGAGTTGATGATTTGCCAGTACATTGAGCAAAATGGACAGACTTGGTTGGCTTGGCAGGAACATATAGTGTGGTCTCTAATGGTTGCACGGCACTTTGTTTTTTAGGCGAGGGCGAAACTGATACAACAGAACTGTGCTTAGACTTTCAAAGCAGGTGTGATTATGGAGGAGTTGTGAAGTCCTCGTATTCTGATGGCTCGCGATTTTCAGAAAAGGTTTTAGTTCCAGATGAAGACACTTAGATACCTGATAATATAAATAATTATAATCAAGTATCAAATATTATAAATAATCCACAAATATTGGATACTAAGTTTAGTATACACAGGTGGTTCTATACAATTGGATACCTGATAGCATGGTATGAGGTGGTTGTACAACCCTATGTTTTTGAGATGGAGGTGAACCTGAACTAACACAATTGAGCTTAGACTTTCAAAGCAGTTGTGCTGGTGGTGCAGATGTGGAATCCTCACAAGCAATAGGATTGCGATTTCAGCATTGCTTTTTGTTCCAGATCCATCATCTTGGATACCTGGTGGCAAGGTATTAGGGTCAGGCATGTCGGCAGGAAGAATCCATTGATGTCAATTCTTCCTATGTTGGGGTTATATTTAAACATTCAATCTGAACAATAGTAGTTTGGTTAGATTTAAGGAAAAAATGATTAAAAAAATAATTTTTAAACATAATTTAAGAAAAAAAAAGTTTACCTTGCTGAAAATTGTGGCCATAAAGTAGTCAAATTTGGGCTTTAAGCTGACTACTCTCCAGTTAAGGATTTGGAGAATATGATGGCCAGCTCTAATTGCAATATCCTTTGGTACTTTAGATGCACATTTGTAGATCCATAAATTCAAAATGTATGACATACACGACATCCTATAAAGTTGCTTTGCAATTGTGCAGTCTTGTCTGAAGCTACCTATCAACTTGGTTTATGCCTCTTTTCCCCATGAAAAATTTACGTAACTACCATCTTCAACAATACAAAAATCGTCCGCGGATATTGTTGAATCACCTGTTTGTGAAAACACAAAGTATGGATGAAATAAATAATTGCCATCTGCACCGCATCCTAAACTGTATCCCAGTTATCTAACAAGAAGCGTTGAACCAGAGTGCGTTTATGAATTTGAAAAACTGCACCGGGAATGTATTACCAAGCAGTCTACTAGGAGTAGAATCTATATGCCTAAATTTATCTACGTTCCCAGTACATTTAAGTCCAGTAATAATAGCAAAATCTCTGATTGAGAAATATAGAACATTTCCCTTCAAATGGCGGATGTGCAAAATGTCCATGTTTTTATGTTTCAATTCAAGCAACATAAAACTTTTTATAGTCTTGAAATTTGTACGCCGGAATGTCAAGAAAATGGCCAAAAATAGTTTCGCGAAACTTAGCTACACCGTTATCACCAATAGAAAACTTAATGTCGTCCACAAAGTTATAGTTGTATGATGATCCAAACTTTAAAGGGTGTTTGGGAATGATTTTTATAACGTAACTCATACCCGGTGAAAATGAGGAAAAAATAGAATAAATACAAACATACACTCTAATAATCTGCGCTTTAGATTCGTGATAGTGCGGGAAAGGGGGCAGTTACCAATCCAGCCACTGAATCACTACACGAATCAGATTTCACTTTCAAGTTTACCTACTACGGTACCAACGTGAATATGATCTCCACCAGACAGACGTAGCGCTTTTGCTGAACTTCTAGGCGGACATTCCATTTCTGACTGGGTGGGTTAGGTTAGTCAATCCAGCCCGAGACGCGTTCGTTGACAAAGATCAAGAAATTGAATTTCTATTATTTGTGGAAACATATCAATTGGTCGAACCCTTGATAAAGGAAAGGGATGCTGTGTATGAATCACTCACATATTCTTCTGAATTATATGTATCCGCGGGATTAATTTTGAAAAACAGTAGGGATATGCAAGAACAAACAATTTTTCTCGGAAACATTCCTCTAATGAATTCCCTGGGAATGATATGTAACTATAAATAACTTTGGTATCAGCAACAATTCTAGATACCTAAAATACCTAATATAGTATCTAATGCATAGGCATTATTTATACTATTTGATACTCGATTATAATTAACAATTTGTTATAAAACCAGGTATACAGACATCAAAAAGCAGAGAAGACAATAGAAAGTGGAGCATGGTTATGGAACTTGATGCAAGTTAGGAGCTTTCCAATCTTCATAGTTTCTCTCATTAGTGTAGTTCTCTTATTAGTATATTGTTCATGTATGTAGCCCTGTTATGCTTTAAGTTCAATAATCTTATCTATACTTTTGATTTATATCTTTCCTTTGCTTTAGTCAACTAAAGTTGTTTTTATTGCTTCTTTTGTTAAATCATTGTTTAGACTTTTACAGTATATGTTTCCTGTTATGTTCAAAATATATGTTTTCTGATATGATCAAAAGTGAATCAAGTATACCATTCAAGAGTTAGTTTACACACTAATACATGGTATAATTAACTTAGTATCTAATACCTGGGGTTTATTTGTACTACTATTTGATACTTGATTATGATTAAGTTAGTAATTAATAGTAGAATATTTTTCTTACTAATTGATACTTGAGTATAATTAATTTAGTATCTATTGGTTGAATATTATTCATAGTATTTGATACTTGAACATAAGAATCAGAATGCTAGATACTTGATTATTAAATTTACACTGTTGATTGATACTATAATTGCACACAAATAAGAAGTAGAATTGTTTATTTTCCTCAAAAAAAAGTATCATCAAATTTACATGCATGAATAATATGCATTCAAAAGAAGTTAACAGTACTAAAATGTGTATCAAGATATATTAAAACATTTGGTACTTGTAATGAATACCAGTTTTAAAATATTTGGTATCAAAATTTCGGAGGCATAACTTTAAAAATGAAAAAGGTATCGATGATCAATTTGGATGTTATGTGCATCTAAATATTGGAAGAAATCATGAGTACACAGTCA
Source organism: Solanum medicagineum (assembly GCA_026153255.1). Taxonomy (NCBI): domain Eukaryota; kingdom Viridiplantae; phylum Streptophyta; class Magnoliopsida; order Solanales; family Solanaceae; genus Solanum; species Solanum medicagineum. Next base: position 6,215,775 of record JAPFFP010000008.1, on the reverse strand, counting down.
ACTACCTTTGACTGATTTACCAAAAATCATCTTTTTTTTCTTTGGCAATGTGGGATGGACAACACACAAACAACTACTAAGTTTCAAAAAATTGACAGATTTACCTTTGGCAATGTTGAACGGGCAATGGGGGGTTGAGCTTTATTTCTAACTTTTGCCTTTTTTTTCGAGTTCGCGATTTTGAGGATGACGGAACAACCTTTGAACATTCATCTTTTTGGCGAATGGATTCATCGTCGTTATCAGCACCTCCATTGTTAGCATCATCTTTAAATAGGCGTGGTGAAGGTGGTGTAATCTCTCCACTTTCACTAAGAATTTGGGTCAAACCCAAACTAAAAGATGACAAGGAATCCATTGTAGAACCATGCAATTGTAAAAAACAAAAAGAAGAGGACATAGTCGATTTTGGAAATGGTGAATATGGATGAATTTAGGAGAGAGAATCGGATAGGGAAAAATTTTGAATTAACTAATATATGTGAATTAATGTAATTGCTATTGATTGGACTTCTACCTAATTTAGGCTTAAAAATAGCTTTGCAGTAAAATTAAAGCAGCCAAGTATCAAAAATATTATGAGAGAAAGGAAAAGTTAAGATTTCTGTAATTTTTCTTAAAAAGGAAGGGAATATTAAAGATTTTGAATAATAAAATCGTATATTTATGTAATTTATAGATAAAATCGGACACACACCCAAGTTTAACTAAAAAAACAAAGTATAACACTTCCAATTCAATCAACCAGAAAGAGGAAAAAGAGTTCTTTCAATGAAATGATTGTGTTCACCTATTGTAAATAGCTATCAAATGACGTTCTTTATTTCTTTAAAAAAAGATTGGGGGTAGGGGAAGGGGAAATTGGGAGGAGGATTACAATGTGGAGAATCAAACCCTCACCGAAAAGGTGAAAGTTCCCACAAATGATGTTCTTATATGCAGGAACTGAGACAAAAATTTATATACTTAAAAATGCAAAATAAATTAAGCACTGACAAGGGAGAGGTGAGGGATCGAGTCCAGTCGAATAACCTAATCTTGTGCAAAATCGGAGAGATAGGTTATCTTAGTCTTCAGCTTTCTCATGTACCAGAGGAACAAACTCCATTTTGTTCTTTGGAGTACGAGGCGTCTCTTGAGCCTGTTGTGATATAATGTGCCTCACAAAACCATAGAATGTGCATCCAACAAGTGTCACTCCGCAGCCCAAGGCATTCATAGCTGAGATTGGATTTTGGAATATCATCCATGAAAAAGTAACAGCCATGGCAACCTGAGTATCACAAAAACAATTTCATGTTAATGAAGTAGCACGAATCTTGTATTGTATCAATTTCAACATGAAACATGATTGCTTGTCTGACAACTGAAGAGTGTGCACGTCACCTTGAGGTTTCCAGCAACATTGAAAGTCACAGCAGTTGTGGAGTGGATGACATAGAAGATAGAGAAGTCCCGACAGAAAATAAGCAGCACGGATGGGACAACCGTGGGGAAAGCGTATAACCATTCTACAACTCCAACTCCTTCAAAGAGTAAAGATGGCAAAGCCTGTATCATAGTTGCAAATGGAGCCATGTAGTATACTGTGTTTATACTGGAGAACAATAAGAAATGACCATTAGTTACAACACATATACTAGCAGAACGAGAAAACTAAAAGCCTGCAACTCCAGGCGTTTTCTGTTTCTTCTCGACAAACAGTAAGCTAATAAGTCATAAGTTATCTATAATACTGGAAACAAAACACTACAACAATTATTGGAGTTACAAAAGAAATCAAACAGTGTATTAGTTATGGAGAGCAGAGTACTATGTTGCAAACGAAAATAATTATTCTATTGACCACCTGATTTGTTAGTGATAAAAGTTTTGTTACATCTAGAGGAATACATATTAACTAACCTGTCAAATTTGTAGGCATGCAGCAAAGATTCTGCTAGAATAGTTTTTGTAGAAGTAGCAAGACAACCAAACAAGGCAGCGCAGAAGCCAAAAGTATTGAAACTGAGCTCAGTAATAGAAGTAAGAAGAATTCCTCCAACAATGGGAATCAAAGAAGTCCAGATTCTCCAGTCAAAACTCTTGTGCCAAACTAGCCACTGCAAAATCACTATTAAAACATAGTTATTAGAAGCAAAAATAATTAAGTAGAGGCCTCAGAAATGTGAAGATTTACCTGTTGTTGCAGGAGTAAATGACTTCATGGTCTGCATAAAAGAGACAGGAATGTATCATAGGCAAATGACATTGGAAAAATCCTTCTCCACCGATCTATAGGTTCAACCACGATGAGTGGTTTAAGTTTGAGCACTTTAATTACCAGGTATGCACCAATAGCTGAGCATATGAAGTGCACGCAAGATACTGTCAAAGGAAATTTAAACTCCAGTTTCTACAAACATGAATAGAGTATACAATCATAAGAAACTATATTGCATTACATGTGTACAATAACATGATCATATCATCTCTGCAGGTATAATTTAAAAGGAACAGTCTGCATATATACTTGTGGGTATGTTGTTCTTTGTGCCCCATATAAAGTAATTCTCAATATTTCAAAGAAGCAAAAAAATGGAAAGCATCAACCCGAAATGCTGACAAGTTAGGTGTGAACTTGTGGTTATGTAGATGAAGCCCATGTCTCACCATCAAATCTTACTATTTCTATGGCATAAAAGGAAATGTAATTATACAAATAATGCAAGAGATCGCAGAAAAAAAGAAAAAAAATTAGAATCCTAAAATCACAATGTTAAGCAGAAGATACCTGAAAGATCCATTTGTTTATCATAATAACAGCAACATTGAAAGCCCACCATTGAAGAATAGCAAAAATAGATCTAATGACACTCCACTGTGACAATACACTTTCCTCCATTTCTCTCTAAATATTATAATATATAGAGACCCATGAAAATTAATACAAGAGTGAAGGACAAAAGAAGAATGTTCGGTTTCTCTCATTTCTTAGGGAAAATGGGAGATCCCCAACTACTATAATTACTTGACACGTTTCCTAACTTCCATACAAGTGTAGCATATAATAGTCCATGCCATGCCTCCAATATATGTAATTCTATTTCTTTCAATTTATGAGCCACACATAAAATTAAAAAGGTCAACTAAACTTTTATAGTATAGTTTTAACTTTTTACAACGATAACAATGGTATACCTAGTGGGATCTAGAAAGGGTTGAATATAAGCAGATCTTACCACTATTTCATGAAGATAAAAAGACTATTTCGAAAGACACTTGGTTCAAATGTATCAGCCCCAAATAAAAAGTGAAAACAATACATATAGAATAACCATTAAAACAAAGAACAATGTCTATCTGCAAGCAAAAATAATGGAAGCGGCAGAATAATCGAAAAGCAGTAACCACACAATCATAATAGCACGATTAATTTTATGACAAACTTAAAAACCATCATAAGGCAAGACAACATTCCATCCCTACTAACCTTCTACCCTAATATGCTACGTCCTTTCCTTTTTACTCAGGTCATGTCCTTGATGATATAAAGTTATGTCATATCTTGTCTAATCACTCATCTCCAATTTTTTCGATCTATATCTACCACTCCACTTAACTCCTAAATTCAACCTCTCATACCTCCTAAGTAGAGTATCGACACTCTTTCTGTGCACATGCTCAAACCATCCCAATCTCGCTTCTCTCATCTTGTCTGCCGTTGAGGCCACTCCCACCTTCTCCCGAATAACTTCATTCCTAATCTTCTCACTTAGTATGTCAACACATTCAATAATTTTAACTTCTTATTGTAATTTATATTACCCCTTTTTTCTTATGTATTTTCAAATAATATTTATTACTCCTTTTGTCCTAATTTATGTGGCAAAAGTAAATTTCAAGAACCATCCAAACTTTTTAAAAAAATTTAAAAAATAATTTTAGCGGTTAATTGTTGTGATTTATAATACTATGCAATTTTTGAATATAACATACTAAAAATGAAAGTAAAATAAATAAAATAAAATGGAGAAGATACTAAATATAAAGCAAATTAAAATATTCACATTTTAAATATATATTTTAAGTTGTTAATTATTGTGATTTATAGTATAGTTTTATTTATAATTTTTTAATATACATTAAATCCTCACTAAACTAATATAAGTGGAACAATGAAATATTATTATTTTGTAGAGATATTATTTAATCGTTAAATTAGTATTTATTAATTTAAAGAGTGTTTTCAGATTTAAAGAAGGTTAATTGTAATTACATCAAAATCGTTTTATCTTATTTACTAATTTATATATAATATTTATTGAGTTCATGTAAAAAATAAATTTGTCCAGGGCGTGAAATTTCAGAGAATTTGAATGAACTCACTTATAAAACGTCATTCATAAATTTGAGATCATGATCAATAATCTTAGTTATCACAATAAAATTGGTGTCAATAAGATGGTGGATTATCCGGGTGAAAATATTACATGTTCAGATGTCCAGAGATTAGAAGAAATTGAATATCATCGAGAATAATAATGTTGATGATGAAGTTGAAAATGATACAATACCTTTGTATTTTGTTACGCTTAAGGAAGCTAAGCACTTATCATATTTAGAACTCTTCACAATTTTATGGTGCAGTTCAAAAAGCCAGCACAGAAACTTTTAGATGCAATAAGAAAAGTTAGAGATTGACTTCAATCAAATTTAAACTTTAACAAAATATAAAACACAACAGAATCATATTTCACTAAATTGTCATTGATATATTTGTACTTTTAAAGAGTTATTAGTTTATAATATTAATGAGATCATATGTTTATAAAAGGATCTTCTGAAAATATATTATCTTATCAAAATAGGTAATTTTTCTCGTTGGTCGAAGTTGGGATTAGAGGAAAGTATTATATTAGAGAGATTATTAATTTATTGAGGTTTTACTATGTAAAGTAATACCTTTTAAAATTAGAGAAAGATAAAAGTAACAATTAATTTTTTTTAAAAAAAAACAACAACAAGTATATATCATACCTATAGGGGATTTGAACTTATGACCTCTTACATGAAAATTTCAACTTTAATCATAAGGCTAGACATAGCGAAATTAACGATTTATACAATTAGGTAAAATAGTGACCATGATACAGATATATATGAAATCCCCTATATCATACCTATAGGGGATTTGAACTTATGACCTCTTACATGAAAATTTTAACTTTAATCATAAGGCTAGACGTAGCGAAATTAACGATTTATACAATTAGGTAAAATAATGACCATGATACAGATATATATGAAATTTTGAAATTCAAGTAAAATTTTATATGATTTTAAAATATTTTGAGTTATAATTGTTGTAAATTATAGACTGTCTTTTGTGAAAATTTTAAATACAAAACATACTAAAAAGGAAAGTAAGACAAATAAATTAAAATAGAGAAAGTACTAAATATATATACAGAAAATTATAACAGAAGGACAAATCAATCGATTCATCGACTTGCCCTAAGTTGCTCACATTCTCTTCTAATATTTTAGAATAAAATAAGTTATTGATTATTATGATTTATAGTATAATTTTTTTAATAACTTTTAAATACATAGCATATTAAAAGAGAAAGTAGGATAAACAAGCTTTTGACAAAGAAGAGGAACCTCAGGTTAGTTTTGAGAGAATTTGTTGTGATAAAATTATTTAGATTGATGATTATGGGAAGAAAACTAGTTAGTTGAATGATATACTTCCACAAATGATTTAAAATAAGGTTAAAAAGCTTTGGGAAAGACCAAAATCATCTGGGACGTGTCCAAGAAGTTGTTGAAAATAAAGTGTAGAAAACCTTCAAGTGAGGCTCTACGGTTCGTGGAATGATATTCAAGATTTCATACTTTGTACTATCTGATAGAGCTTCACTAAATGTACATAATTTTTTACTCTGAAATAAGGCAAATTTGGAGGTATTGGAAAGTGGATTCAGAGACCTTTTGATAGGTTATAAGGCACCTAACTTTTTATATTCTAAAAGATATGACCGTTTGAAGTCTCAACCTCTGTGAACTCATGTGAAAACTTAGTTGATAGAAATTTATCAGATTTTGCTTGATGTAAAAGTTCTCGTATGACCTTAAGTCGTATATAATACACTTTAAATACTTATAAATCGATCCTAACATATATGTATAAAGTTTTGAATCATTGGATCACCTAATTTCTTAAAATCTTATTGCTAAACTAAATCGATAAGGAGGCTTTTAACTCAACTTTGTACTAGAGGGTTTTTATGCCCGTAATTCATTTTCAAATCTATCTTCACACTAAAAAAATTAATTTTCACACCTATAATTAATAGAAAATCATCGAATACAATCTTATATTATATAAAATATGACTTGATCTTAGCTTTTAAAAAATTCGGGATGTCACATTCTAATCCTTGGTATGATTGTCTATTCCACTGCAACAACTAACTCAAAACCTGTTGCCAGACTTTATAGTAACATTTTTGGCATAAAGAAATAGACAAAAATAAATCTGCACATCTAGAAATTTGAATTTGTCTGACATTTCCAACTAACGGTCATAATATGCGCATGGATTCATGGAATTTTTTTTCTTGTTTATTAAGTGGATTATATTATTTGATTTGGTTTAAAAGAAGGGCTTTCCAAAACATATGGCAGGGTCACCCAAAAAAAAAAAAATTAATAACAGGCGTTTGGCTATGTAAAAGAGTACTGTAACTATTTTATTTGAAATCTTAACATTGGAATTAAAGTTATATT
>JAPFFP010000008.1:6197249-6208901 GCA_026153255.1 Solanum medicagineum | reverse complement strand
AACATTTTTGTAGTTAATATTTAAAATATAAATATAATTTTTTAAGAGTATATAAAATATTATTTAATTTAAATAAAATTATATTTATGTGAACAAAAACTTTTAAAAGTAAAATAAAATAAAATTTTAAGTCTTCAAATTCCAAATATATTTTCATGACTAAATAATAAATAAAATAAAAAAACTTGTGTTGGCCAGATGAGTGTGAGCCACAAACTGGTCTCAGGTTCTCCTTTTTCAGAAAAAAATTAAACAGCTTGGATCTCTGAAATATTCAAAATACCCCTCTATCTTGTATTCTACTGAGAACTAGAGAGCACTGACAGGAAAACATTGCTTTTTTATTAGGGCTATTTTTGGTATTCAAATAAAATTTGTATTAAGTTGCTTTACAAACGCACCTACTAGTAATATAATAGAGAATAAAATCAGGTCATTTGGCTCGATTACCTCTGCGTGTGTGTATGCCTCTGTGTGGTACATGTAAGTCCATTAGCCTTACACATTTCTACCTGTTATTTCCCTGTTTTAATCTTTTATAACCTTTTAAATGGTATTTTCTTAATTCAATTATATTTTTCTATTAAGTCATTCAATTTTGTTTATCTAAATACAGAAAAATGATATATATCATGAGAAAATAGTATAACAATGATTAATATTTTAGGTGCTTTTCAAATAATTTAAATATTTCAGTAAAACAAAGAATGATTGAAATATTATTTCTAAATTAAAATAATAAATCGAAATTATAATTAAAAAGTCATCTTTAAATTAAGACTTTTGACTTATGATATAGAAGTGTGAAGAAACAGACAATTGTTAGATGACATGTCCGCTTTAGCTGCTTGCTTAAGCAGGTAGCTGGCGATTGAGGTGTTTGTTTCAACTGTTTGATTTTATATTATTTCTATTAATTATTTCTTCAGCTACTCCAACTATAATTTTATCATATTACATCAATAAATTATCTTTTTAGTTGTTTCAGTTATGATTTTACTATATCACCGTAATAAATTATTTTAAGTCGTGTAAATATTAAAGTTGTGATAAATTAGATCTTCCTTAAGCAGTTAGCTGCCGATTGGCATGCATGTTTTTGCTACTTCTGTTCAACTACTTCAACTATAATTTTACAATATTACCCATGATAATTTTTTTTTCTATTATATAGAAGTGTGAAAAAGCAGACAGTACAACATGTCTGCATCAATTGCTTATTTAAGCATGCAAAACATCTATCATTATCACATAAATTGAGATCAATTTTTTTTTTTGACAAGATTCTATAATTCATAAGAGTTAACAACTAAAAATATTTGAAAATTATATAACAAATTTGGTTGACTCTCTAATTTCATATTTGCCACTTGTATTGGAACAAAAAGAGTAACTTATAATATTGTTTAAGAATGACGTAAAAATACTATAAGTCTTAGTAAAATATTTAAGAATCAAATAAGAAAGTTGATTGACTCTCTTAATTCCATATACTCCACATAAACCAGAGTAGAAAGAGTACCATATATTATTTGAAAATGACGTATAAATTAACAATTTAAAATATTTTAATTTTATACAAATTTCATATAGATTGCATTATTGAGATTAATTAATTAATTATTAATTATTCAGATTAATTATTCAGATTAATTAATTAATTAATTATGTGTATGTTAAGTTATGATAAGGGATAAGTAGTTAATTAATTCCTAAGTCTTATAGGGCACGTGTATACATATATATATAAATATACTCATATGTATTAGTTAATGTACTGATTTTTCCCCAATACATTCAATAAAGAAGGGAATTTAGCCCTAAATTCGCCAACAGCTTCTTCTCCAAGTCGGCGTCGGCATCAATCTGTTCATGGTATCAGAGCGAGGTTACTGACGACGACAACGGCGGCAAAGCCTGAGCAAACTCAAGAGCTCAACAATGGCAGAAGCAAGCCGTGAATCATCTGAAGGTCGCGAGTCCGAAGATCGCGAATCAACCGGCGACCACGAATCGATTGAGAAATCGATTGAGACACTCGACGCCGTAGAGAAGAATAGAAATCACCCCTTGTACCTTCATCCATCTGATACGCCTGGGAGCGTGCTTACTTCCGTTCAACTTACAGGGACCGAAAATTATTCCATGTGGAGCAGGTCGATGTTAATCACCCTTCGCGCTAAGAGCAAGCTGGGATTCGTTCTTGGAACATGTCGAAAATCAGACTACAGCCTTGAATTGCAGGAACAGTGGGAAAAATGCAATGCGTTTGTTCTCGCGTGGATCATGAATACGGTTTCGAAGGAATTACTAAGTGGAATCGTATATGCGTCGGATGCGGCGACAGTTTGGTCAGATTTAAATGAGAGATTCAACAAGGTGGATGGTTCTAGGAGCTACCAACAGCATCGGGAAATCTGCACTCTCAGCCAAGGTAACCTCACTGTCTCGAGCTATTTCACCAAGATGAGACTTCTGTGGGATGAATTTGATGCCCTAGTGCCCCCACCTGCGTGTAATTGTGAGAAATCTAAGATGTATGTTGATCACATACAGTATCTGCGGTTATTTGCTTTTCTGATGGGTCTGAATGATATATATAGTCATGCGCGTAGTCAAATACTCATGATGAATCCTCTGCCGAATGTGAGTAGAGCTTACGCCATGATTGTGTCTGACGAAAACCAGCGACTGACTGCCAGTTCCAAGATGAGTGGTGATGTGAGTGAATCAATGGCATTGTATGCTGGGAGAGGAAATTATTCCAGAGGAAGGGCAGGCTATGGTTCAGCAGAGAATGGTTTAACAACTGGTACAGGGAACTTCAGCTACAAGCAAAGGAGAAATAACAACCTGTTCTGCGATCATTGTAAAATGCAGGGACACGTTAAGGATGTTTGCTACAAACTTGTTGGGTACCCGACTGATTGGAAGTTCAGGAAGAGATCCGGACCTAATAAGATGCAGAATAGTAGGAATCAAAGGGATCATGACATGGCGAATCATGTGAATGCCCACAGGAATGAAAGGGAATTGAGGGATGTTTTTTCTCCAAATGATCCTATGAAAACTGTTGATACACAGCCTGTTTTGACTCCAGATCAATACAATAGAATCTTGCACCTACTGGAAAAGGAAGGACCAGCAGCAATTGACTCGGGTAAAGGTGCAGATCACAAAGGAAACATGGCAGGTATCACTTTCACTAATACTTTGTCTGTTGATGATCACAGTGATCAGATAACGACTGGAAAGGGAGAAGGAAACTGGATAGTAGACTCGGGGGCAACCTGTCACATGACATATAACCTAAATAACTTGTGCAGAGCCTCTGAGAGTATTGATAAAATGGTATACTTGCCCGATGGAAAAACTGCACAAGTATCACATGTTGGATGTTATAACACGCCTAATGGAAATATATTAGAAGATGTGTTAGTGGTGCCAGATTTCAAACATAATTTATTGTCAGTGTCAAAGCTAACTAGGCAGCTAAGTTGTTCAGTTAACTTCTTTCCTGATTTCTTTTTGCTACAGGACCTCTCCACTGGAAAGGTGAAGGGGATTGGTAGAGAAGTGGATGGCCTATACCACCTACGTGCAACCTTGCAATCGGAGGAGAATAATATAACACATACAACAATGATGATACGGCATAATGGAGCAGAGAGCATGCTTTGGCATAGGAGACTTGGGCATCCATCCAGAAAAGTATTACAGCATATGTTTACAAACACCACCTTTAGTAGTAAAGATGAAAATAATGAATGTTCTGTCTGTCCTCTTGCAAGGCAGACTAGGTTACCTTTCAATTTGAGTATGTCTAGGGCAACAAGTGTTTTTGATTTGCTACACCTTGATGTATGGGGACCTTACAAGACTGCAACACATAATGGTTTCAGATTCTTTTTTACTATTGTTGATGATCACTCAAGAATGTGTTGGGTATACTTACTGAAATTGAAGAGTGATGTGTTTTCAATGTTAAAATCCTTCTTAGCACTAGTGAAAACTCAATTTGATAGACATGTCAAGAGGATTAGAACAGATAATGGTACAGAATTTTTTAATGTTGAATGTTATGTTCTACTGAAAGATCTTGGGATTGTGCATGAAAGTAGCTGTCCGTACACTCCACAGCAAAATGGGGTGGTAGAAAGGAAACACAGGCATATACTTGAAGTGGCCAGAGCCATCAGATTTCAAGGTAATATTCCTATCAAATTCTGGGGGGAATGTGTATTATCTGCTGTGTATTTGATTAATAGGCTTCCCACACCAGTTTTGAAAGGCAAGTCTCCGTATGAACAATTCCATGGGCATAAGGCGAGCATAGATCACCTAAGAGTCCTTGGTTGTCTGTGCTATGCAACCAAAATAATCAAACAGGACAAGTTCTCACCTAGAGCAGAGGCTTGTGTATTGATGGGATATTCATCCACACAAAAGGGGTACATATTACTTAGTTTATCTCAGAAGAAGTTCATTATCAGTAGAGATGTGACATTCAAGGAAGATATATTCCCCTTTAAACAGATGAATAGTGATCAACCACCAATGTTCTGCACTAATCCGGGTGTAACTTCAGAGAACCTGATTTCCAGTGATGAAGATGAAGAGTTCCCTGTACAGATACATACTGATCCTGTGCCTACCAGTAATGACATTCCAGAACCAGTAAGTGAAAGGGACACTCAAGCAGATGTTGTGATCCCAGACACTGAGCAGATAAGTGGAAATGAAGATGACATGCACAGGAGGTCCACCAGAAAATCCCATCCACCTATTTGGATGAAGGATTATGTGACTCAGACGACCAAGGCCTACTCTCAGAGTAATTATGTGTCTTATGACAGTATATCACCAAAGTATCAGGCTTACTTATCTATGTTCTCCACAGAGACTGAGCCAAGAAGTTTTGTGGAAGCAGCAAAGGACAGCAGGTGGAGGAATGCAATGCAAAAGGAGATACAAGCTCTAGAGGAAAATGGAACCTGGAAGATAGTCCAATTACCAGAAGGGAAGAATGTTATTGGCTGCAAGTGGGTATTCAAGATCAAATATAAATCAGATGGCCAAATAGACAGGTTCAAGGCTAGACTTGTGGCGAAGGGCTATAGCCAGACTGAAGGTATTGATTACCAAGAGACCTTTGCTCCAGTTGTTAAAATGTCAACTGTTAGGTCCATCATAGCATTGGCTGCTGCTAAGAATTGGAACATTTTTCAAATGGATGTCTTTAATGCTTTTCTGCAAGGTGATCTACTTGAGGAGGTTTACATGGAACTACCTCAAGGTTTCTACACTTCTGAGAAGGGCAAGAACTTGGTGTGCAGACTAATAAAGTCATTGTATGGGCTGAAACAAGCCTCAAGGCAATGGAATGCCAAACTTACTGAAGCATTGTTGGAATCAGGCTACACACAAAGTCATCTTGACTACTCTTTGTTCACAAAGAAGAAAGGTAATGCACTGGTGATTGTTTTAGTTTATGTTGATGATCTTTTGATTACAGGGAACGATGCAGAGCTAATGGAAGAAACAAAGCATGTCTTACATAGCTATTTCAGAATAAAAGATCTGGGTGAGCTCAAATATTTCTTAGGAATTGAATTCCTGAGATCTAGCAAGGGAATATTGATGAATCAAAGAAAATATGCCCTTGAAATGATAGCTGAAGCAGGTCTAGGTGATGCCAAGCCATACTCGACACCACTAGACTGCAGTCAACCACTAACTAGTGCAGAGTTTGCACCAGAGACCCTGTTTGAAGATGTTCCAAGGTATCAAAGATTAATTGGAAAGCTACTTTACCTGACCAATACAAGGCCAGACATTGCCTTTGCAGTTCAGATGCTCAGCCAATTTATGCAGAAGCCTAAATTGTCACATTGGAAAGCTGCGTTGAGAGTCCTCAGGTACATCAAACTTGAACCTGGTAAAGGCTTGCTCATGAGTTCTGTTGAGAAGCCTCAATTATATGGATTCTGTGATGCTGATTGGGCTGCATGTCACTCTACAAGAAGGTCAGTAACTGGTTTTCTTTTAAAGTTTGGTGATTCTATAATTTCTTGGAAGTCCAAGAAGCAGGCAACTGTGTCAAGAAGCTCCACAGAAGCTGAATACAGAAGTTTGGCCACACTGACTTCAGAGGTGGTGTGGATAACTAGTCTGCTCAAGGAATTAGGCGTGCAATTGATAGAACCAACACTAATTTTCTGTGACAACAAGTCCGCTCTCCAGATCGCTGCCAATCCAGTTTTCCACGAGAGAACAAAGCACATCGAGATCGATTGCCATTTCATTAGGGAAAAAATCCAACGGGGACTTATTAAGACTATCTACGTCAATACCAAAGATCAACAAGCTGATTTGCTCACCAAAGCATTGAACCGCACACAACATGATTTTCTACTTCGCAAGCTTGGATTATTGAATGTCTTCAATACATCCAGCTTGAGGGGGGTATTGAGATTAATTAATTAATTATTAATTATTCAGATTAATTATTTAGATTAATTAATTAATTAATTATGTGTATGTTAAGTTATGATAAGGGATAAGTAGTTAATTAATTCCTAAGTCTTATAGGGCACGTGTATACATATATATATAAATATACTCATATGTATTAGTTAATGTACTGATTTTTCCCCAATACATTCAATAAAGAAGGGAATTTAGCCCTAAATTCGCCAACAGCTTCTTCTCCAAGTCGGCGTCGGCGTCAATCTGTTCATGCATAACTTAATATGTAATCTGCTCTAGAAAAAACCAAAGGAAATTGAAAGAGAGTAGAGAAGTGATAATAAGAAGGGTAAAATAGTCCAAATAAAGAAAAGCCAAACACCAAGATTCTGATTAGTGTTTGTCTTGGTGAAGCCGCGCACAGCTACTTTGTCTCCGCTCTTGGCTTTTTCCACATTCCAATCTTCAATTTGCCTCTTTCTTTTCTTTCAAATGTAAGAAAAACTATAATTCTTTCCACCCCTCCCCCACCCTTTTCAAGAAAACCCCTTTACTCTCTCAAACCCCAAATCCTCCCATTTTGTGGAACCAAGAAAAGTTGTGTAATTTCAAGTTAATAGAGAAAAATGTTACATTTCTTCTTCCTCTTGTTGAGCTTTAGCTTCGTCTATCCCACTACCTCAAAATCCACTATTGAGCCATGTTCCAACTCTGACACTTGTTCTTCCCTTGTTGGTTACTCTCTTTATACGGACCTTAAGGTTTCTGAAGTGGCTTCCCTCTTTCAGACTGACCCAATCTCTCTTCTTACCACTAATGCTATTGATATCTCATACCCAGATGTTGAAAACCACATACTTCCAGCTAAACTCTTCCTTAAGGTCCCTCTTACTTGTTCTTGTGTTGATGGGATCTTTAAGTCTGCCTTTGTTCACTACAAGACTAGACCTTCTGATACTCTATCTTTGATTGCTGACACTATTTATGGTGGTCTTGTTTCTGCTGACCAGATCAAAGAAGGAAACCCCAATGCTGTTGGTCCTGACCCTTCAGTGCTAACTGTTGGGACCAATCTTTGGATTCCTCTTCCTTGCACTTGCTTTAATGGGACTGACAATAATCTTCCTGCTATTTATATGTCCTATGTTGTTAGACCTGTTGATACTCTTGCAGGGATTGCTGCTAGGTACTCCACCACTCTTACTGACCTTATGAATGTTAATGCATTGGGAGGTCCTTCAATTAAGGAGGGTGACATTCTTTCCATTCCCCTCTCTGGTGAGCATCCCACTCTTTTTGTCTCCTTTGTTTTTCTGCTTCTTTAATTTTTGTACGTGTTTATGCTGTGTTGGGGGTCAAAGTGTTTGATTTTCCATCCGTAGAACTCGCTCTATGTTTTAATTTGTTTGGTTGGCTTTGACATAGACACAAAGTTTGAGAATGTTAAAAGATTTTTGAATGTTTTGGTCAAGTAAAGATAAGAAGGATGCACCAAAATACCCTTCTATCTCGTGGTCTTAAACATTTTGGGTGAAAAGTTAGAATTAAAGAGTCCCCGAAAAAGAATAGAGAAAGTCTTTTTTAAGCGGACTAGAAAGGGAAGTAGCATAACCAAATTGAAATGGAGGGAGTATTCGACTTCAAACTTATTTATATCGTATGTGTACAATAGCATACCTGTGCAATCCCTTAAAGTGGTGTTTGGGAGGGTAGAGTGTATACAGACCTTACTCTCCCCTTGTATACCATATGTGTATCCTATACTTAATGGGTAGGAAACATATTGTGAAGTATGTGCACCTACATTTAATGTAGTTTCTCGGTACTCACCTTTTGAAGGGACAATTTGGCTGAGGAGGCATGCATGTCATGCTACCGGTGAAAAAGTTCATTATATGTTTGTGTATGTTATACATATGAAAGAAGGTTTCCTGAAACCTTTTAATGCGTACATATGATGTAATTTGAACTAATGAAGATTTCAGGTCCAACATAAGAACCCTTTGCATCTACCTTTTTTCCCTTCTGTAATGTTATTACGCAATCAGTAGTGCGCAAGCTAGGACTTATTTAGACAATGTTTATCACTGCAGTTACGTTTAATAGTTGATGTTATGCTAAGGCTTATGAAGAATGCAAGACATGTATGTACATATACTAAATATGCTAAGTTGCGCGGGCTCTTCACTTTCAATGTCGCACCCGTGTCGGATTCTCCGAAAATACACTATTTTTGGCGAATCCGACACAGGTATGCTGACACTTTTGAAGAGTTCGAGCAACATGCTGATATGTTTTATACCCCCCAACAGCAAACAAGAAAAATAGGAATACCAAATGGGACTTTGTTCTTCATCTGCCATGTCGCTCAAATGTAAATACAAGTTTGTTATGTTTTTGGGTAATTCCATTTTTTACTCTAAAATGAAAATGTCTCTCTTTGATAGTCTTGTTGAGAACTGCTTAAGATGACCGGTATGGTTATAATACTTCATAATTCTATGCATCAGAATATAATATCAAAAGTTGAGTGTCACTTGTAACGATGGTTACTCTTCTTGTTGCTAGATGTAGGTGAAATGCTTAAAGTTGAAAAGACATGTTACTGTAGCATGAATCCATAATAGCATATCTCGAGTTTTTCTTCACTGTTTTAAGGTGACTAAGAGAACAGAACATGAATGCTTATTCGTAGATTGGCTATAACTTTTCTCAGTTGGTAATATATCATTTCTGGCTAAATCAGAAACAGATACTCTATCCATTTCTTGTAGTTTGGAAGTATTTCTTTGTCCGGGTTTTCGTTGTTTCGTGTTCTTAATTCTTCTTGAGGTTGTAATTTATCTAGTAGGAACTGCTTTATTGGAGATTTCATAACAATGCTCCGCCATAATACTTCATTGTTGAATATCCATTGCTCCTAAACAAAGATATAATTTTAACTATACTAAACTTAGCAGCAGCATTGTAGTAAAGCAATTTGATTTCTATGATGACAGATGTTTGATAGTGATAGATGTTGTTTCTTCTATCTGCAGCTTGTACATCTAGCTTCCCAAGATCAGCCTCAGATTATGCCTTATCTGTTGCGAATGGAAGCTATGCTATTACGGCTGGTCACTGTGTGCAATGCAGTTGTGGACCAGGGAGTCGGAAGTAAGTCCACAGATTATCTGCTTTCAATTTCAATTGTAGTTATCCAGGCCCTTCAGAAGTTCTGATCATGATATTGCTGGCTGTTTTGCAGTTTGTACTGTGCGCCGGCTTCCTTAGCAGTTTCTTGCTCGAGCATGCAGTGCAAGAACAGCAATCTCATGCTCGGAAATGTTACCATACAACAGACTGGTGGTGGTTGTAATGTAACTTCTTGCAATTACGGTGGCCTTGTTAATGGAACCATCATTACTACGTGAGCATCATAGTTCAATTTTCTGCTCTTAATTGCTTAGCTGTTATGGTGTCTGATTTCTATTGCTTATGGCCTGTTGACACTTTGTACGTCCTTGTGCTGAATGCAGATTATCCACTTCTCTTCAACCTCGATGCCCTGGTAAACATTCAATATTCCTTTTGATTTGGCATTTTATGAAATATAGAGACCAAAATATGACTTCTTTTTAGCGGATCATTTCACTTAGACTGTTTGACAAATGTTCTTTTGGTTAACACTATCGAAAAAAATTTCAGGACCCCAACAATTTCCTCCACTAGTTGAGCCGCCTACATCAGTAGGATCCGACTCAATGTTTGCTCCTGCCCCTTCACCTTCTGAATCCAGTGGTGCTCCGATGGGCGGTCCACATTCTTCTGTGGTGCCTTCATCTGGCTCAGTCACAGCGTTTCCACCTTCAGGTGGACCAAGTGGAAGTGCATCTTCTGCTTCCTCGTTGAACGCTTTTGTTAGTTCTCCCATTGCGGTTTTCTTGTGTTTGGCTATGAAATACGTCATTGTTCTTCCATTATCATCCTCATGAGCTGGGGATGACGAATTAAGGGATTTTTCCCTTGTTAGATGTGATTTTTTTTTCTTTCAGGTGGAATTTCACTTGATATTTGTAGGGTGTACTATTTACTGCTCCCAAATTCTGAATTGATTTTGTGATTTTCTATTTT
Organism: Solanum medicagineum; assembly: GCA_026153255.1. Taxonomy (NCBI): domain Eukaryota; kingdom Viridiplantae; phylum Streptophyta; class Magnoliopsida; order Solanales; family Solanaceae; genus Solanum; species Solanum medicagineum. Next base: position 6,198,320 of record JAPFFP010000008.1, on the reverse strand, counting down.
TTATTCTAACCCTCATGTGTGTCCATTGATGTCTGTTTTTGCATTTCGTGCAATACCTTGTTATAATCTATGAGTAAGGTGAAGTAATGTTCAATAGATGTATGTCATGTTCAATGACATGATTGGACTTGATTGGATCTTTTCTTTTCCTCTTTCTACCCATCACCTTTTTTGTTTTTCCCCACCCCAATCCCCTCTTTTTAGTTTTGCTCTGTCCTCCCACTCCTTTCCAATTTCTTTTTCATTTTCTATCCCCCCGCAAAAATTGGAATACAAGAAAATCGGTGCGCTCAATCTGTTGAAATTAACGTAGCTCAATTCATTTCAAACACAACCCATGCAATCCGACAGATATCTTGTTAAAACACTTTTTTCTAATTTGATATAAGTATTAAAAAAATATATATTTAATTAAGTACTAAAATATTGAAAAAGAACAAAAAAAATTAAGTAAAACTTAGTTGGATTTTGGCCTGCTCTATAATCCATTACTTAACCCGTTTTGACTCAACTCATTTTCACCTAAGCAAATTTGAATTGGGTTGAGTCATGGGTTATTTATTGTTTTTATCCATTATAACCCGTTCAAATTTGACCCAACTCACGTTATTACCAGCAATACACGTAACTATGTCGAATAAGTATCATGAACCTTTTGGCTGTAAAAATTATTAGTCATTTGAGTGCTCCATCTTTTAATAATATGCTTTTCCGTTTTGATTTGGTAGTTTTAATGGGGGAAAAAGTAATTGCTCAGTGTTTAGAAGTAGTAGTATATAGGGGTGTACAAAACCAAACCGTAAATCGCACCAAACCGACAAATGGAACCAATCCGCAAAAAAAAACCGCTTAATGGTTTGGTTTGGTTTGGTTTGGTATTGACGAAAGAAAACCGACTATATTTGGATTGGTTTGGTTTTAATTTTAAAAAACCAAATCGAGGCCAAACCCACCCGACATTATATATATATATAAAATCATGCATGTCACGGGGTTACAGGGCCCATCCACTTTTGACCATAGTTCAAAATACTTAACACTACACACATATTAATGATTATTATTTGTTCA